>VZSZ01008623.1:574648-591872 GCA_013398815.1 Ibidorhyncha struthersii | reverse complement strand
TGCCCCCTCTCCTCCTCCCCTGGTCTCCCTCCATGCCGGTTCCGCCCCCCCCTCCCACCCCGACCTTTTCCTTTTACATCCAGGATTTTAATCTAATTTTCTCAATGCAAATCTTAACAGGGAAAAACCTTGAAATCGAATCTACAGAAGTCTCCTTTCACAGTTCAGAGATTTGATTAAATTGCAAGCTTTGTTAATATTTGGTGCGACGGGGGGGAGAGAGAGGAGGTGGGGAGGAAAGAGGGGAGAGGAGCGAGTGGATCTGTCGGAGGGGCGGCTGGGGCCTTTTCAAATAATCTGTTTACCCCTGCAGCTAAGGAGCCCATTAGCAAGCGTTCTCGTTTCTAATTTCCCATCGTGCCGTGTCCCGCAGACCTCGCTGTGTTTATTTGGAGAAGCAGAACAAAATTGTTTGTATAATTAGATCTGCTACAAGGGCTGCCCTTGAAGGGTCCCCAGCAGGAAGCTTTCGATTGCAAAGGGCCCCCGCCACCGCGGACCCCCAGCCCCAGCCTGCAGCATGGCCGGAGCCGCGCAGGGCGGCCAACAACAACACCATCCCACTGGGATGGGCTGCGGGGCCTCCGTGGGGCACATATGCGTTCCCTGCCCGCTGCCCGCCCCCGGAGTTACAGACCCGCATTGTTCTGGGTTGCCCCCGGTGAGCGATGAAGGCCACGGATGCACTCGCTGCTTCCCAGGCGCTGGCTCCGGCAGCACCGCGACGAGCGAGAACCACTGCGATGAGTTCCCAGTGGCACAGGGATGCCTGACAGATTCCTCACGTTCCTCCCATGATCCCATCACAAGCTTGAAAAAACGGTTGTTTTTGTAGGAGAAGCGGTGAGCAGTGAGTAGGTAAATGAGGTCTAAAGGAGGCAGGCTCAGGGCCAGGCATCCCAGAGACAGACAGATACTTACATGTCTTTATTGAAAAAGTATCTTACTAAAAAAGGATTATTTTTTTGGTGCCAAAAATTTCATTGTGTTTTTCGGTAAATGAAAGAAAGTGTTTAAAAAAATACATTTTCAGAAAAAGTTTGGCATTTAAAAGAACACACTTAGAAAAAAAATGGTCACTTAGAATACCTTCACTCAAAACCAGAAACTTCTTCCCAAGAAGCAATGACTTAATTGGTAAAAATAAAATATTTTCATTCTCAGTGGGGTAGAAAAAACCCAGCCTCCACCTTTTGCTTGTGTCCAGCATAACAGCTCATCCCAGGCTACTCTCCCAGGGTTGCCATAAACCTTCCTGTGCTGCCAGGACGGAGCCAGCCGGGCCAGGGTGCCCCTTTGCTGGCCCCCACTTTTGCAAAGCAGGGATGGGAATGCGGCGAACAAAGCAGAGGAGAAAACTGGGCAGGATTTCCCCCCAAGCAACATGTCTTCTCTTCCTCTGGAAATGTCGCTAACTGCCCCACTAGCGGCTTAACTAATGAAAAAAGAGGCTTTTATAAATATTGCTGCAGAAACGCATAATATTGTTCTTGTGGTGCAAGGCTTCACAATCGGTTCCCTGTGTGTTTCTAAGAAGGTTTTCTTGGTGAGGTGATTAACCCCAACAGGGAGCCACAACAGATGGGTACATAAAAAAATGCAGTTGAGGTGCTCAGGAGATGCTCTGCCCGTTTGGCACATTTTACCACATCATCTCAGGTCGCCTGACTTCAAATACTTCCTAAACAACCCAAATAAATCAAAAGGATCACCGGGCTCGCTTTGGATGATTAATCGTGGTATTATCACTGTTCAAACACTCCAATGCGAGCTTCCCCGCCGCCACGGCAGGGAGGGATTGCCACATCCCGGCGTGCTCACCACGGGAGCTGCTGGGTTCTCTCGGTGGGTGCAGGCTCTGCCTCTCGGACCTAATCCCGTCTGATCACTCAGAAGAGCATCATGCATGGGAATCACCGTCACCGCTGGCAGGGATGTCCCCAGGTGCTACTGACAGGGCTGGAGCTGCCGGGGACCCCCAGAGCACGGAGCACCTCGAGGGCAGGAGATGCGATGGGGGGTGGGTAGCAAGAGCCCTTTGTGAGCAAACCTCCTCTCCTGTTTTCTCTCTTCTCCCTTGAGGTGGGTGGAAAGCAGAGACCACGTGAGCAATTTAATGGAGCAGAACTTGGCTTTAATCTGTTCCCATAAATGTTTACGATCGCCTAATTATTAACATTTAATGCCGTATTAATTCATTGATGGGCTTTCATTTTTGTTTTTAATGGCTCAGCAATTTCTGCTCTCCCCCTTTGCTCTTTTGTTCTTGAAAGGAAGAAGAAGAGGCCGCAGCACGCAGCGGGGTCTGACAGGACGGGATGGCTCTACCTCCTCTGCTCCTCTTCCGGGGATGAAGGCCCCGGAGACCCACAGCTGCTCTTCCCCACGCCGGGGAAGAGGGCTGGGAGAGGGGGGGGGGACCCTGCCGCCATGGCAAGGGGGGACTGTCCTGGGACACCCCCCCCTTGCTGAGGGGACAAAATGAGACTGGAAATGCTTGCAAGCTTCGGGCCAAGCTGGAGACGTGGTGGGAACTGCAGAAGGGGAATCTCGGAGGAAAACCCCTGGGACAGAGAGCACACATGTTTTTTTAAATGCTGTTTATTTGAAGTGTCCTGCTGAAATGCTTCCAGTGTTGTCCAGCTCACACACGTCCCTCCCACTGTCCCCCACCCATTGCTCCACTGGCTGAGATGTTTATTTAAGTGTCCTGAAAACTTTATCTGGAAATCAGTTCCCTTCTCTTCCCCTTGTCCGCCTTTCCACTTTCTTTTCCTCCCATTCATCACTTTGAAAAATGACCCATTTTCTCGCCCTCGCTGGATGCCTTCTTCTCCTCCTCCCTGCTCTGCCCATGGCTGGCAGCTCCCTGACAGCGAGGGCTGCCCGCTAATTAATGGTGCTTCTCTGGGGAAGTCATAACTACATCCCCGGGAGAGGTGGCGGTGACAGATGGTCCTGCTCACACCAGGACACTCTGTGGTCCCTGGGGCATCGCTGCAGTGCCGGCAGAGCCAGGCAGCCGGGGATGGCAGAGGGACCTGCCCCGTCCTGTCCATCCCATGAGACCACAGTGATGGAGGAGAAATGAGAGATGGGCTTGAAGAAGACCCTGACGTGGGGTTTCTCCCATCCTGGGCTGGGGCGCTGGGCAGCCTCTCACCTGGCTGGCTGCTCCAGCTTCCCACATTGGCAGAATTTGCCAGAAAAATAATAATAATCAATTAAATAAAACCAAACCAAACCCTGAAACAATTATTTGTCCACTTCCCAAGCTCATTTGGGAAACATAAAAGCACACACTTATTTCAGGCTGACGTGCGAATGCACATGCTGTCTGCGTTTCCATGACTAATTTCATCTGCACACAGAAGCCCCCTCCCCTTTACGCTTTCCCACCTACATCTGTTCCCCACACTCTGGGCCCGGACAGCAAAAGCGGGGAAGAACAGCAGAAAAAAAAGTACATAGAGATGGGAAAATGCACAAAAACCTGTGGAAAAAATGTGTGGCAGGGGTTGGAAATTTCATTTTCTATCTAGCACTTTGTCACCTCGGTGGGTAAACTCAGCTCTGTAAAGCCGGGATTAACAGCTCCGGTGTGCCGGAGCCACCCCCGAGCCTTGTTGGACCGTGCCTGGCCATCCCTCTCCCTGCCTGCCCACTGCGTCGGCACCTTCCTCCCGGCACGACTCCACTTGCAAATTCAGCCCTTTGCTCTGAACACCAGGCGTTGTGATAGCTCACAGGGCATCCCTTGCTGCTCTGCTCCCTGGTGGTATTTGCCTGGAAAAAAGGGACGTAAAACCTGACGAAGCCCATGCCCAGGCTGGCATATTGCACCGCACCATGGGAGCTGCAGTCGTCAGCGCAGTGGGCTGTCCCTGTGCCCAGCACCGCCTTCCTGATGGGTTTTCCAAGTCCTGATCAGAAAATCCCACGTGGGTCTGTGCTCATGCTTTGGTCCTGGGGAGTGATGGAGGAGAGCGAAGCCTCTGGCAGCCCTCGGTGCCCAGCCAAGTCTTCACCCGCTTTTCTTTGTGACTGGCCCCAAAAGCGAGGAGGCTGCCTGCTCACATCCCTGCTCTTCCACAATGAGCCGAGGTATTAATTTTCACAGTGAAGAGCGAGCATCCTTCACCCTAGCCCTCACTGTGCCCTCCTCCCTGCACTCCCCGGGCTAATCTTGAGAGCCACCACACTCCTCTGCTAAACCTCTCTCCCAGGCGCGTACGGATCATGGCATCAGCTATAACCGTGTCCTGCCAGCATTGGCTGGGCAGTGCGGTGCTCGGGGAGGATGGGTACTGAGGTCATTTCATTCCTGTGGTTAGGCTCCTAAATTGTATAAAATAATAGAGACTAAAGGAATTATTTTTAAAAAGCTGTGAAAATCGCCCTGTGAATTGCTTTTGCACTTGAAAGGGAGCAGAGCCGGACTGTTAGAGTATGGGCTGCTGAGTATCTGCATGGGGAGCAGCTCAGATGAGTGCTCTGCACCAGGGGTGGGGACCAGGATAAGGGACCGGAGCGAGGTGGGGGACAGCCTGTGCAGCACAGCAGCTCACGGGCATGGGCACAGGCACGCTCAAACGCAGTCGTGCCCTGGCCCAGGGCTCAGTGGCAGGGTGAGCTTTCCTCTCCCTGCTCCCTGCCCTCCGGCAGCTCCCCATCCATCAGCAGTCATTTCTGGAAAATGGCCTCCCTGAGGCTGGCCACTCCTGGGACTTTTGGTAAATAGAGGCAAAGGCGCAGCCTTCAAGATGAGGGGCAATGTCAGATCCCTGCCAAAGATACCCTGTGTTTGGAAAAGGTTTCCTTTCCCTTGATCATACTTTGATTCTTTAACTGCATTTTTCCTGCAGTTTTTCTTTATGTCAGCAATTGCTCCTAATAAGGAAACATGAATTTCCTTGGGAAGAAAGTCAGTCGGTCATGTCAAATGTGAACTGGGCAGGAGCACACGTGAGATGCGAGGGACTGGCAGCCCGGAGGCTTTGCTGGGCATGGAGGGAGCATCCCCACGGATCCCCTTGATCACAGAAACTGCTTGCAAGACAGATGTGCCCACATAGATTATGACTTGTTACTATTATGCAGCAGGTTTTTAGGGATGCAGATAGCTGTCTACAATGTTGCACATCTATTGGTGCCATTATACTAATGCATTTTTGTGGCTTTTTATTAAACAGGCCCCTACAGACAGAAAAGTTGTAGGGACCGCTGGCGGCCACTCTCACTCCCCCGCTGTGTGGACAGCACTCACAGAAGAACACCCCGGCAGGGAGGGCTGCTGTGACATCTGGGCCTCTCCAGCTGTTTTCTTTACAGTTTAAAAAAAAAAAATTGTAATTGCTATTAAGCAAATTTTTATGCAGGGCAGCAGGGAACTCTCTGTTTTATCTGATTCATCCCTGCTGCTCCCACCCCAGCAGTCAGTCGGAGGGCAGCCAGAGATACGGGAGGAAAAGATCTCTCAGCCTGTGCACCCCGGAGATGCTCAGCCATTCTCCATCCAGCCCTTTATCATCTAGCAGACAGAGCTCTACCTGTGCCGTCCACATCTCTTTTCTCTTCCTTTCTGGTCTTGGTTACTATTATCTTTGGTGAGTTTTGCCTCCCTTGGGACACCTTGGTTTTCCAGCTCTGACTTGCCTATGGACTCCTCTATCCACCCCGGTGCAGAGGCACGTTAAAGAGGAGGCAGAGCCGTGGCTGGTTTGCAGAACTGGGATCTGAGACTCTGCCAGCAGGGAAGGACTTTTCCTGCCCCGCTCCTGACAGCTCCCGAAGAGGCAGATGTGTCCAGTGCGGCTCTGAGAGCCTAACCAGGGATGAACTCTGGCCACTGCACTTCTGCCGAAGGCTGCAAGAGGAAGGAAAATCTCAGTCTGTGACAGGACGGCTTGGACTAGGGGAGCATGGTGCTTAGAGACTCAGTGCGTGAAAAATATAAGCTCGGTTACAGAGAAGCTCTGGAAATCAGAGTCCAGCCTTTGCTCAGGTAGTGAACAGAAAAGTTTCCATCACTGGGATCCTCACAAAGGAGTTCCAGTAAAAGAAACCCATCTGCCCCACACTGGAGAAGGTGACTGGGCAAGTGGTGGGCACTCAGTGGGGGATGCCAGCCTTACCTGTCCTCCCTCCCTGCACAGGGAACAAATTAGAAGAGAAGGCTCCAGGGAGACCTTATAGCAGCCTTCCACTACCTAAAGGGGGCCTACAGGAAAGCTGGGGAGGGACTCTTGGTCAGGGAGTGTAGAGATAGGATGAGGGCTGATGGTCTTAAACTGAAAGAGGGTAGATTTAGATTAGGTATTGGGAAGGAATTCTTTACCGTGAGGGTGGTGAGACACTGGCCCAGGTTGCCCAGAGAAGCTGTAGCTGCCCCATCCCTGGAGGTGTTCAAGGCCAGGCTGGATGGGGCTGGGAGCAACCTGGTCCGGTGGGAGGTGTCCCTGCCCATGGCAGAAGGGGGTGGAACTGGGGTGATCTTCAGGGTCCCTTCCAACTCTAACCATTCTGTGATTCCACATTTCCGAGGTCTCAAGGAGTGCTTGAGCAGTGGGAGAGTGGAACAAGGAAAACGAGTGCTGACGGGCTGGCTGGCGTTGGGCTTGCCTGCCAGCTCCCCGGTGTCCCTGCCAGCCCGGGCAGCGCTGACAATGCCGGTCTGAGAGGCACAGATGCAGCCACTCGACGCCTGACGCCCAGCTCCTTCAGCCCCCACACAAGCCCTTGCTGAAAAATGCTGATACCAAGTTTGATACCAACTCAGCTTTAATGGGAAGATTATTTGCAAGTCTTTTCCTGGCAGCAACAACAGCAGCAGCAGTAGCAACAACAACAGTCTCTCTGCAAAGAGCTGAAAAGCAGCCAGACAGATTTTCAAGTGAAAAGATGGTAATAAAAGGAAATTCACCATTGCACAGCCCCCTCCGCATCTCACCAAGCAGCTGCAGCAAATCCTGGTGCTTTTGTTTTTATCTTTGCAGAGCTCTGTGCCCGTTTCTTGTATCCTGAGTCCACCACCTCTTAATTATCTTTCAAAGCGGCAGCAGTGGGGAGGGACGGCAGCTGGGATCCTTTCTCTGAGTCGTGCTCCAGCACGTGGCTGGGGAGCAGGATCGGACGTGCACGAGAGCCACAGAGAATGGAGCAGCTTGGAGCAAAACCCACCCACCATGGGGTTTAGACCCCTTTTTCTGGGGGCACGATGAGCTCTGCCTTTGCTTTATTGTCAGAGTAAACATGTTCTCATCTCTCTAGCACACTGCTTTCATCGAACGTTAAGGTCCTTGTAATGATTAAATCATGAAAACTAACAAGCCCTCCCACTGAAGTACCAGGACAGCGGCTAATAAATTAGATGTGCTTAGGAAGAGTGGGCTGGATAGAAATATGATTTTACCTGCATCTCTTATGGGGGGGCTAATGGGAAAGCAGAAGGATGCTACCTGCTCTGGCAGACGGCACGTGGAGGCACGCCGTGTGTCCCCTGGGGAGGGCACGTCCTGGGGAGGGAGGAACGGGAACCAAAGTAGGACCTTGTGAGATAACACTCGGTCCCTTCCCTTCCCTTCCCTGGGACAGTTTTTTTTCCCAGCAAAACCCATAAACGGACAAGTTTACTTGATCAACTATGCAATGAGGCCCCCAGCGCTTTGCTCGGACGCTGATGCCGCACACCAGTGGCACGGGGCAGCTGGGGAATTTCCTCTGGTTTTCAGGAAAATATTTATCTGCTTGAAGTGCCCCTTTCACTACGCTTGGGTGTGAGCTGAGCTGCCCTCCGGGGCCTTGGTTCTTACCCAACAATTCTTACCCAACATTCCTCTGTGGCTGTTTACAACCCCCCACGGCGTGCTCAATAAGGGGAACACAGCACAGATACAGCATGTCCAGGGTGCTCTAAAAAATATAAATATTTAAATTAGCTGTACCAGTCCCTATCTTTTCTTGTGATGTAAAAACAAGGGAAAGGTGTCAGGGGAACATTTAGGAGGATGAAAGACATAAGTGCTAACAGAAAATGCTTCCTATATAGGACAGAATTAACATGAGGAACTCCGTGCGTGAGTGTGACAGGGCGCACAGCAGGAGTCGCAGAGGAATTAGCGGTTTGCAGGGGGGAAGAGAGCAGTCGATGCCTGCCAGAGAAGCAGCACAGATGCTCTGAGCATGCAGAAGGAGAAACCTGCATTTCCCTGGTGGGAAACTCCATTGTTTTGGCTTCTGTTTTTATCTAGAATACACTGTGCTGGAAATTTGCTTTTCAGAAATACCAAAGCATTGGTGAGAACCTGATGCGTTTCGACATTCCCCTAGCACAAAGTTTTAGTTTGTTTAGTTTTGCCTCAACCATTTGGCCACCATTGCCTCCGTACCCCGGCGGGGCTGGGGAGCCGGGGATGCCGGCAAGGGGCTGCTCAGCGGAGACCTGAGTCTTTGACATGGAACTCGCTGTGCTCTTGCTGAGGCACCTGATAACTGGATGCTGCAAAAGGCTGACCCCGCTCTCTGCTTGTAGCGTAGCTGGGCCGTAGCGCTGGTGGGGGTCCCCAAACCTCTGCCGCAGGTAATCCTCTGGGAAAAGGTACCCACTGCTCTGCTGCAGCATCGCACTGCTGCTACCAGCAGCGGGAGGCCTGAGCAGCTCCTTCCCATGAGCCCGGGCTATTTCCAGGCAGAACCCCTGGTATGCTGGTTAGGATCCCCAGGCTGAAATCGGGGTGAATCTATAAAGGATGGAGAGTGAACCCAGTTCAAACGAAAGCACTTATGGCCATGAACCTGGCAAACAGCATTTGGAGCTCTGTAGCAAAAACAGAACAGACTCAGACGGCACATATTTTCTTTCCTTTGAAAGGGAAAACATGAAATTAAAGGATTTAAACCTTTTTTTTTTTTTTTTGAGGAATTAAAACAAAAATTCACATCTGGAATGACAACTCCTAACCCTACCCCGTACCCCCCAAATTAATCAGGCCCTGTAATGGAAATGCTGACAGACTCATAACTCCAACCTTTCAAACACAGATCTGGTATTAAACTGCCCCTGAAGCCCTCTAAGGAGCGGCGCTCGAGTGACAGCATTTTGCAAGCATTAAAGGAGATGCAGGCAGAGTGGCGTGGCAGCTGGTGATGGGGGGCTTGTCCCCCCCTGCCTGTCCAGGGTCACTGTCTGCTCATCCAACACGGGGCTGCTGCTTTACGTGCTCCAGGCAGCCTCTTGCGTGCTGCACCGACCCCGTGGCACAGGCAGTGCAGGCACACTGGTACCCTCCGATCCCTCTCCCCAGGGGCACGCGTACAGCTCAGCTCACAGGGCTGCTGCAGGTCTTTTCCCCCGGGATGCAGGCAGCAGGCACTGCCCGCTCCCTCTGTGTGCTGCCTGGTCACACTAGCTGTCCCCAGTCCCCATACTGTGCCACCTGCTCTCCCCGGGACAGCAAGGGACCCCACCACACTGTACCACCGTGCCTTGAGCTTGTGTGCTGGGGCTTTTGGGAAATCCCCCCGCATGGGGCCCGGCACACGCTGGCTGCACTAAACCTGACATGTTCTTTCCCTTCAAAGCTGCTGGTCCCTTGCAATTGTTTAAACTTTGGTAGCATTAATGTACAAGCTGTAAAAATAGAGCCTGATGCCAAGAGACCCATCTAACACGTCTTTGAACTTTATGTCAGCCTGCCGGCAGCTGCAGGTCTCTCCCTCCATTGCCTCCCTGGGGCAGCTCAATCCTGGGGTGACCCAGCCGGTGTGGGGAATGGGGGGGCTCAGTGGCCAGGTGGGAGGTGTCAGGATGGGGACGCGGATTCAGCGATTTGCAGCTTGCGACGCACCTAAGGCACAGGTAGGGTGGAGATGAGCACAGCCCGGTGCACCCAGCCCACGTCCAGGAGCTGGCTGAAGGCTGGTTTTGGGGCAGGAGGGGAGGGAGGACGTCTGGGAAAGGATATGGGAGGGTGAGGACTGGACAAAAGCTCATTGAAGGGCAAATATTGGTCCCAGAAAGTTGGTTGCACGGATGCTCCAGCAAACAGCTTGGCTCTCACCGTGCCAAGAGAGCCCCTCACCCCTGTGACAGCTTTTCCGAGCTGCTGACCCTGTCACAGATAGGAACTTCTGTCAACAGAGGGGAAGGTGCCATAGGTGGGGGCTCAGGTTTTACCTCTCTGCCCGGAACAGGCTCCCGACTGTGCAGACAGTGCCTCATGCATTTGTGACGGCGACTCGAGGGTGACAGTGTGAGTGTCCAGACCGTGGCTTGGAGGCCAGGGCTTGGGGGAAATGTGGGTACCTGGCCCAGGGACAAGCCTGGGGCAGTGCAGAGACAGGGCACTTCACGGGTGCTGGAGGTGCCCGGAGCTCCGGTCCTGCGGCGAGGCGGTGCGGGAAGCGCCTGGGCAGCGGGGGCAACAGCCATCCCGCCCCACGCATGCCGCTCTGGGGTTGGATAAAACAACACAACCTCCCAGCAGAATGACATGGGGACTGGGATGTGGTGTGCAGTTCTCACATACTCCTTAATAACCGAGGGGTTTGCCAAAATGGTCCTTGTCACCGGAGCCAACACTGTAACGTCATCGCCTGCGGCTGCACCGGGGGTCCCTGCATGCGTGGAGCAGCCCGCAGCCCGCCGGGCGAGCGCCCTGGCCAGCGAGAGGGGCTGGAAATAGAAAGCTCTATTGTTTTCCCACCTGTCCGAGTTACAAAGGGCCAAATGGATTTTCATGAAATGTTATTAAAAAATGAAAAGGGTTTGGCTTCCGGGCCGAGGCCCCGTTTGCCAAGTCAGCCCCAGGCGAAGTTTTATGACTAAGTATGTAATAAAACCCTTTGAAAGAGGGGCTTATAACCGAAGTCTCCACAGACTCTCTCCACTCAAGGGCAGCACATGGTGGATTACAGTGCATTCATATCCTGCTTGGTCTCCTTCTGAAGGCATTTTTCCATGACAGGGACAAAATTACCCTCTAGCAGACGTGCAGCTCCCTGCAGCGTTACAGATCTGCCTTCACCGGCAGCCTCCTGCCGGGAGGTGTCCCGGTGGGCTCCCAGGCAGGCAGGGACCCTTCCTCTCCAGGCCAACACCGCTGGCGTGAGCACTGAGGGACCAGGGGCAGAGGAGACAGAGCTCCAGATGCATGCCAGGACAGACCAACTCTGAAGAAGACCTGTGCTTTGTGGGTGGAAAAGGATCTCCCGTGCCCTGTGGCTGGCTGGGATGGTACCCTGGAGCATCAGCCTTGCAGGGACAACGTGCGCAAGCTGATGTGCAAGCCTCCGGAGGGCTGCACAGGCATCTCCGAAGGGTTTGTCTAAGGGCTGGAGGGGTCTAAGCACCAAAGGGTTTGGGAAGGTCCTCAGGGTGTGAACTTGAACAGGGCCAGCTGAATAAAATGTCGATGTCAGTGTCATATATATTGTGCATGGCACACGCGCTCCCCACAAACATGCTCCATCTGCACAGAATTTTTGTGTGCAAATCTTAGCTTTGAATAATCTCTCATTATTTAAATAATGTTCTCATTATTTTGCTAGCTCTAATTAGGACAAAGGGGGAAGAAATTAAGTATTTAGGCTGACTCCTAGGGAAACTTCATAGAGCAGAACTCCATAGACTTCAGAACAGTATCCTAAGGGGAGTGATGGAAACCCTGAGCCATTTAAATTTAGACTGGAGGAAGCCCTGGAGGTTAATGCACAGGCCTGTATTGGCCCATGGAGGGTAGGTGAGAAGATAAAAAGGCCTTTTTCATTTCTCTCCATGGCATTGCAGTGAAGGACTACAGAGCAGACTGCAGATTTCTCTTTCCTGCAATATATCGCTCCTCAGGCTGGAATCTTGTGCTCCACTCTTTTGTGATCAGGGTTTAAATTGGCGTTTAACAAGATCACTACAGCAGAGTAATGAGACATCACTTTAGTGCTGCAAATACCAATCTGCAGTTAAAAACTGTATGTGTCAATTGATGGCTTTGTTTCCACAGTTGTCTTGTTAGATGTCAATCACATGGCTAAGCAAGCCTTTCAAGCAGATAGGTATAAGTGTGAGGGATGTAAGTGTAAGTGAGTGGGTTATATATGTTATTTGAAGTTAATTACAGCGGGAGAATGACAGGAGCTGGTGTTGGACAACGCGCCTTGGAGTGAAGCTGGCAGGAGATGTCGGCAGCCGAAGGGGCAGGTTTGTGCAAACCTCCCGGGCGAAGGCTGGCTGGGGACGGGGGCTGTGGAGCGGGGTCTCTGCCCCGAGCCCCCGCGGGGCTCCTCGGGGGCCTGCCTGAGCTCAGCCAAGCCACAGTTTGCTCCTCTGCACGGGCCAGATAAACCTCATGGGTTTTGGCTTTAGCGTGATGTCTAATGAATGAATCCTCTGGCTTCTCTTGCCTTCCCCCTCGCTTGCAGAAGTAATCAGATATTGGGTGGCCAAACTAGCTGTGAAGGTACGAAAACCCTGTGCCCGGCAGAAAATGGGGTCTGAGAGGGGAAACAGGGTAAAGCCCAAGGTCATACCAGGCAGAGGGAGAGGAGCAATGCTAACACGTTGGCTGTTGGCAAAGCTTTGACCTTGCCCAGCAGGTGGAAAGGCTGATGATATGCTGATATATGGGTTTACCTTTCTCATCCAAGCCACATTTCAACAGAGGTCTTTTTAGCACGGTGTCATATCACAGCTGAGTGCATGGGAGGTACTGGGGACGGAGGAAGAGGGATGGTGACGAGGCAGGAACGCAGGTCAAGGCAGTGGAGGGGCTGCAGCTCCCCACTCGTGTTCTCTGCACCGTAGACAGTGCGGCTGGTGACTGTGGGTCCTGGGCCGGGACACCCAGAGGGTGCTGTGTGCTGGTGGAGCATCAGCATCAGCGTCTCAGCAGCCTGGCATCGACATCTCCATGGGGGCAACAGCCTCTCCCCCTGAGGTTCGCTGCAGTGCAAAGGCCCCTGGGCAGAGCTGCACCCCACAGGCGTGGGGCTGTGCCAGGAGGTGTGCTGGGGCTCTCCACAACGCCCCCCTAAAAGCAAACCTGTGTTTCTCTAACAGCAATAAACCGACGCCAGCCCTGCAAACCAGGCAGCCCCTGTGCAGGGGAAATTCTGCGGCAGGAGGGCAGGCCTGCCCGCCGAGCGCCCCCGGCCCCCTGTGTCCGCCTGGAAACACTCTAATCCCCTTATTATAAGGTCAGGGCTCTGCTGCCGGTCACAAATATGTTTCATCTTTAATTTTCCCANGGGGAGCGGGGGGATGTCTAATTCAGCCAGAAAAATTGTGTGTGGGATGAAAGGCAGTGGAGCCTACAATGGGGAATGGGGGTGTGTGTGTGTGCGAGAAGAGCTGAAAATGGCCTCTCATTGGGGGGACCTGGGGGGCTTGAGGGTGCCCCGCACCAGCCTTCCTCCTGAAAAAGGGCACAGCTAAGGATGACCCCAAAATGGAAATCCTTCTCCGTGAAAAATGCTGTGCTTTTCTAGTAACAGCACACATTCCTGATCTTGAGTGAAACGTCATGGGTTTCCTCGACATTCCCTGTCTTTCAGTGACTTAGACGTACTGGATAATCTATAATGAACACACACGTCACGACTAGGCTGTGGGGAACTGCCGGCATGTGGCATTTATTTAGTTATTGTAAGGGAAGGCAGAGAATGTAAGGTTTGCTGCTAACAATTCACCACGCATGAATGCCTGGAAAAAAAATCCAGCCCAACTTCCCATTCAGAAGTTTGGAAAATGTAGACTAAGAGCCCTGTCTTGAGCTCAGCTGGGAGAGCCCCTCGGAGCAATGCGGGCAAGACCCACAGCACATCTCAAGGGTTTTGAACTGCAGTTCTTTGGGTTGGTCAGTGAAACACAAACTCCTGAAGCCCTCCAGCATTTAAAAAAAAATAATCTCCCATAAATGGTCATACTTATGCACTTTGTCTCCTGCACCAGCTGTTGCAACCTTGTTGCTGCTGCAGATCTTGACTCACTGCTGGGTAGATGAATGTGGGAAAAGAGAGGATCAAAGAAGGTGATGCCCCTTTCCTTTTTTCCCCCTTTTCCTTTTCCTTTTCCTTTTCCTTTTCCTTTTCCTTTTCCTTTTCCTTTTCCTTTTCCTTTTCCTTTTCCTTTTCCTTTTCCTTTTCCTTTTCCTTTTCCTTTTCCTTTTCCTTTTCCTTTTCCTTTTCCTTTTCCTTTTCCTTTTCCTTTTCCTTTTCCTTTTCCTTTTCCTTTTCCTTTTCCTTTTCCTTTTCCTTTTCCTTTTCCTTTTCCTTTTCCTTTTCCTTTTCCTTTTCCTTTTCCTTTTCCTTTTCCTTTTCCTTTTCCTTTTCCTTTTCCTTTTCCTTTTCCTTTTCCTTTTCCTTTTCCTTTTCCTTTTCCTTTTCCTTTTCCTTTTCCTTTTCCTTTTCCTTTTCCTTTTCCTTTTCCTTTTCCTTTTCCTTTTCCTTTTCCTTTTCCTTTTCCTTTTCCTTTTCCTTTTCCTTTTCCTTTTCCTTTTCCTTTTCCTTTTCCTTTTCCTTTTCCTTTTCCTTTTCCTTTTCCTTTTCCTTTTCCTTTTCCTTTTCCTTTTCCTTTTCCTTTTCCTTTTCCTTTTCCTTTTCCTTTTCCTTTTCCTTTTCCTTTTCCTTTTCCTTTTCCTTTTCCTTTTCCTTTTCCTTTTCCTTTTCCTTTTTCCTTTTTCCTTTTTCCCTTTCCTTTTTCCCTTTCCCTTTCCCTTTTTTTCCTTCTCCTCCTCCTCCTCCTTTTCCCTAACTCACTGGAAAGAGCATTGGTGTATGGCTGGGAAATCCTATGGATGAGCTGATGGTGGATCCTAGGGATGAGCTATGGCTGTGCTTCTGAAGACAGCCATAGCTGTCAGTGGGCAGAATGGCTGCGTTGGCCAGCTAGCTGCAGTAAACATTTTCAGAGGAGAGGGTATGTGATGAAGTACCTCTTCCGCTGTTCTCTCTGTCCTGGGCTCACACACGCACACAGAGCTCGGGACGATGCCTGCGAGGTGCCCAGCCTGGAGCCGGGGTGCTGCCTCCTGCCTCGGCTGGCCCCATGCTCGGAGCAGGTATTCCACTGGCAGCACGACAGGTCCGTGCCCCTGGTACGGTTCCCGGCTGGCACAGCCATTTGTCAGTGCGGGAAAAGATTCGTTGCTAATTCTGCAGAGACGTCACTGCACAGTCCCAGGAATGAGAGGAGTGGAATTTCAACAAACCTGTTTGCAAGCAAACCACCAAAACCCCCAAACCCCCTTATTAAACAATGAGTGCATTTTTTAAAACCAGCTGATTGCTTTGGTAGGATTCTTGGAGGAAATTTGGGCCTGCCTGAGAAATCCATTGTGCAGCTTGAAGGAGACATTCCTCCCGTTGGGGACTTCTGGCTCCTTGAATAACCACTCAGCACTTCCCACCTGTGATGTGGACCCGTGAAAACATTTTGAGAAGCAGCAGCAAAAGAGACTTCGTCTCTCTAACCTGAAAAATACATGGAAAGAAATTATTGTGTTATGATCAAACTGGCAGGGGATGGCAATTCTGCTTCTCAACAATTTCAAGAGCTTGAAATTGATTGTTTTTTTTTTCTGCTGGAAACAAAATCTGACCTCCTGTAAGGCCGTGCAAAATGGGATGGTGTTGAAACATCCATTTCCAAATCAGAAGAATTGGGGTTTTGATTTGTTAGCATCTGCCTCCCTCTCTCCATTCGGAGGTGACTGCAGAGTCCTTGACCTAACCTGTTGAAAATGGCATCGAAATCAATGCGCCTCCACAAGAGCTCTCACTTCTGACGAAATCCTATATTTAGACAAAAATAGACTAGCTCAAGAAATGCTCCCACCAGTTTACCCTGGCTTCTCCAGCACCGGAGAGGCGACTGACAGGCTGCAGCGGAGCAAGGATGCAATGTCCCACCCTAAAAGGTGAAGGGATGATTTTGGTTTCCTCATGCTAGGGCAGGTGGGGAGGGCAGGTCTCTGCCCCCCAGGGGTTACCATCACCAGCCAGGCTGCCAGTGGGGACAGCATGGACACAGGGAGCCCTGGTTCATGTGTGGAGATGCTGGGTGGGCTGGTGTGAACGCTCCCCGGGAGGTATTGCTCCCCTCTGGACTTGAGTTCACGCAAGCTGCTGCTTTCCCAGGGGGATGTTGGGATGTAGCTCCCGTGCGGTGAGAGGCTGGTAAAACGTGACAAAAATTCGCACAGACCCAAGTGGGTGACGGCTGTCACTGTGCGACACCTCTGCTGTGCAAAGAGCCGGGCAGCCCAGAGCTCAGCATCTTTGAAATGCCTGTGCCAGTGTGCACGGGTGCTGGCGTGTGTGTCTGCTCGCTGACAGCGCTTCGTGCTCCACGGGGAACCAGCTGTGACAAAGACCAACCATGAGCAAATGTCCCCCTCGGTGGTGACCCTGCGGAGCCAGCGGTGCTGAGTGGCACTCTCTTCTTCGTCCCCATCAGAGGATGCGGCACAAGCAATTTGGAGCGATGACTCAGGCAGGGACGGGTGGATGGTGCGAAGATGGTGACACTGATGGGATTTGATGGGGTCAGAGCAACCAGTGCTGTCTGAGGCGCAGGGACAGGCTGGCCGAGGCATGGGGACTTGCTTTGAAAGGAACGTGCTCCGTGCAGGGCACTGGGGCTACAAGCGACAGCCCTGCAGCCCTGGCAGCCCATGCAGCGGGAGAGGGGGCAAGTCCGAAGGAAGGATGGGTGATTCCCCCCCTTCTCACGCCCCTGAGGAGGGGTGCAGGAGGGGGCACATGGGTCTGGCCGTGCCGGGGTGGGCAGCGCTGCTCCGTGAGCCGCAGGGGAAGGGAAGCGAGTGTTTGGAATTGTTTGGCGCAGAAGGGAATGAGCTGAAGACAATGTCAAGCTCTGTAAATATTTATCAGATGAATGAGAGCAGGGGTTTGAAACATTAGACAGCTGAGAAATGGCTGTTTTAATAATTCTNGAGAAGCTGTCCTGGGCTGAGATGGGGCTGCAGCCGTGAGCCCAGGCCTTCACCCCTGGGGACGAGGATGAGGCGCAAAGCGCCTCTTGCCTACCAGGATGCCGGAGCAGCCCTGAAGGACCTGGGCACCGGGAAGCCACAGCTCTCTACTGTCTCCCACTGTCATGGTGTGTGCAGGGCTGATTTTAGGGAGGACACACGAGAGGCAGAGGCAGGGCTGCTTGGTGGAAGCCACCAGGGTAACGGCAGGACGAGAACAGAATCATGAGCTGACTGGT
>VZSZ01008623.1:555705-574610 GCA_013398815.1 Ibidorhyncha struthersii | reverse complement strand
ACTGCAGACCAGCTTGCTGATCCTCCTCCTGCCTTGGCCGCTTCTCTTCAGACTTAGGGATGCATAAGGAAAAAAGGCCCAGTTCTCATTGTTCGGACCTAAAATTCATCCTGCAGTCAAGCACAGCGACAGTTTGCAAGCGGGACTCTGGCTACGCCACTCCCAACGTTCAGCTCTCCCGTTTTCTCAATTAAGCATCTTGAGCTCTGTGCCAAAGGAATGCAGGACCAGGCTAGCCCCCGCCTTGCAATCCTCCCTCTGCATCTACTTGGAGCCTTGCCTGGGCTGGGACACGAGTCTGACTCACTGCTCTCGGTGAGGCACAATCAGCTTCTGGCAGGGAATACCCAAAATCGCAGTGCTGGGGCTTGGCAGGTGAGCGTGGGGGAAGCTCAGCTTCAAGTAGTTCTCTTTCAAATGTGTTTGCAAGTTTGGAGCCAGCATGTAGAGTTGATTAATTGCTGGGGATCTTGGAAGGGTTGGGTTTTTTTTTTTTAATAGTGTTATTTTAAACAAAACTTTGCAGTTCCCCTTTAAAGGAGACATCTGGGCCCAATGTGGCAGGCAGGGAAGAGGCAGTGAAAGCAGAGATGATCACAGGGAGAAATACACACAGGAAAAGTACCATCACTATGGGGAATTCACGAGGCAGCTCTCCTTTTTGCCAAGGCAGTGTCTGTTTGGAAGGCTCAGACCTGGGCACAGGGCATGTCCACCCTCCTGGCCACGGCTGTGCCCTGGCTGGCTGTTTGCGTCACCGGGGGGGGAGCTTGGTGGGACAGGGGCTCCTTTGGCCAGGGACCTGATGAGATCTTGGCCCCTGTTTTGCTGCAGGAAGGTGAGCCGAGCTGAGATCCTGCTTCTTTGCGTCTTCCAGGCAAGAATGCTTCAGAGATAAAAAACCATAACGGTGCTTATGAATAGTTGTACTACGGATTCACCAAGAACACTCACATTACCGCAGGGTAGAAAAACAGGAGAAAAATATGGCGGAGATAAACCTTCTCGCCTCAGCTCCTAAAGCATCCTCTGACTCCCTAGAGCTGGGTAGAAATAGCTCATCCGTGCAGGTTGCCCCATCAGTGTTCTTTATGGGACATCTTGGGCCTTTCTTGCAGCATCTGGTAGCGGGTGTTGGGAGGGATACGCATTTATTCTAAGTGGAGCTCAGGTCTGGCCCTTTACGGCAGTTCTTCGGCTCCTATATTATCTGGGCTTTGGGGCAAGTTGAAGCACAGCTGAGACAGAGGAATAAAGCAAGGCTTTTTTATTTATTTGTCTTTTAATGCTCTGCCATATTCACCTTTCAGGAAATTCCCGTCTGCCTCCGAGTGGCCAGCTTCTTCCTTGAGCTCTGCACACCGGCTCCACATGGTTTCATTTTCCTCACCAGCAATAATAAATCTGTTAGTGAAAGCGTCTGCTGGAGGTGTCTGCTCTCCGATAGAAAAGCCTCCATCGCCTACGCAGGATGTCCGTGTCAACAGCTTACAAATCCTGCTCCCGCGCCGGCCGGGGAGGCGAGGGGCTGGGCTCGGGGGGCCCCGGGACGGGGCTGCCTTCCCTGCTGGATGCATTGGCAGAGGGTTCCTTTCAGGGAGAAAAAATCCTCCAATTAACTTCATTACCAGCCTGGTCCTCTCTGCCCAGGCTGCTGGAAGCTCCTCCTGTGGCAACCGAGGGCTGGCGCTGCCCGAGCCGGGGGACAGGCTGATGCCCTCATTTGGGTACCGCAGGAGCAAGCATGAACCCCTGCCCAGAACAGCAGCCGAAAGCTTTCTTGAGAATAAAAGCCAATTGCCTAACCTTGTACCATCAGCTGCAAGCTCTCCAAAGCCAGCCTCACCCAAACAGGGGCCTGAGAAGCAGAAAACATTGCCGGGTTCTCATTTTGGCTAACTTTTCAGCTCCGACAGTGAGAAACATGTATTTTTAGCTAATTGAAAGCTGAGATTAACTCATGACCCCACGACTCTGGGAGATGGCACTTTAATAAAGCTGATAAATAAAAGAACCTTTCTGATAAAAATCACATCCTTTAAAAGGCAGCACAATAGTTTTCCTTGCCCCAGCCCCCCAGGCTCAGGTATAGCCTGAGAGTACCTAAGGGCAAAGATACTAATGAAACAAGTAGAGTTGTTTTTTTCCCCAGCAGAAATTGCTGGTGGTTTGCTCTGAGGCTGGCAGGTGCTCTGAACTGAGGCTCCAGCTTTAAAAAGGACTTGTTGGATTTGAAGAAAACTTTGTTACACTTTATTCATGTAGATCTTGTTGATATCTCACGAAAATGATTTTGGCTGTACTCATGGTTAAGTCTGGAAGTACTGAGATATGAGGGTAAATGCTTTTCTCATGCCAAGCGAAGACTGGAAATCCTTGGACTGCCAAAAATCCTCTCTTTGCTCTCCCTCCTCCCCGGCCTCCAGCAAAGGCAGCGTAGGGTTTTGCCGGGCTGGAACTGCATTTTCTGCATCAGCATCCCCAGCCAGCAGGGCTTTGCCTTCCCAGAAAGGTGGACTCTCACATCCCCCCTCCTGGTGATGGGGGTCCTGTCTGCGGTGTCCCACGTTAAAACCAGCTCTGCAGGTGTGTTACTTCAGGGATGGCAGGATGGTGACGGCCAACTAGCAATGCCATGGCTCTCCTGTGGGAGCCGGGCACAGGTTCCTCCTGGCTGCAGATCGAGCCCAGTGCTCAGTGATACACAGTTCTGACTGCCTTCGTTCCCTCCTCCTCCTCTCCCTCCTCCCAGCTGCCTGGCACTTTCTTCCCAACCAACTCTCTTTTCTCTGGGCTGTCCCAGATGTCCTCTTTTCCAAATCTACCCCCGTGTTACAGCTGAACATCTGCTGGGATGCTCACGGAGGGCTGACTTCACAAACCAGCCTGTGGCGTTATCCGCCCCTCTGCTTCGGGTTTTGCTGATCCATCTTGTATAACCAGAGAGCTCTTCTGGGGAAAGGAGCTATTTTTATTTCACTTCTTATACTAACCTGAGTACATTTCTGCTGGCACAAAACAAATTCCACGTGGAAGATAATTAACGTGGCACAAGAGCTGTGCCAGGAACTACACAGACACACCAAAGGAACGAGGCCATTGCCCTGAAGATGCCTTGGAGTAGGAAAATGTTCCCCGACAAGAAAAAACATCATCAGCAGTTTATAAAGGCGTTTGTCCTGCCTTGTGGCGGGACCGTGAAGGAAAGAAGCAATACTTCAGGGGGACTATTTTAACCGTCCCTCCAGATACACAGGATCACAGCAGCCCAGCTCCATACAGATGAACCCAACGCATAACCTAAGGTCTCTGAAGACCCCTGGCTCTGTGGCCCTCCGGTGCTGCTGGAGGGGCAGTGGGGATGAGCAGAACAGTTATTCCTGGGGATGATGAAAGCTGCTGTCCATGTCCCCACTGCTGCCCCTGCAGAAAGATAAGAGGGAGATAGGAGAAGTCATTTTCTAACAGCACAAATCAATATTTATTATAATGAAAAAGAGAGATTGATATCAGGAAGGGTGATAATAATAAAAAAACCCACGTCTAAACTTATTATTTGTATGTATCGTCCAGGACGAAAAAAAATCCCCAAACACAGCCTTTGTTGATTTCTTTTGCTTTGTAGAAACAGATTCCTCTGATATTCTTGCTTAGATTTTCCCAGGCACCCTGCTGAGGTTTTGATGTTCGACTTGCATCAAGAATATTGAACGTGAAATCTAAACATTACTTCTGGTGACAGCTGACAGAGAGACAGAGCGAGGGATAACAGGGGGCACGGAGGGGGCCCATATCATACCCTGGGAGGAGCAGGAGCACCTGGATGAAGAACAGCAGCATGGGCACTGGGGAGACACGGAGCTGTGGCTCAGGCAGAGTGCTTTCCTGAAACCAGACCTAGTGAAGGAAGGAGAGCTGCTGGTGGAGAACAGCTTTGGAGAGTGGTTCCCAGTCTGTGGAAAGAACTTCCCCAAAATCTAAGAGATCGTCACAAACCTGTGCACCTTCTTACCAGTGGTGGCTTCTCAGAGTGCAACTTCTGTAACTACATCCTCAGAATACACATGTTTAAAGCAGAATTATATGAAATCGAGTGCTTTGGTACATGCGAATCTTCTTGTAGGGTGAAGGCAAGGGAGCATACGTAGAGCTTTGCTTAATGAGGTGCTGGAAGGGTCCTAGATGTGATGGTGAAGGCACGATCCTATGTGAGACTGGGCAATGCCGTAAAGGAGACCACTATATAGGAGGCAGCAGTTTTCTGGGTAATCTGTTGGGGAGGATGAGGAAACCCAGAGGCAGAAGGAACAAGGCAGCCCTCGGGACGGTGTTGTGGCAATGGGACTGAGAGGACGCTCAGGCGAGTCACTGTCACTCAGCTGGTTCCCTGAGCTCCTGCTCCCCAAATTTCTGCTCTTTGCACCAGTCAGCAGTGAGGTAGAGCAGGGACCAGACAGGAAGGAGATGTCTGCTTAATAAGGCAAGCATTAGCGAGAGTGGAAAGCTTTCTGATTAATCAATAAGTTAAATTACTGTTCATTAAATCTCCACAATTCTTGCCTGTCTGTAATGGCAGCCATTAACTAATTGATTCTTCTGGGTACTGTACCTGGGTCTCTTCTGCTGCTGTTGTCAGTGACACACTTGCTCTCTCCTGTTTCCAGTTTTGTTTGTACTCATTTAGCCTTGTCCAGCCTCTCCAGCAGCACTTCTGAAAGTAAACAGTATTTCGGCATCAGGAACCTCCCAGTTAATCAAAGCTGGGATTTGGATCCGACTCCTGGAACACGCTGATAAATAGCACTTTCAGATGATTCAGTTAGCCTCCCCCCCTCGAGTCATCACCGTACTTTCCCATCACTGCTCTCCTTTGCTGGGTTCCTTCACACCAGGGTATGGGGGGGGGATGTCCGCACTGTCTCCTCTCCAGATTTCCCAAACCTACCGCCTGTAACTGCACTTCACAGCAGTGTTTCTTTCTTTGCATATTTCATCCCCATTCAATTTACTCTTCTGAAATACTTTAAAGCTCCAAAGTTTGCTCCTTCAAAGAACTTGAAGCTTTCCTCTCTTTCTCAAAGATTAATTATAGCTTCAAACATCTGCAGTAACTTTCTTCAATTACCGTATTCCTGCTCAGTAACTTCTTGAGGATTAGAAGTTCCCCTGACTTTTGCTTGACAATATCTTGCATTGAGCTGGGTCCTTACTTCACCGGCAGTTGCAGCTGAAAGCTTCATAAAGTCAGATTAATCTGATTAAAAACCTGCAGTGTGAAGAGAAGGGGTATTTTATTGCCTCACAAGGATCCTAGCCCGTGTATAGTTTACAAGCGGAAAGGGTTATTTTCCTGCAGTCTTGAAGCGGATCTGAAAGTCAAATGCTTTATTCCTGCTCACACATCATCACTTAAGTGCCAGTTTTTGCTCTTCAAATCATAAGTCACAGCTTCCCTGGGCCAGGCAGGATTGCAGCAGGAGGTAAACGCTTCAAGACTCTAAGAGTCAATCTGGGGGCTTCTGCACCAGAAGCTGGTATGGGAAGATGTGCAGCACATCAACATCATGGCACCGTCTCCTCCAGATGCTCTTCTGGGAAGAGTTGGCATTTATGTTTATTACAAAAGATGATGCCAGTGATCTGTATGAGGCACAGCTCTGCTGAGTTAGAAATCTCTGTTGTTACGTGACCCTTTTTTGGTATTGTTGCATGTGTCACCGAGTTGTCCCTCCGGGCTGACTGTAAGTCCCACGTCATCCAGCTCCATAGTGAGCCCAAGCGGAGGTTTGAAAATCCAACATTTCCCAAACCGGCTGTTTGTTTCCCCAGTAACAGAAGTGGCTGCCAAGCCCTTCCTCAGGGAGGGAAACTGGAGATGAAGTGAACCCGCGGAGCCAGGCTTGCGGCTGCCCATCCCCTTTCCATGGCAGAGACGCTGCCTGGCACCGGGAGGCTTCTGTGCGAGGCACGACTGAAGGCTGCGGTTTAGTGGTGGCCAGAGGAAGGACTGGCTTCAGAGCAAGCTGGTCTGGCAAGAGATGGAGAAAAAGAATGAAGAAGAGATGGAAAAAGGTATGAAGAAGACTGGTCACAGCAAAGAAATCCATAAGGCCAAAGCAGATAGACTTGGAGCAAGACAGGACTGATACCTGTCCCCTTTTCATCCAGATCTCGGGTGTGCACAAACCTGGGGTGTCACCCACGAGTGTCAAAGTCTTCTTCCCATGATGAGGCCAAGCCAGGGTCTCGGTACCTGCCCAGCAGAGTCCCCAGGGTGGGAACAGCCCCTCGCTCAGTCAACTCCAGCAAATATTGATTGATATTTACAAAGGCAGCAAGATAATAACATTGACTGACACACTGCTTGTTTCTCTTTCTTTTTTTTTTTTTTTTTTTTTCTGCAAATAGAAAGTATTCAGTGAACTTTCCCCAGAGGATGAACCATTGAGCCATCCGGGTTGGTTTGTTCGGGCTATGCAGCCCAGCACATAATTTGTGCTGTGAAGATGGACCCCCAAGCTGTTTCTGGGGAAAGGAAGATGAAATTTATATCATCCCAATGAACTGATTCTCTTATCTGCGTTGTCTGCTCAGCATCTAATGAACTAATGAAATATGCAACAATTCAGCTATAGAACAGACCTCACTTTTAAATTAGCACTAATTAGAGATAATTATCTCGGCTGGTTTGATGTTTCCATGTAATGAGCCCGGGTTTTCTTTTGTTAAGAATTGGTGTGGTCAAATATATGAAGCGGCACACTGAATTTCCACAAGTGCCTTTTATTCCTGACTTATTTTAACATCTCCAAGAGGTCCGCTCTTCCTTTAGATACCGTTTCATTTGGCTGTCTTGTTGATGCCCCCTTCTTGATGGTAGGGAGGGATGTAACGTAACGGCCAGGTAAAAGCGTTGCAATCCCTGCAGCTCCTGCCTTCCCATCCCCTGTTCTTGCTGTCCCCAAAACTGTGGCACTGGGGAAGGGGTAGGACCAACACACGGCTCCTGCTGGCAGCTGGTGTTTGAGCACTAGCGAGCTGTGGCACCGGTGGTCAAACCCTTCCCATCCCCTCCCCTTCCCAAGCAGAAGGGCCGAGGACAACCTGAGCAGCTTGGCAGAGTGGGATGCAGCTACCAGCAGGCTTGCTGTGTGATTCACGCTCCAAACACAGACGTGCCGGGGACTCCCGGAGCTCCCTGAAAAACTATCAGCTCCCGTCTGTCATCTTGTCTCGTAGGTGATGTAGCCTCTCTATGCAGCCGTCTGCCATGGCTCAGATGCACCGTGCTCTGTCTGTCTGTCTCACTGCCGTCTCTGAATACCCCATCACCGCGTGCCGGTGCTGCTGTCTGCCCTCTGTACGGTTAATGTGATACGGTGCTATCGCTGCATCTCTCGCCAGGGTTTTCTAGAGCACTGAATGCTGCAGTATCAAAGCGATCAATCACACGTAGCCAGATTACCTTTCCTATCCTATAATCAGTAATTTGCCACGAATCCCTCATTTTTCAAGGGAATTTTCACAGCCCGGCTGGTGACAAGCTGCCAGGGCAAAATGCTGTAATGCGTGATAAAATTATACATCTATCGCAGAGCAAGGCACCCTTTCTTCCTGCTCCTCCTCTCCATGCTCCCATAACTGGGGGAACTGTGGGGCTGTGGGAGCCGTGCAGGACATGGGGCAGGACAGCCCGTCATCGTGGGGCCACCTAGTCAGCCCCAGGCTGCTGCCTGCACCCTGCCAAATAATTCTGTCAGCGCCTGTTTTATGGGCCCGAAACGGGAAAAAGTGAAAGGCGCTCTTTGCGTTTCGTTAGCTGGGCATAGGCGTGAGTCATTTTATGGCTCGTGCCTACTCCCCACTAATGAAACGGCGCGTCCGCCCCCCAGGTCCCTTTTTCCCCATGGCATGACCAAGCCAGGACTTGGCCAGGGCCACGTTTCCCTCCCTGTCTCAGCATGGGGATAGCAGCGAACACCGCACGCTTTCCCATCGCTTAATTGGAGCGATGCCGTGCGGTCCCCTGGCACCCGACGGCGGGCCGGTGGTGGCAGGCAGCCAAGGTAATTATGGCTGAACGGTCCTCTCCAAGTCCCCAAAGAGTCTTTACGAATCATCGGGTAACGGCTATAGTTCAAAAGAGCGTGGTCTTCAGGGAGCTGGTGTAATTACTGAGATGTTTAAGCCCTCTCTGGCAGTGCTTGGTCATGCTTCCCCTCTCTGTCGCGTGGATAGGGATAGCTGGCAGGCAGCAACGAGATCCCTGCTCCTGTGTGCTGCCTACACGGGGACAGGCACAACGCACCCCGTGCCAGTGCTCCGGCCCACCCAGGGGCAGGGACAGTGGGAGGCAGCAGCGGGGCAGGGGCCAAATGCAGGCTGGGGGCTGCTGTTCCCCCAAGAGCCACAAAAGCAGCAGTGGGGCAGCTGGGATGGCTTTGGGATGGGGAGGGAGTGGAGAGGCGGGAGCTCGACCACGGGGCTTGGCCACTCACAGGCACAGGAACACCTCCCTCCTTTATTAACAGCAATTGTTTCCCTTTCCCATTTATGATGATTAACACTTGGAGGTTGTGCTGGATCAACTACTGGCTTCTGCTAAACATTTTTATAAAGACACACACAGAGATATATAAAGAGCATATAGAGAGATTTTTCAACCCCCACACACATCCCAGACTTTCTTTCTCACCCAAAACTGAACCAGTGCTCGGGGGACCCGCACGCTGCTCACCTGTGGCCCGTGGGAAGAGCGCAAAGCCGAGGGGCTGGTCTCTCTGCGGTAAAACGGAGCCAGTGGAGCTCACAGTAATTTATATCTGCTGGCCCTTCCTCTTGTGTTAGCTTGGCCCTGGGCTCCCCAAGGCATGAAAAGGTCTCATAAATTCCTAAAGCTGACAGAGGGCTGTTTGGCTTCATTGGATCCTGCAGAAACTAAATGTGCCATCTAAGGTAGTACCACGTACCCTGTGGCTACAGAAAAATGATCTTGGCTGGATTTCCACTAAACCACTCAGCAAGCAAAAATGAGTGATTTGGGGCCGTCCGGCGCTGATCACAGGGTGCTGGGAGGCAGTTGGGGCTCCGCAGAGCAGGTCTGCAAGTGCTTGTAAAAGGGAAAAGCAGCCTCTCACACTACACAAATCAAAGAGGGAGGGGGGGGTCGGGGGGTTCAGGGGGCTGCAGTAAGCCCTGGGACAGACTCCTCAGCAGCAGTGAGAGCAACATGAAGCTCATTGCCGTGTATCTCAAACCCGAACCTCGCTGCTCTCATTCAGGAGACCACAGCAACACGAGACGTGAGAGCATGCAAGACCTGAGGCCACAAGGCACCTTACGAGAAGTACATGCGCTTATGAGAGGAACAAGACCCTGCAGGGTAAAGCAAAGCAAAGCAGAAAGTCTTAAGCTGCTTGGAGGCTGCGCACAAACCCAGTAATTCCCCTGCCCCTTTACTCCTCTCAGCAAAACAGCAGAGATGCAAGACTCAGAGCAGCCTGACTTGGTCTTCCTTGGGCATGGGTGGGAGGAAGGGCAACGGCCTAATAAACCAGTTTCAGGCAGCATAAGAGCAAGGACATCACAAGCACCACCTAAAGCAGCAGAAAGCTCAGGCTGTGCAGCAGCTTCTTCCTTCTGCTCCACTTCGCAGATGGGTGCCTTCTGCCACCAGAGCCCCAGCAGTCACACTGGTCACCTCCACTGTGTCCCCTGTTACACAGGGCAGGATTTGCAAGAACATGTTGCTGAAAGCACCAAAATGCAGCAGTTCCCACATTCCCCGGGGTTGCTCCCCCCATAACCGGGAGAAACTTGGACTTGATGTGAGCTCTGAGCTCCTCTGAGTCCCCTGTCTGGAGCCATCATGGACAGGCCTGGCTGGGGGCACCCGGGAAAGATGCTTTGTCCTGCAACCATGGCATCTGTGCACACCTCTGCTGGCTGGTCCTGAGCTGGGCTGGGCTGCCAGGAGGGGAGGAGAAGTGCAGACTACAATGTTTATCCTGGAACACTTTGGGGTTTTTTTTTGGTCACAGGTCAATGAAAATCCTGCAAGTCCAAACCTTCCACCTCTACCAGTGTTACCCCGTGGCTGGCACTGACCAATGCTCAGGCGCCAGACGGTTCAGCAGGGCTGTTGCAGAGCAGCAGTTCTCTGCAGAGGAGAGCATCCCCAGTGTTAGAGACGGCAGATGAGCTCTCAGGCCGGACAGCCCTGGCAAAGGCTGACCTGGAGGGGTCAGGCTCAGCCCCGCTCCCCTCCTGGGCTTCCTGAGGCTGCAGCCCTAGTTTCCACCTGAGCTAATTGTTCTTAAAAAAAATATTTCTCCAGCATGAGACGACAGGGGGTGAGGCAAGCCGCTTTCCCTCTGACCATATCATCTCTTTGAGAACTCTGTTACCTGAAGGACTGTTTTGGCCAAATTTATTCTTCATAAAAGAGATGGCAATAGCAAATTAGCACTGTCTTCAGACTGATCCAGGGTGGGCCCCAAGTGAGCATCTGAAGCAAAGGCCAAGGAAGCGTGGACATTATGTCCAAGCTGGAGACAGTCAAAGGCTGCTCCAGATGCCATGTCAGAGACCTGGGCTGCAGCTCCCCCCCACCCCATGAAGCCTGCCTCCCACCCAGGCAGCTGGGGACCCCAGAGCCCCAAAGGGAGGGCAGGCAGCAAAGCTACACTCCTTCCCTTTCTTGCCTGCGAGACATGTTTGCTGCTGCCACCAGATGCATAAGGATAAGTGAGAACCCGCACTAATCTCCTGGGAATGGTCAAGATTGCCTGTCATCATTGTTTTTGAAGCTATTTGGAGACTAGCTTGTTCCCCTTGGGAGCAAAGTCAACACTCCTGCTATCTTTGGGATCTCTGGCTCTAGAGACAGGAATTTTACTTTTCAAAGTGAAAAACAAAGCAGCATTCATGGGCACAGTAATTGTTTCTGATGCCATCTGAGCTGTGGATAACACAAGAGGCAATTTAAGGCACCTTTCAGAGTCCCCCCCCGCCTACACATGAGATTTCTTTTGTCCCCTATCCACAGCCCAGCCCCATCTGTAGCATCTCCCCCCGCAGCCCCCTCCTAGTGAAAGCTCATGGGCAAACCCAGCAGGACCCCCCCTGCCAGTATCAGACACCAGTGGTTGATCCTCTCCCTGCCTGACCCCAGGCAGGAGCAGGCTGGGCCATGCTTACTGCTGTGCCTGGCACTGGGGACACCTCTGGGGTGCTCCCCTTCTCCCAGACCTCAGCATCACCAGGTGAAGAGGGGAGACGCCTTTGCTCACCCTAGAGGTGGGGAGGAGTCGTCCATCACTGGGTCCTCGAGACATCCCCAGTGAAAGGTTAAACACCGCTGGCATAAACATGTCCCAGTCACCCACCTTCAGAGGAAGTTTCTCTCTTCAGCAAGTTTTCCAGGAGGAACACATCTCAAAAAGCTAAAGTAAAAACACTTTGCTCAAAAAAGGGAAGCTAAAACTTGATGCAGTTGTAAGATGACAACTATGGTAACGAGCCCAGCTGGGGATGGGACACCAATCCTCCATTTCTTTCAGAGCACGAGTTTTACATTGCAGTGAGGTCCCAAAGAGTGAATATCTTCTATAGACAACTCAACTTTCTCAACTTTTCATGGTTTCTGCCAGCTCTTCCCTGCCACCCAAGCAGCCCCTCGCTGCCCTGTTGGGGCGGCTGGCTGGGCAGAGCAGGGCTGCAGGAGCCGCCCGCCTGCTTTTCCCTCCTCACATCAAAGATACAAGTGTCACCTGCAGCCGTAACCAGTAGCAAATCTGTGCTGGTTTGTGTACAGAACGGTTGTCTTGTACCGGCAGACGCTGCTGCTGTCAGCGCCGGCGGGCCCCGTGTCGGGATTTGCATTTCAGAAGGAGCCCGCAGCCGGGTGCGACGTTGCACATCTCCTCCGCTCGTCACATTTACATACAGCTCACAGCGAGGAGCATCAGCCCCATCCCTCCCCGCCTGGTGGGTTTGGTTGCGTTGAGTTTGTTTGTCCCTTAGCGTGCTGCGTCGGTGTCTTGCCGATCCCTCACCCGTAAAGCCATGGAGGGGTCACTTTACTCCCCGGCTCTGCCCGTGCCGTCCCGCAGCAAGGGGAGTAAAGTGACCCCTCCGTGGCTTTACAGAAACTTGCAGGAATTTAACCCACTGGGTCCGTCTTTGAAATAGCAGGTGATAGGAACTAAACGTGACACTGCCTTCATCACAGCGCCTGCGGGTCTCATTTCAAGTCTGGCAAAGCAATAACCGATGCTGAGCAACAAAAATCCATCCCAGAATTGTAGTGATGGAAAATAATCAAAGAGTAAACTTAGGGATGTGTTTTTCCTTGTCCTGTTTATTCTTCCACAAGGGAAGATTTCTAGAGGCTTCATTGCCCCCAGAAAACATCCCTCCTGCCCACCCGGCCCAGCAGCTCCTTTTCCAGGCAGGAGCATCCTGCCTTGCACCAGGTACCCACCCCACACGGCCTTGATGATGCCAGGGCAGCAGCTGCAGAGCGCGGGTTCAAGGAT
The DNA here is from genome assembly GCA_013398815.1 of Ibidorhyncha struthersii. Taxonomy (NCBI): domain Eukaryota; kingdom Metazoa; phylum Chordata; class Aves; order Charadriiformes; family Charadriidae; genus Ibidorhyncha; species Ibidorhyncha struthersii. Next base: position 562,071 of record VZSZ01008623.1, on the reverse strand, counting down.
CCCTCTCCCTGCATTAGGGCTCTGTAAACAAGCCTGCACTCGGAGAAGAAAAATTGGCAGGTCTCCTGCTTTTAGTAAACAAGCCGTCAGCTCACCGCATCCCCCCATCACACGTGCTTCTCGCTGCATCCATCTTCCCTGATCACTTGGCCTAACCACCCTGATCACATTTCACCTAACCAAGGGGCAATTTGATTTTGTGGAAGGAGAGGGGGCCATTTTCTTAGGTGATCGTACCTCGAATAGAAACTTTGCCTTTGAGCTGGGCCATCCAGGAGAATAATCTTACTCTCCCAGCCCTGCCTTGAGCAGCACAGCAATGTTATCCAGCAATTTCCTTTGGCATCAAAGCTGAAAGCGGGCACGTCACCGAGTTAACAACATCACAGCAGCATGGATATTCACCTCTCGCAGAGTGATAGGAAGTGGAATTGATTGCAAGAGATCAGACACCGAGACTCTCATTAACTTCTGCTAACACCTGAGCAGCTGACAGACACTTGCCTTTTTGGATTATCTTCTGCACATTTCCAGCCAGTGACCCTGGGTCCTCTCCAGCCCCTCTTTACTTAATAACATGCAGCGTTACCACAGCGGAGGCTCAGACCCATCTGCACCATGCTCCCACCCGAGCATCCTGCCCCTGGAGCACATCTGAGCAGCATTGCAGCACTGCAGATCCGTTCTGCACCGTGCCTCCCATCTGCCTCCCCGCGAGCCCCGCTAGCCGTAACGCTGGGGGAAGAGGACGCTCTCTCCCCCCTCAGGAAACCTTTCCCTCCGAGCAGCTGGAAAAGCCGCAGCAGAGGCAGCGTGAGCCCAGCTGTCCCGATGATGTCAGGCTGAATTTGCACACAGCTGGTGGAGGATCTCTAAGGTATGACCTTTCTGGACACGCCGGAGCATCTGATGTTATGAAGTAATGGGTAAAACGCCCGCGGACACCGGCATATGCGGGCAGCCGTGCCTTCTGCATGAACCCGGTGCTGCAGAGCAAGCCTGCCAAGCGGTGCGACGCACATCCAAGAGGGTGGTGAGGAGGGGCTCCTGGCTGGCTCCTCACTTCTGGAGCCGGGTCCAACTGCAATTTATACAGTGTCCAAACCCACGGGTTTCCCCGTGCAGGACCCCCAGGCTGGCTGTGAGCTGGTGCATCCTTTGAAGCCCACCCCACTGGCAGGCTGCAAGGCTGGAGCTCAGGGCTGCAAAACCCGAATGAGAGGGAACTTTAAAGCATGGAGAAGGAGGGACGAGCAGAGCGGGACACGGGGAGCACAGGCCTGGTTTGCACAAAGGCATCACCAGGTTTGGAGAGAAGGGCACGGGCAGAGCATCGCTGCTTCAGCCCCAGCACGTGGCTGGCAAGCGAGGCTATTTCCAGCTCTGCCGCGTGGCTCCCTCCTGCCTCGCCTCCCAGAGCGGTAACACAACCTTTGGGGAACGTGGCAGGTACTCTTTAATCTCGCCCACTGACAGCTTTGCTGACAAGAACCTTTTTTCCTCAAAACCTTTTGTCTTGTCTTTTGTTCTGGTAGGGTTTGATATCCCTCTCCCTGCTCTCACAGCAGCTCCAGGCTCCTCTCCACCTGCCCTGTCACAGCCTCCTTTAAGAGGAGCAGCAGCAGGTTAGCCTCGTTAAGAGCCTCACTCCTCCCTCCTCTCTCCAGCTCTGTACTCTTCTGAAGCCAGGTTATGATTACAGGGCACCCTTGAAAGGCAAACTAATACAGCCTGCAGAGGGAAGATGCTCTGCGCAGCCAGCGCATCCCGCCGGGCACGAATCTCCCAAAGTAGCTGCTGCAGAAGTCGGAGCATCCGCACCCCTGATGAGAATCCTTCCACCCATCCTCCCTCTGACTGCACCAGAGAGATCGGCTTGGAAATAGGAGAATTGCCCCGCTTTTCGTTGCTTCCCCCCTACACACACTGCTGTTACCAACTCAGCAAAGAAACAAACTTCCCCTGGGAGCTGCACCCTCCTGCCCACAAGCAAAAGCAATGCCAAAGTGCAAAGCTGTGCTGGCAATGCAGCTGGCCACCAATTCGCTGTCACCCAGAGTGCCCAGGGAGGACAGCGAGTACGTGGGGAGGCAGTGCCAGGCACGGCAGAGGTGCTGAGGCTGTGGGAGCCGGCACCGTGCCCACCCGTGATGGTGGCCTCACGGGTCAAGAGCAGGGCCCACTGGAAGAGGAAGAAAGCAAGAAAAGGAGGTGCTGGAATATCATAAGAGGGAAATGCGTTTTCATTATCCAAACCTAGAGGTGCCTGCTTTTAAGAAAAAAGCCTCAAATTAGTATCTTTTAAACAACGACAGAGAGGAGACACAGCAAGTAAGTTCCTCTTCCCTCGTTCACATCTGTCTCAGATAGTCCTGCTAATTTCAAGTTACTACAGACTCCTTTAATACCCTGCCAGAGCTTTCAAAAAAAATTGTTTTTAAACCACAGGCTAGCCAGCTCCACAGCCTTGAATTAAACATGCAAGTGAGCAATGAGAACAGAAATAAATAAAAAACAAAAAAGGTCAGGCTGTGTTTCACAATGCACACAAGTTACTGCCCAGCAGGAAGGAAGATGGGGAGACAGTCCCCTCCATGGAAGCACTCCCCCCACCTGCCTAAACCCTTGGGGCTTCAGGGGGAAAAGGACATGGGAGCACATGGGAAATAAATGGTGAAAAGCCCACCTCCTCCCCAGCACAGCCCCTGCTGGACACGAGCCAGAGCTTGGCATGGATGCAGGGGAAACAGCCCCGGTGCTACACAGCTCCCCACATACAGAAAACTTGGGGTCAAAGATGCTCTGGTCCTCCCCAGGGTGGCTTAGCCAGACCTTCCCAGCACCACCTTCCCTCCTCTCCAACAACTACAGCATCTGTCTGAGTCTTCCCTTTCCCAGAGACCCGCTCTGCACCCACTCACATGTAAGTAGACCCAGCTGGTCCCAGGCAAGTCTCAGCAGGAGGTTTTAATATCCTAATTGGCACATCTCAATGGAAAAGCATTTAGAAAGATATTGGTGCTCTTGGGAAGGTGCTTCTCCCATGAAACAGCTTATGGTGGTGCATGTACTGGTGCTATCTTGTGCAGTGCAGATGAGGCTGTTTCCACCCATGCCAGTGAGGCTGGTCCAGGGGAGAAGCAGGGCCTGTGTCCCTGAGGAGTGGAGGATGTGAGAGGCATGAGGGCTTTGAGGGGCAGAGTAATGATAAGCAGGGAAAAAAAGGATTCTAATTTTATCCGCAGGTAGTGCAAAACTGGGATAATGCTAAGGACAGTGCTCAGGGGGACAGGAACTGAGATGAGGTGGAGTCTGGTGGAGTTTGGGTCCAGATGTTCTCCAAGTCTTGCGGTCCACTAGGGTGGCTGAGGAGCAGGACACAAAACAGGGAAATGACCAGACTTTGGCAGCAAATGCACCTGCAAAAACATTGCCCTGGTCCCTATGCTTTCTCATCTACAAGGGAGAACAAGCAAAGGCTGAAAAATACAGGGGGGTTCAAAGCTCCTGTAAATCAGCATCATTGACTAGAATAAATTTACACTGACTTATGCCTGTGAAAGACCTGCCTGGAGAGAGAAAGCTGTGTTTTCTGTTTCTAGACAGGAACAAAGTGAAGAAAAGCACAACGAGAAAAGCTGGGATGGAACAACAAATTCTGTGAAGATCCGCCCCCCTCCCCCCGCCCCATCCTCCCCATTGCACTCTGGACATGGAGCCCCTCAGAAGAGCCACCCACCACTGTCCCCACCACAGCAGCAGCTCAGGGCCCTGCAAGCAAAGCACCCTTTTCCCCTTCGCAGACCCTGCATCCCTTCCTCTATCTAGAGTCTGGGGCTTAAATAAATATGTGACTATGTAAATAAATACGAAGTGTGTAGCTTGAGAGGCAGGTTAATGGCTGGGGAAGCCAGGCTTGACCTCGGTGACATTTCAAATTAGTTCTGCTGCGCTGGGCTGGTGCTTTGAAGGGATTTGTGCTTGGGCTGGATGTAGAAAGAAGTGTTAAAATTCATCATGTGAAGAGGCTCTCCGGAGCTTCCTTCCTGCTGGGGAGAGACCTCCGCCTCCTCTGGCATCCTGGGGTGAAAGTCCAAGCTGAGGAGATGCTGGGGAAGGTGGGCAGCTGGGAGGTGGGCACGCAGGAGGAGATGATGGGGAATGTGGGCATCTGGGAGGTGGGTACATAGAAGGAGATGCTGGGGAAGGCGGGCAGCTGGGAGGTGGGGATGCACATTGCTCTTACGCTAATGTAGCTCCCAGGGATGTGGGGACAGGCAGACCAGTAGCAGGTGCAGAGCATCACCCCTGGCACATCAGCTCCGTGGTGGCCACCAAGCTGGTGCAGCTGGATCCTCTCCTGCTTCAGGTCACTCAGGTGTTGGGGCAAGGGTGTAATATATCCACACATGTACATTACAGAGATATACTCATGTGTGTATAACATATACATACATATGCATGCGCAGAGATAAAATTCATTAGAAGTGGGCAGAGAATATATTACTAATGCTTAATACATGCACTGAAAGGCAAGTAGATAGCAGAAAAGAATACATTACAAGAACAGAAGGGGTCATTTGTACAGGTCTAACTCAGCCCTCTTGTGATCGTGTGTCATGATATAGGTTTTAATTACCCGAACCCATGCTGGCCTTCCTGCAGGATCGTATCTTTGACACTGGAGCAGCCTTCTGCTAGGGCAGTCCTCAGCTCTCAAGTGGGAGGCATATTAATTCCTTGGTGAAATTATACGACAGTTTTTGATGTGGAAGAAAAAAAAGTTTCCTGCTCGCCCTGGGGAATGGCTGGACTTTTTCGGCTGAAATTTTCCTATGGAAGTTCAGTCTCGGGCAAGCAGTGTATGCAGGGAGTTTCAGCCCAAGCAGAAGAGGTTGGTACGTTTGTGAGTTGAACATGCCTCCGGCACGGAGCTACTGTCTGGTCCGGCTGTCTTGCTTCCCAGCTGGATGCTCATGGTGACAAGGACACCCTGTGGAGATGGTGGGACCTCTGTGAGGGGATGCTCTGCACGCCTGGCTGTGGCTGCTGGCTTTGCCTGGGAGAGCAGGGCACGGCTGTCCCGTCTGGATCCTGGCCTCGACAGGTACCTGCTGCGCTAACGAGGATGCTGTAATGAGCATGAAGCCAGATGGCATCACCGAGATCACCCCTCACTGGGTGTTTGCCGGCCCCAGGCAAACAAACCTATTTTTAGCAGCCACAGATTGCCCATTGCCAGCTTGCCCGCTCCCCTTTGAAACCTTCCTTTCCTTTGAAACCTTCCTTTCCTTGAGCCTTGAAGTATTTGTTTTCCTTCCTCATTAAAAGGCTCTCACCGGGGCCTGGTGAATGGAGAAACACTGGCAGGGTTTGTTTCTCTGGCACTGGCCTGATGCAGTTGCCCCTCCAGCCGGCAGTAGGGACCGTACTGGCAGTGTTGGATGGGGACAGGGTCCCCTCCCTGCCACCACCTGCTCTGGGGCCGCTGGGGATGGGGACATATGGCAGCAATTTCCCAGCCCTCTCTGTCTGCCTCCGTGGCTCCAGAGGGGTGTCCCTTCTGATCAGATTTTGATGCGAGCGAGGATGCAGGAGCTGGTGCTGGTTGTGAGGAGGAGTTGGACTCATCCTGCCTGCAGGGATTGCTTGGGGCATCTCACACGCTCCCGGAGGGGGCTGCATCACCGCTCCTGCGTGCCTTGTGGTGCTGCTTGTCACCGTGCTAGGTGGTGGCAGCGGTGGCACACAGCTATGGAGGCTGGGAAAGGCAAGAGATGAGGCTCTTTGCTCCCTTCCACAGAAGGAAAACTTTCTGCCTGTTTTGAATGGCAGTGCAGGAAGATGCCGCAGGACCTCAGGCAGAGGATTGGGCTCCCAAGGTTTCAGCCTCTGCAGAGGACTGGGAAAATGTATTGGGATAATTTTGGCCAGTGGAGTGACTCAGCCTCCTGACAGCCCTCCAAGACCTTTGCCACTCCACCTAAACAGGGATTATTTCATCCTCTCAGAATGGCTTAGGCAGTAATAAAAGGCATTAAAAATTAATTTTCCACGCTGTCTGTTGGCGTTTCTTCCATCCCTGGAACGCGTTCAACAAGCAGAACTGATAAGCAAAACCCAGACAATGTCCTCCATGCTAATGCCCCCAGTGCAGGCGTGCTCCCCCCAGCCCGGTGTTCATCATTAGGGGGAGGCTGTGCAATTATTAACATTCCATCTTTCTCCCTTTCTTAAAAAAAAAAAAAAAAAGGAAGGTCTTGTTGGCAGCTTGGTGATTTGCTACAGGTGTCAGGTCTGCTTCTCTCTCCTCATGTCAAATAACATACGCAAAGGAAACTTACACAGATGCACACAGGCATCGCT
>VZSZ01008623.1:495402-549627 GCA_013398815.1 Ibidorhyncha struthersii | reverse complement strand
CGCGTGTGCCGGGGTCTCCGGCCGGCTGGATTCCCCTCCGCGGAGCACCGGTCCCCACACCTACTGAACTCGGTGGGAATTACAACACATCATTTATTAAAGGGTTGCTGTCAAGGTTGACAAGCCCCCAAATTAAGTAGCTTAAAAATTCCATTAGCTGAGGTCTTTCTGGTGCCATGTCCTATCTCACTTTTGTTTATCAACCTTCACGGCTCTGAATATCTAGTAGCTGCTCAGCTGTGTCCGTATGGTGGAGAGACGGTGGTGGGGGGAGGATGGGAGAGTCGGGGGAAGGGAAAAGTTCACCAACACGCAGCACGTACAAGGATCTCTCTATAAACGCACTCTGGAAGCCGGTCACACCAGCCTGTAAACAAGCGGGGCCCGGGCTCACGTGTATTTACCACACCAGCAGTATGAGAGCAAAAACTTCACGGGGAGTAGGGAAGCAGAGGGGGCTGGCTTGAGTTTCAGGTCCCTGAGGCTCTGAAGACGGTAGTCCGGAGTCCCTGCTGTCCGTGCCATGGTTAGGTGTCCTGTTCCCTCCGCTCGCAGGCTGGGGCTGCTGCTCTGGATGCGATATGGGCAGGGAAAAATTCTGCATTTGCATGAAGGAAGACGTGCCCAGGAGGTACTTAGCAAGGAGACACGGACACCTTGTTTCACTTCACATGATGCCTGGGCACCAGCTAGGAAAGATGCTGTGCCACTGCAGAGCTCCTCCCGACACTGCAGGCTCCATCCCTCCGTCCCCTGCGAAGCACAGAGGTCTGCTGTGCACGGAACACAGCAGGACCTCAGAGATTCCAGGGAAAGAGGACAGTCTTCCTGTGCAGGCATATCTACAGATCAGGCTTCCTATCACTTCTAGCTCAGGAGAGGGATTTTGCACTGCTAGAAGAACATATTCCTTTAAAATAGAAGCTGGGGCAACAAACGTCAGAGCAGCTCTGGCAGCAATTGCGAGGTGCAGCCAGCAAGAGGGTTACCGAGTCTGGCACATGCCACTTTCAGTTACCAGGATGACGTTGCATGTGGGTCCTCACAAGGGCTTCCATCAACACGTCCTTACCCATCTCTTGTCTCGCGGCAGCTGCAGGGTTGGAGAGCACAGTGTGTGCCACACAGAAGCACGACTGCCTGCGAGGCGGTGGGGATGGACCAGGCTGCAAAGCAACAGCACAGCCAGTTTGCTTAGGCTCTGCATTACCAACTCGGTGCTCTAGAAACAGCTTTCCCAGCGCACAAGTGAAAATGGTGCTAGTTTGCACCTGACCGTGTGGTACAAAATGCCCAGTCACCCTGGGCGCTGCAGAAAAGCTGCCTTCCAGACTGCACACTGCTCCGCTGTCCTCACCGACATTTTCTGGTGAGATGGTCCCATAACTGCTGCTGGAGGAAGCAGGAAGTCGCACACGTGTGCTGCCACCATCTGCCCTGGAAATGCGGCGTGGAGTAATGGCTGCTGCTCTTCACTCACCCCGGCTCAAACGCAGCCTCCGTCCAGAGCCAGGAGGCGAGGCAGGGAGCGGAGTCCCTCCAAGGATGCAGCTTCTGGAGACGACTCTGCTCCCCTGCCCGACCTCAGGTGTCTCCCCTCCTCCCTATTCCGTGACTATCCCTAACACTTGCACAGAAGCAGGAAAAGGAGATTTTGTGTCCGTCTGTGCTTGTTACCCGCTGTCCCTCTGGGTGAGATCACCGCAGCCGGCTCCAGCAGACAGCAGCGACCTCCCCGAGAGAGGAGAGAAAACAGAGAAATTGCATCGCACTTTGTTCAAACAACCAGCCTGGCCTGCAGCTCCGAGCCTCAATCTGTCTGCAACGCCGAAACTCCTTCCCAGGCTGAGCAATTAGGGTGAGTGCTGTCCTGAGGCTGTGTCGGGCAGCAGTGCAAGCTATCTAATGGGTGGGGGGAGAAGCCCACCCCTCCACGGCTGTTCTTCGGCAGGGAGATGCTCCAGTGTGCTTTAAATAATCAGTACCGGTCCTCAACCCGAAGCGCTGCAGCTGCACTCAGTCCCCCTGCTTCTTGGTGACAGCAATGAGGAACACTCAGAGAAGGGTAACTGTACAGATGACTCCTGGAAATAGCTGAAATGTCAGTTGAAAGATTATTCTCCTGAAATCCCAGCCTGATTTGTAAGTCAAGGAGAATGGGATATATCAGGAAAACCATCCAAACTTCAGGAGACATCTCCAAAACTCAATTTATTTTTAATAGCTGAGTGTTGCACCTTTCTCTGCTCTATGAACATGGAGCGGCGTGTCCCATTAACAACCTGGCTGTGCCAGTCTGTTGGGCTTACTCACAGCAGGGTTACCTGTTTATTAACGAACGGGACTGAGACCCGCCATCCCCTTCAGTGCCACGCACTGAACGCCCCATCAGACTGGAGCAACTTCACGAAATGAAGCGAGTGAAGATGGCAAACATTCACATGCCAAAACCTGCTGCGTCGGCAGTCGCCTGTCTGCACACCGTTGGCGCAGATGTGGTGGTGCCGGTATGGAAAGTGCTTTGGTGCTTGACGGTGTGCATTTGTGCAGGGACAGGCAAACCAACGCACGAAACCCTTCCATCGCCCTTCTGTCTCCAGGAGCGGTTACTGGGTATGAGGGGAATGAGAAATCTGCATGATAAATCTAGAAAAAGCAAACTGCTCCACGCCACCAGGAAGGCACCCAGCTATTTTTAAGTTCAGGGACAATGCACACAGCCAGATAAAATATTCAGCCTTGTGCAAAAGAAAACAGAAGGAGACTAGAAACATCCCAGCTCTGTCTGTCCCTTGCAGCCCTCTCCCCACCCCATCCCTGGGGGCACGAGGGCTCCCTGAGACCCCGCTGCAGCCCCGTGACACCCGCCTGGAGCTAGGAGGGTGCAGAAAGCCGGGCATAGGGCCGGGTGGCCAGTCCCACACCGAAAGCCAAACGCTAAATATGTGCCAGGCCAGCTCTAGGAAATGCTCGTGAAACCCACTGACCCAAATACTCCCACCCAGAACACGTCCCTGGCTGAGCAGGAGCGATAATGAGATGAAGCAGCAGATGAATGGTTGGCAGCCACCCCACTGGAGAAATGATGCCGCCGGTCAAGGAGACGAGCAAAGGGCTTGATTTACCCCTGCGAGCGGTGGGTTTGGTAAGGCAGCCCCTGCAGCAGCGAGGGGAGGGGAGCACCCTGCATCCACCCAGCCCCTCATCCCAGGTCCCCAGCACCCCTGAGGGCGGGGGACGCAGGGCAGTGCGGGGCTCGTGGCCCATGGTTCGGAAGCGATGGCTCCTGACAAGCGCAGGGCGGGAGCGGAGCAGCGTGAAAGCGACCTCATCGCCGCCAATCATGTCAGCGTGGGGAGTGGGACCCCCACCGCTGACCTACTTACTGCTTAAAGGAGCAGCCTGGCGCCATGCGGCGAGGGGCTTTGGGGAACCGGGGGGCACTCTGTGTCCCCAGGGACTCGGGACCGGCCGCGGGAGGCTGTCCTGCCGAGGATGCTGAGGAAGGCACCAACGCAGCATCCCCATGCTACGATGGTAAAACTCCGTGGATGTTAGCTCTTGCTGAAATTAAGTTGTTTTTCTCACCCCTCCGTCTCCAGACCACTATAAACGATGATGCCAAGCACAGCAAAACAAATACATGCTCTTTGCATTTATTTGCTGCTTCCAATAATAATAACAACTATTGTTATTCATATTTACTCCAGTGCTGCCACAGCCTCGCAGAAGGCAGCACCCCGTTCTGCCAGGCAACGGAAGGATGTCGAGGACTTTTTTATCGTCAAAGTGGTGTTCTGTGCTCTTGGCCATCTAATGCCAGCACAAGAGGTGAACAAAAATACAGAATTATTTCCTGTGATAAACACAGGACCAGGTGGAGACACCCCTGATGCTGGGAACCTGCGTGGGCTTTTTCCCAGCAGAACACCTCCAGCCCTGCCTTTCTCCGTGCCTGCTGCTGTACAAACCCAACCATCTCTGGTTTAATTTCAGTCAAAGGGAATTGACTTGAAGCATTTTTGATATCAGGCTGTGTACAGTTATTACTCTTTGTGTATTTTTTCTTTTAATAATAATAATAAAAAAAAAACAACCCAGGAAACCAATATTCCTGTTTCTTCCTTAAAATTTGATTGTATTAGAATTGAAATGAAGGATTTTGCTTCAAATCTTGCCGTACAAAAATTAAAATGCCTCAAAGAAATGTTTTCAGATGGTCAAACAAATGTTTGCTGAGGACCCGCTTTGCCCCATCGCTGGTAGCCCCATGCCTGGAGCCCTCTGGAGAGGCCGTGGCCACAGTGCCCAGCGTGTCCTTGCAAACAGACACTGCCAGAAAATTTCCTTCTGCGTATGGTTTTTCATTTGAAATATTTCCCTTTTGTGTAAAAGCAATGCAAGCTTGCTGCTTGCTACGCGTGTCAAGACACGCTGCTGCTTCAGCATTTCCCCTGAGGGTCTGGGGGCGTGCAGGCATCACCGGCTCTGCCCCTTAGGGCCCTGGAAAAGGAAAAGTTCACTCTTGCTCTGTTGTATTGACAAATTTAGACTTTTTTTTTGTTTATAATTATTTACTCCTCACCACTATAGCTACTTTCCTCTGCAGTTCATTTTGCACTGACAGTTTTAAAACAAAAAAAATTTAAATAAAACTGAGAAGTGAATAACGCTGAGGGTTTTCAAACAACTTGTCTGTCTCCTGTTTCCCTGGGAGAGCATTTGCGAAATGAAAGCATTTAAACTTTCTGAGATGTGATTACCATGAAATGGAGAGCAGAAATAAGAAACAGCAGCGCAAAAGCACTACCAAAAATACCCGAGATTAAAAATGAGCTTTAATCTTAGTGTTTGTTTTGTTCAGAGCCCCAAAGGCTGCTGGGGGAATGCACGCAGCAACGAGATTGAAAAGTTCAAATTATCCAGAAAGTGCCTTATGTTAAAGGTGACTAAAATACAGAGAAAGGCGTAGAAGAAAATTATTGTGTCAATTATCCAAAAAAAGGGAAAAGTGAGAGGCCCTGGGGACAGCCACCCCGCTGCACGGGGACAGCCACCCCGCTGCACGCAGACACAGACACACTTTCTGCTGCTCTCCACGGCCCTTCCAGCGACACCCCGGGAGGATTTATTCCCCCGCTCCTGCCAGCATGGTGGAAATCATTATTCCTAGTGAATAATAACAGTAAATATTTCAGATCTGCTTCCCTGACCTCCCCTGCTATGGACAGGTGCTCACCTTCAATGGCTTGTGGCTCTTTCTGTGTTTTTTTCAGGAATGGCAAAAATATTTTGGTTCCCTGGGCCAAAGTTTGACTGACTTGTGTAAATATTTGTAGTCATTGCTAGTAAATATTAGTGGCAACATACGAGCATCCTCCAACCACATGAAGTATGTTACCATGTACTTTAATGCTCAGTCGGTATTGGTAAATACATGGAATTTTAAATGAGTACAACAAATAATATGCTCACAGCAAATATTATAATGATTTATCATAAAATGTGATGTCTTGACACGATAAAAGAGAAAAGAATTAGCTAAGTGGTACTGGTCACTGTTACCCAGGTGCTACCAGTGTTATCTAAACATCCTGTTGCAACGACTCCAGCTGCAGAGACAGGAGTGTCTGTCCCAGTGCAGGCATAGGAAGGATGCTGAGACTGTGGTGCTTCCACCAAGACGGGCCCCAGCCCTGCCCTGCCTTGCCCAGGGCTCCCCGTTTGCAGCCAGCCATGCCCGCTCCGCTGCCGCCAGCCCTCCGTCCTTATGCCCGCTCCGCTGCCGCCAGCCCTCCGTCCTTCCCTGCTTCCACTCACGCCTGCGCAAGCGCCCGCTCCCGGGGCAATGCCAGCAGCAGGGCTTGCGCTCCGCCAGCCACCAGCGACCCTGGGACAGCCCCGCTCCGGTCATGTAAATCCTGACCTTTACGTGAGGTACCACAGGCTGTCTCCTTCGCATCCCTTCTCTTTAGAGAAACGCCTGGCCTCTGGAGATGAAGCGATATTATTATTTAGCTGAGCTAAAAAGAGGCAGCAAAGCCAGCTAGCGATTAATTTAACAGTGCTCCAATGCCCTGCCAAGTCCATTCTGGCTTTTCTTAAAATCACGCTAACTTGGGTAGAAATTGTTCTTCCAGTTCTAAATGTATAGTCATTATTACTACTAACGTGCTCATCCCCCTGTGTTTAGGTTTGTACCCCACCCATGCAATTAGCGTGCTGGTGCCCGTGCAGATTAAACAGCTTTCCGTGACGCTGTCCGTCACCCTGGCTTCTAACTGCCACTGCGCAGAGAGGTGCACAGAAAAATGTCCCAATGCCAGTGCACCAGGGCGGCGTGCTGGATGTGCGCTGGGGGCGCGCCGGCAGCTCGCGTGCGCACCCCTGGGCACAGGCGCAAGTGCGCACAGAAATACCGGTGAGGGAGAAACAGCGTTGGGACGTCTCCCTGTGCTTCGGTGGCACGACACGCACCTGTGCTGCACAGCTAAGGCAGGGGTTCTTCTCTTTTTTTGGGGTAATGCTGAGCCCCCAGTTCAGGGCCGGGAAGGCGAGTGGCAGCGCAGCCAGTTGAGGCTTGGCCGGCTGCGTGCCGGGGAGCAGCTGACCGCCCCGCTCCCTTTGTCTCCCTTTCCCTTGACTCAGGGCATTTCACATCCCTATTGACAACGTGTTTGGGACATTCAGACATTGAAGTGACAGTGGCATTTCCATGACCTGAAACCAGAGACTCTGTCGGTGTGGGCTTTGAAGACATTAGCTGTCCATAATCATGAGTTAGACTTTATCGGGCTTTTAAAGAGCACATGATGAGAACAGCTAGTGACAAAGTGTTTCTGCAGAGCGCGATCCGGCCTGGCAGGATTCATCTCTTCAAGCCCTTGGAATTTGCAATATTCATTAGGAGTTGGGAAAAAATGTGCTTCCTTTGGAACAATGCAAGTTGTGAAAGGAAATCTTTCTCACGCGTGTGCCCCGGAGCGCTGGCTCCAGCAGCGGGGGTGGTGGGGAAGCAATTAAAACCCTTCCAGCCCATTAATGGGTGCGTTCATTAGAGCTGCTGCTGCTGCTGGGGAAGGGTGAGAGGCTGCGCAAAACGCTTCTTCGTGAAACAAAATGTCAGGGTCTGTTGTCGTGTGCTCTTGGCACGCAAGGGAAATGTCCCTGGCCACCGAGGTGGGCATGGAGTGGTCTGCCAGTTTGCATGGCTTTTTGCAGGGGCCGTGTCACAGGGATGGGCCCTAGATGTCTGTGACAATAGTGTGTGCAATGGCAGTCAGCCCTGCCGAGCCTGAGCTGCATCGGAGAACTTGGGACTGGCAGCGAGCAGGGAGCCCACCGCCCCAGAGCTGCTCCTCTGTACCATGGCTTGGTTATGACGCTGTGACACACCGTGCCATGCCACTCCGCAGGGCACCACGCCATGTCTTGGGGGACCATGCCATGCCACACCACATGGCACCATGCCACAGCATGTGGGACCATGCCATGCCATGTGATGTCACACCTTGTGGCACCACACCAGGTGGGACCATGCCACACCATGTGACAGCAGCTCAAAGCACAGGGCACGTTGCTTCTGCTGGGATTTATTGCCCCTCACGCCGAGTGTCCCAGCCGCAGGCACATCCCCATAGCCACCCTCTCCAGGCCATGGAGAGGGCTGTTGGCCATGGCGACCTATGTCCTCCTGCTCCAGACAGTGGTGACACTCATGCCTGGCCAGCTCTGCAGGGACAGCCCTTTGGAGGAGCTGGTGGTAGGATTCGGGTTGTTCCCTGCCTGCCAGGGCTTTCTTCTCCTCGCCATCCCCAGGGGGTTGGAGGTACAACAGGTGATGGTTACCGGGGACTTTGCAGGCAGTGGTGACATCTGAAAGTCCCCCAGCCAGCAGTGTTTGACAGGGAAGGACGAGGCGGGGAGGCTTTTGGAGGGCAGCACCATCCCCATCACCATGCTGCCCCACTCGCGGAGCTCTAAGCCCAGAAGCTCGGCTGGGAGCGGAGAGGCAGGCGCTCGCTGGGAGCTTGCAGGGGCCTTCTGGTTCCCTCTCAGAGATGCTGTATAAACAGTCACAGCCCAGACCAATCTGTCAGGTTTAAGTGTAAACACCCCTGCCGCGGTAGCAGCGAGCCCCTTTCCCGGGAGCAGGGCTCGGGGTGATTGCCGTGCTGCCTGGGATGTCTGGGCTCTTTCTCCCGGTGCCCACAGGAGCTGCCTGCAAACACACCAACCGACCGGACCGTCCTAACGAATTCTGCCACTGCAGCACACTCCGGGTGCAAGTCAGAGGAGTGCAGCCTTCGGGAGACGAGCATTGCCTTTCCAGGGCTGTGCTTTGCGGGGCGCCCGGGGAAATGCCGAGGCAGGGGTGCGTTTCTCCAGTGGGTGCTACTGCTCCCCACAGCAGCTGGCGGTCCTTGGGCAGGTAGTTTGTACAATCTGCTGTGGAGCAGCCAATTAGGACCATTCAGGCTCTTCACCACCTAGTTTCCTCTGCTTCGTTAGTTCAGGATTCCTCTGCAATTAAATAGAATTTGGTTTTAATTGAAACATGCTCCATTGTTGTCCACTGCCGCTGTTTCGGAGATGCAGCAAGCACCCAACCACACACAGGGCAAGGCTCAGCATCCCCTCGCTGCTGCTCTCCCAGCAGCTCCTGGGGGGGTGAGGGCAGAAAAGAATGAAGGGCCCATGTTGGGTGGCTGCAGAGATGCAGATCGGATGGGTCAGCACCGAGGGGTCTGCAGTGCTGGGTGCCCTGCACATATGTACAGTGAGCTCGGGGAATTAATGCATAAGGACAAGGTGGAGCTGTTTTGATGGTGGACTTCTAATTGTCTACTTGACATACTGCAAGATTTTGAGGTTTCTGTCCTGATGTGAAAAAAAAATAAGCCTGTTTAAGAGGGTTTGTATGGAGCACAAGCACAAAGGCACAGGTACCACCCATCGTGGGGCCCAGAGCTGGGCGCAGGCAGCTCCCCTGCCTCTGCCTGGAGCCTCTCGAGGGGTGGCCACCAGGGAATGGGTTAATTTAACCAGTTCTCATGGGGTTTTGGAAAGTTCCTTTTTTCCAGAAGGCTGCCTGACGCACACTGACAGGGGCCTTTCAGCTGAGCACAAAGGCAGTGCTCTCCCCTTGCCCTCTCCATCTCTCCCATCCGAGCCAGCAAGCAGCTATAATCTCACTAGCAGAGGCTTTTACTGCTGTCACTTCGAGCCTCCTTCGCCATGTGAGTGGCTCAGATCTCCAGCAATGTAAAAAAGCTAATGAACGAGTAATAAACAAGTGTAACCAAGCAGAAAGCCTGCACGCAATAACATCTGAGCCAATGTGGCTTTTAGGCAAAGCTTGGAGACACCACCAACAAACAGATATGTAATTAAAGAAAGTCTAATCTTCTTTGGTATCCAGAGATAAAAGGGAGGGAGGGGGGCATGCGTAGAGGTGACAGGGAGGAGACATCGTGGTAGAAACAGAAATAGAAGGAAAGAAAGAGGAAAGAGCAGAGAGGAGACGGGAGGGCGGTTGCAGACTGTGCTGCACAAGCTGGAGGGAAGGATTCCTGGGGCATGTGTCCCTGCGGGGTTTGCTCTTCTCCCTCCTCGTGAGAGGAGGAGAAAAGCCGGAGGATCATCCTCCTAGGTGAATCAAGGTGTTTGAGGAGGTGTGTGAAGTGTTCCTGCTCGCTGCAGGCACCCAACGTCCATGGGGCACAGGTCCCTGGCCCACCTCTTCCCCCTCCTGCCATGGCTCCTCTCCCCAGCCGTGCAAGGGGGATGCTCGGCCAGAGGGTACCACCGTGCTAGTACAGCCCGCGCAGGCAGCAGGGACCCGGTTCTCTGGGCTCTAGCTCCTTGTCTTTTGCTGAACTGATCACCACTAGGGACCAGCTGCAAGGTGCCATGGCAATCATTCATATTTTCCCCTGGCTCATTAAAAAAAAAGGGAAGAAATGTTGTGCTTTTTTGGTAAAGATAAATAAGGAAAAACAAAAGCCAAAGTCCGTTAAAGTCATCTTCCCCCTGGCTGTTAATCACAATTACTCATCAGAGCCTTCAGGGGTCAAGGACCATCACACAAATGAGGGCTGTCTGTGTTAACTTGCCTTCATTGTCTGAGCTGGGCTGCCATCCATCAGCTGTCCCCAGAATGCCCATTTCTATGACAGGCGAGGGACAGGCAGGCAGCACTGCCCATGTCGGCAGGAACGGGGCAGCTTGCAGCCTCCTGCCGAACCCGCCAGCCCCGCTGCATGCCGTGCATCCGGCTGCACCCTAAAATAGTGCGAGGAAGCCCCAAATCCACCTGGAATACTCTAGTAATGCTGGATTAATGCTACTTAAAATAGCAGTTCCAACCACTGGTAGTTATCCCACCGTTTTCCTTAGCACTGATATTAGAATGCCTGGCCAGAACAGCATGACAGACGAAGTGAAACTCCAGGAGACGTTATGAGAAATGACAACCTAATACCTTTTGATGAAGTCACAGGTCACCATTTTTTCCTCCTAATTTCCACAGTTAAANNNTAAAAAAAAAAAAAAAATCGCAGTCCTCTTGTTCCCTCTGGTTAAAAGTCATAAGAAAAGTAAATTAACAGCATCAAAGATTAAAAAAAAAACAAGCAAGCCCTACATAAAAGCGATTGGTCAATTTGAAGACCAGCTGAAAAGCCTTGGGAAGAGAGCCAAGGTCCTGATTCAGCAGGGCTTGCCACTTTAAATATCTGGGTTGTTCCTTTGAAGAAAATCATTGAAGTCAATGGACTTACTTAAGTGTTTGAAATTAGACTGATGATTAAGCCCCTTGCTGAACGGAGGCCTCAAAAGTTAAATTACCTTATAACCATGGCAGTAAAACAGTCTCCAAGACAGGCAGAGTTTTCTCTTCCTCGCTGCAGAAAGCACCTCTCTGTAGTTTGGGGGCTGCGCTGCGGGGGGAGGTTTGCAGCCCAGCCCCGGTGCCCGCTCCAGCCCAGCCAGCCAGCAGCCGCCCTCGCTTTTCACCTCTTTCGCCATTTGCTCCCTAATTGACTATCTTTAGAACCAATTTTATTATCGGCTTCCTTAAGGCCCGCATTATCTTCATCAGGAGCAATTTTAAGATGAATTATCTTACCTAGAAGTGCAGCCACTCCTGTTCCGCAGCGGTGGACATCTGTATAACAGCTGCCAGAGACATGTCAGGGGGAAATTGGAAAGATGCATTGCAATGATTGTTTACTGAGTGGTTTAATAAAATCAGCTTAATGCGTAAGTAGGAGAGTAGGAGCAGAAGTATGTTCCTGCGAGCTCTGTTATTTGAACCTGGAAACATCTATCAGAGTTTCAAACAAAAGGAGACAAAGGATATATTGCGTTTGGTATTTCTTCTCCAGATTGATTTATCATTGTCACGGCTGTTCTTTCCTTCCCTCTGCATTCCCGTCTCTTGGTAATACCGTAATATCTTTTATTATAGTACATTATATAATGCAGTCTATTGCTGTGAATATTGTTATTCCAAGACCAGACTTCTCTATTCAGACCCAATTCTGGCAACACTCTTTTTGCAATCAAGGAAGTCTCCGGCTTGAGTTAGCTTTGAGTCAGAACTGTGCAGAGACACCTGCATTTTGTCCACGGCATTGAGCTTAAGAAAAAGAAAAAAAACCTTGTAGTTTAAAAGGTCCTTATCTGTGGATTAACACCCAGCCAAGAGGCCACGTGCGCCCTGCAGGTAACTTCCAAAAACCCCAGGAAATTTCTACTGAAAATGGATTTTCAGGGGCTACATGGGGCTGATTCCTCGACACCGATTTGGACTTTTTGTTGTTTATTTTCTGCTTTCCGTCATTGCTGTCAGCCACAAGCACCTGGAGCAGCCCGCAGGGGCTGCGGTGGCCGGAGGAGCTGCCGACCCTCAGGGATGCTGCGCTCCCGTGGGAGCAGAGCCGGGTGCGCCGGCTGCGGTGGGACCGCGTCGCCGGCTGCACAAACCTGCCCCGTCGTCCCTGGGCTCTGCTCTGGGGTATATTTAGCACAAAATTAGACACTCCAGCCTTTCAATTTACTGAGTAAAAATAGACTGGCCAACATTTCCTTGAAGTACTCACACAGTGAGTGATGTGTCTGTCTGCAGCTATCATGCAGCCAGGCCTGGAGAGCGAGGAAAGCTTTCTGTGCCATGTTCAAATACAAACACTGACATCCATTTAACGCCGTGATTAAAAGCCGAGGCCCTGAGAATTCAGGAAGTGAATCAGTTTGGATTCTCAGCAAATGTCTCACGCTAACATCAGCGAGTCATGCTGCACAGCCCGGACATCTCGCGGCCTGTCACTGTACCGACGAGAACACAACTGTTAAAAAAACCCTCCTAAGGAGGAAAATGAGCAAAAAAGACTCAACCGATAAACATGAGAACAGCCCCATTGCCTAATTCCTTGTGTTTGGGTATTTAAAATCATAGCCTGATCAGCAGGCTTCCAAGCTTGCATTGCAGGTTTTGAACATCTATTGTTTTGAAATATCCACTTTTACTTCTTTTTACTTGAAAAGCCCAAGCTGATATTTGTGAGTACACTGTGGGACAACTTCCCAGGAAAGTGCTGTTTCCCTTGTGTACCAGGACAATAACAGCAGAAGAATTACAAATTGTTTCTATGCTGGAGTCTGCAAGCGGAGACGTCCTTCTCTGCTGCTTTGTTCCCAAATATTGTCTCTAGCTTCCCGAGTGCCACAGTCGCTAAATACAGTTACAATAGCTGGTGACTAGAGTGGTGGATGCACAAGGATAACAGTTTGGGGATTCTATTTAAAGTCTGCATACCCTTCTTAAGTCATCAGGGATGGTAGGTGGCCAGAAAGCCTGACGATGAGAAAGGACTGGCCGGTCACATAGTAATTCATTGCCACAAAGTAGTGTAGTAGCCAAAGGTATTAAAAGGTTTCCAGAAGGGATTAGATGCCTTCTTTGAAGGCAGGTCCAACAGGGATTATTAAGCAACTCCAGAAGTATAAACCATGGCCTGGCAGAACGTGGGAGGATACACAAGGGATAAAATCACTCTATATATGACTTATTTCTTGTGCTCTTCCTTGAGAAACCACATCTGGCTGTGGCTGGCAACGCCACGCTACTCTAGATGCACTTTGGTTGGGCCCCATATTTTTGTCTAACAGCCCTAATATCAACAAAGAGCCTTTCGCATGGAGGGGAGGCAGGCTGCGGGCGCGGGGGAGGAGGGAGCGGGCAAACACTGTGCAACCCGGGCAGCGACTTGGGGGAGGGCGGCAGTGGGGCCAGGGCATCACTGCGGAGAGGACGGGATGCTGCAGGCGGGCGAGGGTGGCCGAGACCTGTGCCCGGCCGGGGACATGACGGCAGCAGGTCCCCCCGGTCACTGTGCCCAGGCTCAAAAGGCAACATGGCCACATCTGCAGTGGCTCCTGGATGCTGCCTCTTCAGGTCTCATCAGCTTTTCTGGTTTGACACTTGGAGGTCTCTGGTGTGCTGCTGTGAGACCAGGGGGTTAACGTTTTATAGCAACATCAGGGAAGGGGGAAGAGAGGAAAAAGGTTCTCGAATGTCAACAAAAAAATTATCTTGTGCAAATAAACAGAATAGATGGATTATCCCATGTTGTTTGCGCAGGGAATTGCTGGAATGCCTGCCTGCTGCCGGCGCTCCCCAAAGCTGCTGGGGGCCCGGGCTTGTTTTCCATGGGGGGCTGGCTCCAGCCCGCCCCGCTGTTTGCCTTGCGCTCACAGAGCAATCTGCCTCCAGATCATTTTCCGAGGCTGTGGGCTGTTTGCATGCATGATGGCTACATGCTAAAATAAATGGGGACATTTCAGTCCTTCCTGTCATGCGTGTACCCGCAAGCACCTTCTCCTACCTGCTCTGTGGGTGAACAGCACAACGCGGACATCCAGTCTCCCCGCTTCCCTGCCTCCTATCTTCAGCCTTCACTGAACCCCTTCGCTACAAATAAAGGCTTAGATCAGAGCAAGATCTAGTCAGGATGAACAAAGACATGCAAAAGATAAAGAGCTAAATACAAATGTAATCCATGTATTCTTCCACCACAGAATCTCCAAACACTTTCCAGACAGTCATTTATCGCTGCAGTCATCAAGCGAGGTTTGGTGGTGATGTCCATGGGTTTGCCAGAGGACCCATCAGAACCCCAGAACTCAGGGAGTTCCAGCCTTTGCATTTGAGGAGCGTTTTGCACTGGTGGGATGCCCAGGGTGGTGTGGGAGAGCTGGAGCTCTGCATACAGCAACAGGGAGATCCCACACCATGACTCCACTGCCTGCTCTCAGCCATCCCTTCCCTGGCCGGACCTTCCACCTCTCCTCTTTGCAGAAGGCATTTCACACTATACAGCCCACTCCCCAGCGATGAAAACTTGCCTCTGTGCACACTGTCCTTCCACCCCTTCGTGGACACTTTGTACTGAGCGGGATGGAAAGTCTGTCCTTGAGCTTAAGGCTGGATTTCAGCCCGGGTTAGGCTCCAGGTTGAAGCCTGCAGTCACACCTGAGCTTTGGCTGGCAGAGGAGGAACATGTACCGTCAAGGTTCATCTCTAGCTGCAGCTGATGAGTGTTTTATGGGGAGGAGAAAGCACAGCCGGTCCCTGTTTCTGATGTGGGCCACCCAAAACCAGCCGTGTACTTATACCCAGAGACACCTGTGCAGGCACACGAGCTAACAATTACCCAGCACACGTGTGCTGTAGAGGAGTCTGTGTACAAGAGGGAAGAGCAGATCTCCTGGGGCCCTCCGCTTTAATATCCTCTGGATTTAATATCTAGAAACTACACATTTATGGGAACCCAAACACACACATGCCTGCACACGTGGCAAACGAAGGGCAAGCGAACGCAGGTCCATGCTCCATTGGCATGGCCAGCGAAGCACAGAGCAGGGCTGTGGTACCACTGAACTGCAGAAGACCAGGAAAGCAGCCCCGCTTCATTTGTTTTTCGTGACATCATGGCCTCCTCTGGCTTTTTTCACAGTTTCCCTCTGTTGTATTTAATAGACTTAATGGATCACACAGCACTATAACAACAACAGACCTTCAATGTTTTTATTAAAGCCATCTACAAAAATCCCTCTGTGCTATAGCTTTCCTGCCGGGTGACTTCTGCTGAGATGCTGTTTCCATTAAGGACAATTGCAGAGAATAAAGAAGGAATGAACAAACAAATGGAAAAAGAAGAGTGGGGGGAGTGGTGGAGCAGAGTGTTTGAGCTGCCGGTGGAAACGGAGTGAAGTGGGACTGGCCTACACCTTCAGCTGTGTCCCACGGCCCACGTTTGACTGGGACGCCTGTTACACAGCCCAGCACGTGGGGCAGCGCCAGGTCCTCCTCGCAAAGCAAAATTGATTTCATTAGCTGTGATGTCACAACCGCCGGCTCTGGCCTCCCAGTGAGATCACAGAGGGGAAATGCCATTTTTATACTTGTCGGGTGTGACTTATTTGCTATATCCATTAAAGCTGTAAGTGATGCAGAAGGAAGAAGCTTTTCCCCGCTCAGGAGCAGTCTGGTGCATGCCTCACGGTTTGATGTATGTCACCACCCAGCCAGTGTTGTGTTATTGGTTATTAAACATTTATATCTGCAGTGCTGTGAAGCAGGTTGGTGCGCCGTTGTGTGGGGTACCACACCAAGATAGTGGGAGCAATGGTCTTTGTTTCGCAGGTGGTGGTTACCTCCCTGCATTCATGTGCTGGAGTGGAGTGCGAGCGCCAGGAAAAGCATTGCTCCAGCCCTCAGCGATGCAGCATCAGCATGGGACCTGCTACTCCTTCGGCATGTGGTGGGGGACAGCAGCAGGGGAGCGTCTCAGCAGCTGAGATGCCATAGAAGACCCCTCCTCTTTGCACTGTGACATGGAACACCATCGGGGAGATCTACCTGGCCAGGAAAAAAGGAGCCACGTCCAGCCCTAGATCCAGATCCCCCGACATGCAGCTGGACTCTGGGGCGGCTGGAAGAGGCTTTGAGTCCATGTGTGTTTGGTGCTTTCATATCAGCTTCTTTGTCACTCAGGTAGGAAGCAGCCGGGGTTTGTCTGGCACACCGCAGCCTAGACCCCCAGCTGATTCCCCAAGCTGGTCCTTCTGCCTCACTCGGAGGATGCTCTGAGGCTGAGCCCTGCAGGAGCTGTGGTCTGCAGTGAGAAGTGTGTGAGGCAGATTTCTGTGCTTAAGCTTGCCCTTCACCTGGCAGTGCAAGCACCCTGTCTCCATTTGTTGAAAGACTCTCAGCTTTCCTTCTGCTTCTATGATCCTTTTTATTTCCTAAAACTGATACCTGGGCATTTCATTTTGTGGATGCTTGGAGTTTACAAAGGTCTGGAAAAGCACTTCTGTTCCTTCAGGACCTTGGGGCTTCTCGTCTGGCTGCAGCTGTCATCACACTCCTGCCCACTGTCCCAGCATTGACAGAATGGTCTCCTGCAGGCTTGGGGTGGAGAAAGTAAGGGACAGCTAGGAATTTCTTTGAAGGGGAGATTTCAGTTTTTAACCACAACTTTCAACCTTCCTCCCAAATCCCAGGGAACCTGACCCAACCGATCCCATCAGTCAGCACCCACAACTCCAGCTCTGAAGTTCACTCTTCCATCTGTACCACCATCCCAAGTAGCACGATGATGGATTAAGTCTTTCAGTCTTGCAGGTATTTTGGTTTTGAGAGCAGCCTGGTCAACCAAGGTCTGCCATGGGACATCAAGTGTTGTGGCCTCTGTTGTGGAAGGAGGGGAACTATGCAAACGCTGTGGGTAAATTAATGCCTAACAAGCTGGTCTTTCGTTTGCTCTGGAGCTATTCCTACTACACTTGCATGTGAGATCATGAAGGACATAAGAGTGCTGAGCAGGAGCAGCTCATCTTTGTGCCATCCTAAGTGGCTGAGAGACACTTTTCAGAGCCCAGGCTTGGAGCACGTGTTGCAGGTTGGTGTCTGGGTTTATATTTTCCCAAGGACTCTCTTTCCGTCTCATTAGCTTGTGTCTGTAGTCCTCTCTGTGTGCGAGCTCTCAGATACCAAGGAGTTCTTCTCAAAGGGTTGACAGACTCGGGTGAAACTCTCTGATTTACGCCACTCTGACACTTGCTTGGATAAAATACCTAGAGAAGACCATCCTACCTGCCCTGTCAGAGCTGTTCACTAAACCCTAAATCAAAAGAGACTGCTCCTTGCCTCCCCTTTTCCTATAACAAATCACAAACCATTTCCATTTGTCCATAGCCAGCACGCTGTTCCCCTTAATGCGCTAAGCTTCCCAACATGATGTTTAGCACATGTTCTTTCGCACTGCCCCCCTCTGCTCAAAGGCAGCCTTATAGTTTGCAAATGGGATGAAACCACTGTGCGGCCCCGCGTCTTGGCTCCGCTCCCGCCGTACCCTGCGGATGCCAGAACCTTTGCTGCACCTTCCAAGTCATTATGTATGTTCAAAAGCCTGCCAGAAAGGCTAGGAGGATAAAAGCAAGCAAAAAAGAAAAAAAAAAAAACCCAAACAAAAAAAAACCCAAACCAAAAAAACCCAACCCAAAACCCCCTAGTGCACGTGAAGGAGAAGCAGAGTAACTGAGGCATGTCTTCCATGGAGCACTGCCCGCAGGGCTTTTGCCTGCGGCTCACCGTTGCACAGCCCGCACGAGGTGGGTCTCCTCCTACATTTGCCTTCTGGGGAACAAACGGCGTGCTTGCCCGGGGAGGAGAGATTCATTCCCCCATGGGTTTGTCTGGGACAGCTGCCATCATCAACATACCCAAATCACGGGTGAGATGCTCAGAGGGATCTGTCCGGGCAGGATCGGAAACACGGAGATGTGGGCTCGGCCCCTGCTCAGACACTGGGAGCCTTATCTTGGTGATCAGAAAATGCTTTAGAAGAGTTAATGAGTGCAGATACAAAAAGCTGTGGTTGTCTGTGTAAACAGGGAACCGCAGGCACAAGAAAGGATCAAAGATGGAATATTCACCCAAAGCCACAGACCTTTACCTCTTGGGTTGAGGAAAAACTCTTGTGCTTGTATCGGGCTTTTAGTGAGCACCCAGGGCAGCTCCCGGGGGGGCGGAAGACATGAACATGTCCCATCACCTTCCCATCTTGTGACCCATCACCCTCCCATCTCCTCTCCGTGGTTATTGAGATGGCAGCAGTCTGCCGCTGCCTTCGGGCGTCGGAGCAGAGCTGATTGGGCGGCAGAGCACAGCCCAAGGCAGAGGAGGTAGCGAGGAGTCTGCGCGTGTCTGCAGCGTGGTTCAGCCTCTCAGGTTATGAAGGAGGGAGAGGAGGGGGCGGTGAGGGAGAAGGAAGGTGAGGCAGGCTGCAAGGAAAATGACAAGTGGAAAGAGGAGATAATCAGCAGGCAAAGAGTGTCCACGCTTCTCCCAGTGTAACCAGCCCTCTGAAAATAACGGGTTGGTGTTTTCCTGACTCCCACCATCAGGAGAGGCTGCGTGCTCACCAGGGAGCTCCTCTCCTGCTCTCACAGCCAAGGGAACAGGGGATCTCTCTACCCCTATTGGTACCTCCCTCTCCCTTTGTTTCTTTTCTCCATCCTTTCCAGTACTTTCCACAATGGACCTGTAAGTCAGGAAGCAGTCCTTAGCATTGTGCAGGGAAACTGGTTTCCAGCCCAGGCTCTTCTGCTAAAATCAGGAGGGGGGGCTGCATGGCATTGCCTGTGGCCATGGGGTCATCTGCAGCAGAGGACCTGGACTGATGCTCCCGCCACAGCTGTCAGATGCCAGTGATCCCCAGCCATCCCTTGCCTGAGGTCTTGGACTTATCCCAGTGACCTGGAGCTGTTTGCCATGTTCCTGCAGAAGACCTAGATTTTAATGCCAACTGAGCAGCTGTATAAATGTTTCGTGACATTTCAGAGACAGAATAGATCACGCTGTTCAAACCTCTTCTTTCAGAGAGCATTCAAATAATACCTTTTCAGTTTAAGGGAACTTTATTTGCTTTAAAGATTTTATGATAATTTCCAACAGAGGCCATCAGACAGCCAATCTGCTTCAGTCTTCCCCATCCCAGGATATCCTGCAGGCCAATGCTGCCTTGTTCTCTGCAGGGTGTCCTCCATCATACCCATACTCCTCTGCATTCAGAGCTTCCCTGGGTCTTCAAAATCTTTCCAATATCGAAGCAGCTATTCTAGTTAGGAACCAGCCCTTTCTAAATGCATACAAGCCTCCACAGTGTATGCCTGTCCCACTGTCTCTGGGCCAAAAAAACCCAAAAAAGCTAAAAAAGTCATTGAATTTGTTAATTGGCATGAACTGCAAAACTTGTCTGCTGAGATTACACCATCTTATTTAACGAGACTATTCCCTTGGCCTCAAAGTTTAAGGGAAAGACCCCAGACATCTAATGAGCTTCACAAAAGGTCTACAAGTTAATAGAAATGGGCTCAGCTATGTCGACTGGAAAAATTAACTTTAGAAACAAGTTTTCTGCAGTAAAAAAATAGTTTGAGGTCTAAAAATAGTCACACGGTCCCAGTACCCCTGAGAGAACCAGGTGAGATGATACCTTCGTGAAAGGGGATGTACCTCAATCACCAGAAGACTCCTGATGGAGCTGGCTTCCACTGTTCCCTAGGACAGTGGGAGCTACGAGGCTTCTGAATAAGCCCCTAAAAATGTGGCACCGAGAGGAGGAGAGGGGTTGAGTATTTCTACCTTCAGATCAGGTAATGTTTCTGCAGCAGGAGTGTCTTGAAGGCAAGCAGGTCACCTCACCCAGCTCAAGCCCAGTCAAGGTCCTCCCGTTCCAGACACCAAGATGGCAAATTGTCCTTGTGTGCTGCAAGGCTTTTCAGTCTTGTGACTTGTTCTCACGTTGAGGACTTTGCAGTCCATGCCCTGGAAACATCATCATCTTGCTGTGATGGACTCTGACTTGATAATCTCCCCATTTGCTATGGAAACCAGTGCCTGAAGTTGCCTGCAGACACCTGGGTGCTAACTCCCCCTCCATCTTCCTTGCCACCATTCATCAGCAACACCTTCTGCACATTCATTTTTCATGCAGCATTTTTCAAAGCTTTCCCCGAGGAGGGGACACAGCAATCCTCCTTCTTGCAAAACATCACATCACGTCCTGGCAGGGAGTAATTCTTCAAATCACTCTCTGAAGGTGCAGGCAGGCATTGACCTGCCCTCCTTTCCTAGTAGTTTAGGATTTTGTACAGTGGCATTCCCAAGACAGGGAGCTTGGCTAGGGTCTGGATTCATGCTCTGCCTCAGGCTGTGACCTTATCACCTGTTGGGAACTGGATGCTTGTGTTGGCAAAATATGACTACATCCTCTTTGACCACAACTTGTCACCCAGGCTGAGCATTTGCCTGTAAATAAAAGCCCATGGGTGGTCCTCTCCCCGGGAGCCAGCCAGTGGGACCCCACGTACCTGCCTCCCCGAGTGACACTGCCGTGGGGACAAGGACCGAGCCGGTTCTGGTGAAGCAGTGCTGGGGCTGCGGAGAGCTGGGACAACCTTGCACTCCTGACATTGCGGAGCTGTGCAACCAGCGCTGGGACGGATCCACCACATGCAGCAGCAGCATCTGCAGGGATGAGCATCAAGCATCCTCATTCCTGCTCTGCACTCCAGCTACCCATTCATCTCTGGAGGCAGCAGAGCTGTCTGCTGGCCCCTGTGGTCCCAGGAATGAGCCTGCAAGAAGGAGAGGAGTGACACTGAGGAGCTGCAGGGAGAGCTGCGGCACAGGGGGACACTGGCACAGGAGTGGTTGAGCCCCCGGCACGCTCCTGCAGCCCTCACGCAGCACTGGGGCACGTCAGCCCAATGCCTCTCCTGGAGCCTACTTTTCTGTTTTTCCCCCAAATATATTCAAATGCATTGTTATGAAGTACAATTATGAAAATGTATTCTCCCCCCAAAGCTCTGAAGCATGGAAAAGAGGCTGTTAAATGCTGAAATATTTACTTTGCTTTTTCAGATTAGGAGCCGGCAGTAAGCAGCATTCAGCTTTATTAGAATGAGAGCACTCGTACATATGGTCTCAGCTAAAAGGCAAACTCCCTTTCTGCTCTGTCCCACACAGTAAGTTCCAATTAGGGAGAAATATCACTCAAACACTAGCCTTTCTTTGTTTAAAAACAAACAATATATCACTGCTGATAAGTATTTAAAAACAAATAAACAGTGGTTGCTCTTTGCATAAGACCTACAAATTAAGTGCACTATGTGAAGTCATAAAAAAGGCACAAATTGATCAAAATCTCCTTTCAGAGTGGTGCAGACATTAAGACTAATGTTGCTGAAGCAAAGGGCTGAATGAAGAGAGCTTTCTTAAAACCAGCGTGGGTTTTGCCTCCCTTCTGGCAGACACTGGCTTCTTCTTTACCCTGAATCCTCACCGTTCGTTTTTTAAACCTCTTGAGCAACTTATCTTTCAGTATCTCTCTTTGGAGACTCTCATACATCATGGCTAATTCTAGGTTGCCACCACCCAGAGAGGATTTTGCAGCTGAAGCCTGGTGTTACGGTCTGGTGAATGGCATGAAGAGAATGGCCCAGTCTTGGGTGGCATTTATCATATATACGAAGAAAGTTTGCTTAAAAAAAAAAAAAGGAAAAAAAAGAAGCAGGGTTTGCATGGATGAAACCGAGTCAAGGGCCCACAAGACATGTCTACAAAATCCTATGAGGTGAAGGGAAACCCAACATTTCCTTTTTCACCCACAGAGTGGGAAGCAGCGGGGTTCCTCAGTAAGGGACATCACAGAGGACATAAGCTGTGCTGCAAACCTGTCAAAGAGAGGCCTGAATGAAAGACTTCTGCAGTGCTGTGGAAAACAATGCAGAAGATGTACTAGAAAGATGAAGGCATCTTTTTCTGGTGGTGTGGGCATCACACAGGTCTGAATCCTGCCAGTAAACACAGGACTGAGACCGTGCTGGGACAGAAGGAATGGGGAAGAGCAAGAGGCATGTGGAGTCTGAAGGACAATAGAAGCTGAAGCCCTGGATGGTCCCCAGGCTGCCTCGTGGTCTCTAGTGAATCCCTGATGGAAGCATTTAGGCCCCTGGTGTTTTGGGTTTTTCCCATCCTCAAATAGACTTGAACAAGGTTTTACATCATCTTCCCAACACCATTTCACTGAAAACAGGCCTTTCTGCGGAAGATGCTATCTCCATTTAAGTTTTCTTTGGAAGAAAGAAAGAAACATTTTGATAACCTGGCTGAAACAGAGGATGTTGGTTTTTTTATTTTTTTTTTTTATATCCCATGATGGCTCTTAACTACAAAATATTTGCCAAACTGAATTCAGAATGGGGTAGGAAGAAAATTGCATTGCATTCCCACCTGCCCATCAACAAAGTCATGAGGAAAAGTCCCCAGGGTCCCACACCTGGGACAAAGAATATTTACCATTGGAGAGGAGGTGTTCTAGCCTTGTGCTTGAGGATTGCTATATTCAGCTTGCTTTTCCATCGCTGACTTGCTACATGGCCTTAGTCGCATCCCTTCAGCCCTGTGTGCCATCCAAACTTGTCTCCACATCCATGGCTAGGGCCGTTCCCTGTGCTTGGCCACCCAGCCCAGGTTGGCTGCTCTGTGCCTGAGCACAGGCATTGGGATTCACAGCACCAAATAAAGAGATTTCTCCCCTTGGGCCTGGAAGATGTTGTTGGTGATAGCCAGAGGCATCTCCTTTCCTCAGGTGAGCGGGATGGAGCACTGCACCTGAGAGCCATGGCCAGATACTGCCTCTGAAATAGCTAATGGCAATCCCAGCACGTCAGAGAGCATGAGGAGCAGCTGCCGAGGGGTGGCCAGGGGAGAGACCAAAACCATTGAGATAAACTGTCCTGGAGGGGGGAAAAAAAAAGGAAAAAACCCCAACCCGCAAAGCTGAAAGGCAGAGAGTACAGAAAAAGCGAGTTACTAGGAGATTTTTAAATACAAAGCAAGAGCCATCCCAGAAGGAATGTACACAGAATGCATGAAAATCTCTTCTCCTCCTCTGACAAAGAGCATTTTCCACAACCTCAGTTCCAGCGCCTCATGCCTGCGCCTTCCCTCTCTTGTGGCCGGGGGGAGGGAGGCAGAGGGCAGGGCTGCAGGCATGCCAGCTATTGATGTCTTTTCCAAAGGCGCCACAAGCTTTCTTCACTGCTTAAAACCCCAAATCAAATTTCAGAGGTTCGCCCATCGCATCCTCAGTCAAATGGAAAACAAAACCGGACCCCCCAGGAGGACCCAACCCACAGCCCCCCTGCCTCCTCCCCAGACCAGCACCTCCCCGTGCTCCCTCCTGCTGGGGACATTCCTGGGTTACCCCCAGCAAAATTTGGTCCTAGGGACAACCGGGGGTTCAGCCCCATCAGGGGCTGTGCCTGCCCTCGCAGGCTGGCAGGGATGGGCAAAATTCCCACTGCTGCAGCACAGGGTGAGGCAACAGCCAGCGGTGTAATTTGTGTCCAAAAGGTAAAAACTTGCCCTCTAAACTCACAGTGACCATCAGTTAACTCATTCCCAGTAAGAAGACCAAAACTCTTGATTTCTATCTATTTTTCCATATTTGAGGACACTGGGTGACCAGTGCAACATTTGCTGAGCTATTGGGAGCAGGTGTGAGGCCAAACCACGCTTGATAAAAGGCTCTTAAGCAGCCTGTTATTCCCTGAGCCATCCGTATATTGTAGGTGGTAAATAATTCTGTCCTTATGTCAAGCTGCCAGGAGAGAGGAAGGATTTCTGAGCTATTCACTGATTTTACTTCGTGTGAGATGGGTCCTGGTGCCTTGCTGCTAACAGCCAGAGCTGACTTCTCCGTGCGAGCCCGGCTGACGCACCTTTCCACTTCCTTGGCAGGCTGACTTTCCAGCCTGAACCATCTCTGTCATGTCCTCCATCTGGGGTATTTTTGCTTCGAAGTTTGAGGTTAAAGATAAAATAACCTGGAGATTTTGGCATCTGAAAGTTGAGAGATTTTTTGAGGGGGGGAAAGTCTCATAGTTTGATTTGGGAGTGCCGCAGCTCAGCCAGCTCAGTCTGGGCACTGCACGTGCATTTCCCAGTTGTTCTCATTGTTTGCCAATGAGCAAATTTTAGGAAAATGAGATTGTTAATTATAGGTTACTGTTGCAAAACTTTGAGACTTCCAAACACCAGCAGCTATCGATGGAGTGTGTGATTTTAGGGGTTAGCTCTCTGGGTGTTGTAGCATCCCTAAAGCCAACCAGGTATTTTCTCCTGCTTGATCACTCCCTGTCACCTGTGCTTGTGCTGGGGTCCCAGCACCCACCCGGCTTTTCTGCTCCTAATCATGGTGCTTTCACTCCCCATCTCACCTCTGCATAGGAAAACCAAAACTCCACTACTCAAAGCAGGTCATAACTCTATATGCCATTTTATTCGAAGCAGCACTATTGAGTTGATAACAATCCTAATCCATCTCTTTGGTGCTTAACTTCCAGTGTCTAACTCCCTTAAAATCCCCTAAGAGCCACTCACGGGCATGGAGCTGATGCCATCTTCCCCCTGCCTGACCATAGCAAGGACTTAAAAGCTGCTGTCCTGTAACATTTCAGCAAATAAGACTATTTTTAATAGCAAGGTGATAAGGCTTCCAGGTCTCAAAGTCAAGAGTCATGAATGATTTCTTTAGCTTGTATATTCATCCACATCTACTATGAATGTAATCATTGCCTTGAAATCACCACAAACAATCCAATCCACGCATATTTAAATATTGTGCAATCGAACAAAGATTATTTTTCCTGGTTACCTGTAAATAGTTTTAAATTTAATTTATTTTTTTGTCATTTAATTCTAAAGAATGAAATGCAATGAAAATGCAGTATTTCCTTCAGAAGCAAGAGCTCCCTCTTAGCCAAAAGGAAGATAGAGAATGACATGTGGTCCAAATTAACCACAAGTTATCAGACCTGCCAAAAGGCAGAAGACTAACTGTGCTTCTGCAAAGAGGGTTTTCACTTAATCCCGTTGTATTTACAACAGCTCTGGAGATTCTCCCACTGGAAGCACGGGGAGACAGGCAGTGCGGAGGTAGCATGATGCATTTTTGCTTGCCAGAATGCCAGTACTATAAAAGGAAAATCCCAATTAGTAAAAGTTATGAATTTCTAAAAGTCAACCTGTTGGCACAGGCTAGGAGGGGGAGCGGTGCTAATTATTGATGATTATTTCGAATGACTGCTCCCTCGCTGTGCTTACATCAGAGATGCTTGCAGGGAGGAGGTGCCTGGAAGGAGCGTGGGAGCAGGGACATTTCTTCCCAGGGCACCCGTAGCACTGGCAGCATTGCACCGCGTGCACCAGCCGGCTCTCACCTCCAACCTCTGGGTTGCATTTCTCTGTGGGATGCTTGCCTAGAGAACCGACCGGCTGTGTGCACCCTGGGCCTGCTGTGGGCAACCCCAACCTGTGACCGGGCACCACAGAGAAAGGGTGTGAGTTTGCCTTCTCTACTGGAGCAATAGTTGTTCCCCCAGAGCGTGTGCTCAAGGCTTTAATTTTCTATGTGTGGGTGAGCGGTTCCAAGCAGAAAGATGGGAGGACCCAAGTTCTCTGTTTGCACTCACCACGGCTGAGCAGAAGCAGTAGAAATCCCGCAGACCTCATCTCCCCATCTCAGGAGCTGCTCCTTACAGAGATGCTGTCCAAGTGACTGTAAGGGAGACCAAACTCTGGCACATATGCCCGGTTTGGATGGACTGGGCAGGAATACAGATTTTCACGTTTATTTGCAGACTGTTACCGAGTGCGGTGCTAGCCGGTTGCCTGGTCTCACTGATTTCTGTCAGAATACAGCAAAAGGCTGTTTCTGGGCAGGAGCGTCAGCGCTGAGCATCCTCCGATGTCGGCAGAGAAGGGCTGAGAAAGCAGGGGGTATGCGGGAGGTGTCCGACTGCGGGGCCCGGCCGCACCACGGTGAGTACTCAGAGACCACAAACACAGCGTAAGGACCTAGATGGGATAGGAGACTTGATAACGATACACACTGACAGCCTTCAACATTTTGGTTTGTGCACCAAATAGGCAGCAACCACGAAGGAAAAGGTGCCTCTGTCCCCTCCCAGTGCTCTGCAGCTGCTGCTTCAAGCTGCACTTTCTGTCCACTTTGCTGAGCGAAACCCCTGGAGAAGACCCCTCCAGACTGGACGGGTGATGCTACGGAGCTCGGGCAGCTAGACGAAGCAGGGACCACCACGCAGGGCTGCTCCACATGCTGATGAACCTGCACAGCACGCACTGAACGGATAAGGACAAAACCTGTTGCCTGCGAGCCAGAGTTACATCTGCAGGCTGTGATGGATGTAAAACGTTTAAGTCAGAACACAGCAGCCGCAGAATACCAAGCCAGCCGAGCACTCTTCAATCCACTTTATTGATTTATTCCCTTCACTCGCGTCCCTAATGCTCCTCTCAGCTCTATGTGGCTCAATGCAGCACAAATTAACAGAGCCCACAAAAGCCCTCTGAAGCCATTCCCCTGATTAACAGGTCTGTAGTGCTGAAAGATATCTTCATTTTAATAACCTGGCACTAAATGGATTACAGCCATGGAACTGAATTCACGTCATTCCCCAAAGGGAGAAATGGCACATATTTTTATAAACTGTAGGAATTGCCAAAGATCGGGACAAATGACTCAAATAAGAATCCAAAAGGGGAAAGAGGAAAGTTAGGAAGGAAGGACAAATCTGCAGGGACTCACTGGAGACTCAGCGGAGGCTGGGTGGTGCTGGTGGTGGTTAGCAATGGACCTGGTCCGAACGCGGGGCGAGCGTGCCCTTCCTGAGGCGCTGCCTGTCCCTCTGGGCTGTGCGGAACAGAGGCCTGCTATGGGACTTGCTCAGGGACATCCGCTGCTGCAGCCTGGATGCTGGCTTCTTATGTCCCTCTTTCTGGAACAAACTCATTCATCGGCAAACAGCAGGGCAGTGACACACGCGTCTCTTGGCACAGCCTCAGGACTTACACAGCTTCTTTTTGCAATGTCATTGGAGTTTTCTTTTTCTTTTTGGCCACGGCAAAGCTGCCGCTGCTGGAAGGAACCTCGAGGCACTTGCGTTTAAGCTGAAGTACCTCCCAGTGTTGCGCACGAGTCCTGCCCGCAGATGCCCCAGCTCCCACCCACAGATCTGTTCATAACCTCGACACCTGGAGTGCAAGCTGGCTGTGAGCAGAGCAAAAGGAGGGGGCTGCAGTATGGGGCAGTGAGCAAGTGTCCAGTCTGCAGGTCATCACAAATCTCCATTTTCACCAGGACTAAAAACCCAAGAAATGGCAGGATTCGTTCAGGGTGAAAACTCTCCCTGCACAGAAGATCTGGACATTATTCGGGGACCTGGAAGCTGGGCTTAGGCCACTTACTGGCCTGCCAGGCACTTGACCCTGGGATTTAATGGCTTATTGGGCCTGGCTGAACCTCCCACATCTCTCCAGGAATATGCACAGGCTGTTCTGTGCTTCAGAGGAACAATGAGGATATTGAGTGACTTTTCCTCCCAGCTGGCCCATGCCGCTGGAACCGGGGCAGTCCCACTGGCCATGTTTGCTGCTGTTGTTCTCTCCTCCATGGCCCAGATAACCTACGGCCAACGGAAGGGGAGGGAAAGCTCCGGAGCCAGCTAGCAAGATAAAGACAGACAGATTATAAGGTGGTTATGCTTTTGCAAAATTAAAGTCTTGAAGGTGAGACAGGTTTACATTGGCAAAGAATTAATGGTTTGATGTAGCACAAGGGGACAGCAAGAGCAGAGAAAGGGGCCATCTATCAGCATACACTGATGGCATAAAGGAAAGAGATGCAGGCATAAATCAGGTCCTTTGCAGGAAATAAGCAGGATGGATGACAGGCAGTAGCTGGTGATCTGTTATTCCCACAGTGCGCCAGAAGATGCAGAAAATGTGGCTGGGTGCTTCTAGATCTCATTTCAGCAAGCTCATAGTGCGTATCTCTGGGCTGGATGAAACTTTCCCTGCACTTGGAGACTGCCAGGTCCCAAGGACAGGGCCAGCAGAGCAGCTCTGTGCGTACCCACACACCCT
Source organism: Ibidorhyncha struthersii (assembly GCA_013398815.1). Classification (NCBI taxonomy): domain Eukaryota; kingdom Metazoa; phylum Chordata; class Aves; order Charadriiformes; family Charadriidae; genus Ibidorhyncha; species Ibidorhyncha struthersii. The sequence goes on along the minus strand of VZSZ01008623.1, from coordinate 521,543 downwards.
GCAAGGATGCTGAGTGGCCTGGGAGAGCCACCCAGCACAGATGGATCCGGGTGCTTCACTCCCCCTCTCTAGAGGCGTCTGTGCCCAGATGCCATCTCTACATCCTTGAAGGCAATGAGCCCAAACCGAAGCATCCCCAAGCAGAGTAGGTTTATCTTCCCTTGGACAGTGGCTGAAGTGGATTAGGGGATGCTCAGGCTAATGCTGCCATGAATGGGCCCTACTACAAAGGACCTTCACAGCGTGGCCATGCCCCGGCTCACACTAGTGCCAACACATTGGTCCTTCTGGTGTCTTTGCATCGCTTCCCCTCCCTGCTACGTTCTTGGTGGGTGCTTTCCTCGCTCAGGCACTGCTTTGGAAATGGGGGCACTCTCCTAAGGGAGATGAGACAGAAACCAGGCTGCTCCATGGGCTTAGACTCATTTCTAGTTTGCAACTCCCCAGTTTTAAGATTTTGGGCCCAGTTTTATCTGGTTATTCTCCAGACCTCCCCAGAGCAGTCTTCTGTGCTGCTCTACACTTCAAAGGGAAATGAGACCTTACACGTTTAATTGAAGCCAATTTCCTCCCTGTTGTCGGGTTAGTGAGGGGGGATTAATGGGGGCCAAGGCTCAGTCCTCTGGAGACACCCAAACATTTCAACACACGGGGCAATCCTGGAAGGGTGGAAAACACACGATAGGGAGCTGGAGGTGACCGGGGCTGATCAGGAGCAGCTGAGATACATAAATCTCTCAAACTATCAAGAGCTGCTCCCCCCCCCCCCCCCCCCCCCCCTTTATTTAAGCTGTGTTTTTTGAATGCAACCTGAAGCAATTAAACTCTCTTTCATCAGATGTCCTGCCTTCAATTTACCTCCTGCTTAGCAATATCACAGGGAAAGGAAGGATGTGGGAGGCTCCTGCAGCCTTGCACAGGGCTGGCTGGGATGTGAGAGAGCTCAGAGACAACCCAGCCAAGTCCCACTGTCCTGGTCCATCCCTGCAGCCTCCATCGCCTTTGGCAGCAGCCCTCACCCACGGGTCACCTCGTGGCTCTGAAGGGGAAAGCTGCTGGTGAGAAAGCTGGAGAGGTATCCTGCAAACAAGGGATGGCCTTCATGCAACGCAAGCGTTGGAGGGAAGCAAGGCTGCTTGGAAAGGAGAGGACACTTACAGGGCACGGAGACGCCAGTGGAGGGGGTGATGGCTGGGGACACTGGTGATGCTCACAGGTACAGACAAGGGTCCAGTTCCTGCACAGCTTCTCAGTTCGTGTTAAGACCATGCCCATGTGAGTCAGAGCAGGACACCATCTTCCCCGCTCGGGTCCATCAGACACTGTCCCACCATCTGTCATCTCCCTGCCTGGGTGCTTGTCCCTGCCATTCCCGGAGGATGGAGGAGGGTTTTTGCAGGGAGAGGTGATGGTATCAGCGTGACGCTGTGACATGGGGGGAGCTCGAGCCCTCTCCCCATAGACTGTGCCACAGCCTCTGCTACTCCTGGGAGGAAGGGGAACACCACAGCTGTGAGAAGCTCCTGCAACGCTCAACCCTTCCCTGCCTGCGATAAAGCAGACCCGGTGATAGATTATACATTGGCCAGAAAAACTGTGAGATGGGGATTTGTTTGGACAGTTTTAGGGTCACTTTGAGGCTCCCTGAGAACCAGCTGCTGTCAACAACCGGCAAGCGCAGCCCCCGCAGGGACCCGGCCTCTTCTCCCAGAGGTCCTACTCCTGGGGGCCGTGGAGTTGAAGCCTCCCTCCTGGCTCAGGAGGAATTTCTGCTGTTTTTTCCCACCCACCGACCCACCGTGGCCCCAGTGCTTTCCTACTGACAAGCATCGGGATACAGCTGGTCCAAACTGCCATTCCTGGCCCTCACTGCTCGTCTTGCCCAAATGAGAGAGGACGAATCAGCCCAAACATAGCAGATTTGGGATTACTTTAAAGGATTTAGGATCCCACAGGATTACCTGCCTGCCATCACATGGGCAGCAAGTGCCTCTCTTGAGCAGTCATCCTGCACCCTGGGGAAAACACGGTGCCGTCGCCATGCCAGCACCCATGGGGAGGGCAGCCGGGGGTGCAGGGGGCTGAGCTCAACAGGCAGAACAACCCCCCCCCCCCTTTTATTTCGCTGTGCAGCCTGAGCCTAAACGCATCCCCTGCTGCGAAGCTGAAGCCCACAAACATTAACCCTCCAGCTATAAACCATGGCTTGGTGTTTAACAACCACACAGCGAACCAGAGTGATCCTAAAAACGGCACTGAAATTCCCAAGCCAAAGACTGCAACTGGTGTTAATTAGTCCCTCCTCTGACAACTTTTTCTGGTGCCACCAGGTGGTAACAACGTGCATCTCAGCGATGTCAGCAGGAAGCTGGCTGTCCCCTAACGCCACCCAGTCTTGGCCGGCCGCTCTTAAACCACTGGTGAGTGGAAAAGCAAGGGCAGCGTGCTGGGGCATCCATCTCCAGGGAGTGATGGCAGAACAAAAATCCGCTCTGGACTATTGCATGGTGATGAGGGGGACTTGTTTTGAAGGATAGAGGGATCTTATCCTGCCACCAAATGTCAATTTTCTCCAATGGCCCTTGGAGAAAAAGTGTTTTGCACGAGCACTGTGTGACAGTGGTGCAGAGCGGGGAGCCTTGATGGTGCCTGCCTTGACCAACTGCTCTACTGATGGAGCAGTGTCCTGAGCGTGACTGTTCCCAAAACAGGGACCCACAGGACACCTGGGCTGTGGGGACACTGGGAGGACCTCGGAGATTGCAGGCTCTCTCCTCGGGAAACCCTGAGCCTGCTCCCCAAGCAGGGCAGGGAGGAGGAGGCTGGAAGAGGGGAAGGGCAGAAATTACCTCAGCGATAAACACTCCGTGATAAAGCTTCTTTCTGAGCTTTTCAACAGCCCTTATTGCCCACAGGAGAGTTGAGCTGCATAGAGCGCTTTTCATACGTTACATCCTGCCCGTCCTCCTGCCCGCCCCGGCTCTGCCGCTGCCCCTCCATCTCTCATCAGGCAGACGATCCTGGCTTTATTTTTTCAATGTGGAAGAAAGTGAAAAACCTTTGATGCCAGGAAGCAATGGAGAATATTTTCTGCTCCTGAAATAAAAGATAAAATACTCCAAGCGTCTCCTCTTCTCTTGCAGCCCCCCCACCTCCCCCTTCCCTCGCCTTCCCGGTCTCCCCATCTCCCTGACCAGGTGAACTTCTCGGCAGAGCCAGTTGTCATCTTTTCAACACCTCGTTTTTCCTCTCGCTCCCGGTGTGCAGGGAGCGACTCTTCCTGTTTACACACCTCCGGCTCTGGGGCAGGAGGCGAAACAAAAACAGCTTTCATTCAGCGGAGGGGACCAGGGGAAATGGAGCAGCCCCAGCTGTGGTACCCACCATGTCACCTCTCCCATCCACTTTCCCATCGCCCGCCACCCTGGGATGGCCGAGCTGCTCCTCCCCGGGGACCCCTGCGCTCCCCCTGTGCCAGGATCCAACTCCTTCCTCCGGGTTGGCTCCCTTGTCTGCAGGGAAATGCCCAGCCTGGCCGATAGCTTGAGGCGGCTCCTGGACATTACCCACCATGGCTGCCCATGGTCGCTGGCACCTTCCCAGGCAGCGCAGCCACTGCAAAGTGTCCCATCCCTGTTATCACATGGTGGTGCAGGTTGCAAAGCTGAGTTTTACCCACAACACATGAGAACCCCTTTTGAGGAGTGCAGGCTGCTGGCAGCCACAGGCTTGACCTCTGTGTGCTGTTTTCACTGTAATTTATTAAAGGCTGGGCCCATCCCAGCCCTGCCTGCGCACACCAGGGAGGAGGGAAACGACCCCGCTCCTCTGCAGCTGCAGCCTATCAGAGCTTTTAATTGGAAAGAAAAACTCTCCCACCCCTCTCTTCTTGTAAGGGATTGTCTCAGTCCAAAGGTTTGGCCTCGGGGCTGTGCTCCGGGGAGTTTCACAACTGCTTCGTGTTTGTGAAGATGCCTGGAAAGAGCCTCCCCGGTGCCAGCAGGCATGGAACGTCCCTGTGTGTATGTGGAGACGTGGCCCATGCTGGACCTTGTGTCCTCAGCTGGTCCCAGGAAAGAGGACAGGTCCTTGGTGTCTCCTGAGCCCCAGCTGAGCACTGTACAGCCTCGCACCAGGTTGAAGCATGGGTGGTTGAACAGGCTGACTTCCTCCTCCACACAAAAATCCAGGACCTGGATCCTGCCAGGCGCTGCACTGCAGGGCACAGGGTTAGTGCGGAGGACGCGGAGGACTCGGAGACCGACAGTCCTGGTATACACCTTCCCATGCAAGAAATGTCACTGGGTGCGGCAGGTGGACACGGGAGCAGGGAGCCATCTGGAGCAGCAGGCACCATCAGGGCGTGCTGTGGTGGAGGAGGAGACCGAGCAGACCTGAGGAACCAGCTCTCAACACTAAACTGCTGCTAGGCCCGGCCACCAGCAGGAATGACCTTACACCACCCCTGGCTCCACTGCTGGGTGATGAGCATCATTTCTCCGCCCTGCTCCCCGTGGCCACGCAGAGGGGAGCGGGCTGGTTTTGTTACAGCTGCTAGCTGATGCTCCTTTATTCATATATCATCAAAGTCACATCTCCTCAGATGTGACAGAAAACATACAGATGAGGGAAAGAAGTAAAGTTTGCTGAGCAGGGCGGGATTTTTGTGCTACTTGGGGGACTGTGTCCTACTTTCTGGTGTTTCTTTTTCCTCCCTGACAATACTCCAAGGGCAAAGCCTCCGAGGACGCCCAGCCCCTGACCTTCTTAGGCAGGCAGAGCTTGCTCAGACGCAGCCTCCCCGACGGACCCCGGGCTGGTGTCTGAATTAAGGATGTTGATTGCACTCAGATTCTAATTTACTCAACTTGCTACTAGGAAGTCATCAGAAAAGATGTTTTAAAATCATTCAGGGAAAACTCAGAGCATAAAATTTTAATTGCCACCTTGTGAAATAAGGTTCTCCTGGGCTGGCTAAGTCTGGCTGCTTTGCCAGGGGTGGATGGGGTTGTGCTCCTCACCAGCTTTGCTGCTGCGGGCAGCAATGGGTGGACAGGATGATGGAGACGGGGATGATCGGCTGCTGTAGGTACCGTAGGACTTTGATCTCTAGAAGCAGTTTAGGGAAAACATTTTGCCTCCGACACCAACAGTGGCCCTGGGTCGGGCACTCTGGACACTCATCTCCTATCACAGCTCAAACTTTCACCCCTTTAGCAAAACCCTTCTGATATTTATAATAGAAGCTACCTTCACCTCTGGAGCATGATTGAATTATTCATAGTAACCTGTTTAACAGAATAATTCTGCTTGGTTTCAGGATGAAAATTGCCTATGAACAGCTTTCAATTTTGGTGATGTAATTCAGAGCATAGAATAAAAAAATATCTGGGCTGGTGGCTGGTCCCTGAGCAGTGTGAATATCGAAAGCTGGCCGCAGCGGCCAGGCTGCAGGAGCCAGCTCTGCCTGGGCACACACACCATCCACATGGCACTGCTTCTGCCCCTCGGCTGGGTGGCTCATTCCAGGGTCTGCCTACCCCTGTGTGCATTGGCATCACCCTTCGGGGGCTTTGCGTGGTGAACTGCGTGGGTTACGGTGCTCTCTTGCAAGGGCAGTGCGTGCTTTAAAAGCCTTTTTCCCCCAATTTTCCCCCTTTTTTAAGAATGAAATCAAATTATGCTTTCTGTATGTATGCTTTTATATTTGTGGATATAGTCTGACATCCATTTCAGATTATCTAAGGTAGGGATTTTGGGCAGGCACCCAGCAAGGCTTCAGAAAGGAGAATTAGCTCAGCCCCTGCCCAACATCAGTTCAGGCCCTGCTAATAGATGCTTCTGATCTGGGGCGCTGCCAGCTCCATCCCACGCCAGGACACCCTCTTTGCTCCTTTGGCGGGTGCAGAGTGTTGTGGTTTGGGTGAACAAAATCTCCATCCTCTGCCCGTACAGCCTCCCGCATTTGGAACTAATTCCTCCGGCAGCTGTTACAAGCTACTGACTTCAGAAGCCAGGCTGAAGAAGGGATAATTATTTCTACTGCAGCCAAAAACGTGTTAGACCTTTGGTTTGACTTCGAATATTCTTACCGAGCATCTCAAAACTGAGGGTATTGGAAAGAACAACCCAAAGCCGACTCGACCATCACAGCAGCCTGTGCCTGTGCGGCGTGGCAGCATCCCCTGCCCACCCGTGGGCAGCACAGCCCTGCTGCCGCGGCTGCCTGCACCGCCACGCACCCAGTGCCCGCAGGCACAGCCTGGCACCCCAGCCCTGCGAGCCTCTGGAGTCACCTGCTGCTGGGCTGCCTGCACTGGGGAGTTTTTGTACATACATACATGCAGATCTAAAATATATGTATTATGTGTGCAAGTGGAAGGGAGAAACAGAAATCCATTTGGCATACTTGTCATGTGGAACCCCCCGTGCCATGAGCTCCTAGTGCTGCAGGAGACATACCTGGGAGCTTCCCAAGCTCCCTTTTCCCTTGTCTATCTGTTTGCTAATGAGTATGCTAATATCGCTGCTTGCCTGTAGCAGCAATGACGTACCTACCAAGCTGATCTGCAATGAAGATGGGTCTGTCCTTTTCTCTCTCCTGCTAAACCCACTGAGATCTCAAATGACTTCTGTAGAAGGGATGAGAGAGAGGTCCCAGCCTTGACCCTCCTCTCCCTTTCCTCTAGGCAGAGAGACTGAATATGGTGCCACCACTTGGCATATATACTCTTGAAAACATAATTCCATAAACTCTTCAACTTTTCCTGCTGCCTCCCTGAACACACACAATAGGACGATAAAAATCCTTACAAATGTGCATTCTCTCCACAGCCACTTGTCTTTTTCTGCAAACAAAAGGATACCGCTGGTTTGAAAGACTGGGAGCGGAACTGAGGGGGACCCCATTAGAAATCTCCAACAGTGAATAGAGTATTGCCAGTCCACAGGCAAAAAACAAATTAGCTCCTCCATGCCAGCAAGGAGCTACCAAGGTCTTGGTAAGCTATTCCCGCTCTCTGCCTTCATATTTATACCATGCTCCCCTGAGCATCGACACGGTGCTGCAGATGAAAGACCGCTTATGTTTGAAATGCTACCAGCTTCCTAAATCCTGGGGTTGGGGGTGGTACCTGCCTTTCTGAGCTCTTAATACCTCTTCCAGACAAAGCGATCCCATTCTCCCTGTCCTTCCCAAGGTGCCAGTCAGCTCTCCCAAACACAAGAAGGGTGACAAAGCCATAGGTTTATCTTGCCTCCATTTGACCTACCAGTGACAATATCCTCTTCCAGAGGAGCAGCAGCAAAGGGAATTAAAGTTCAACAATGTCTCCATGTCACCGAGCCTTCAATCTACTCTGCAGATAACCCCAGTGTGTGGCTTGCTTGCCCTCATCTGCTTGGAATTAATATTAATTCCAAAATGAGAGTAGATTGCTGTCCACTTTGCTGCTCACATGGACTCGATTCAATATCCATCTGAAATAAAGACCCTTTATTTCTTGTGCGAGACTGTTATGGCTCTTGCGTCCCAGTGCAGAGGCCAAATGAAAACCTGAGATGTATTTTCTAGGTAAGTCTTGCTTTGTTTGTTCCAAAGTCCTGGCCAAGAGCATGTGCGAGTTGATGGCAGGAGGAGACAGTGTGTAAGTCATTTCTTTTTTCAACTTAAAATAGAGATGTCCATGGGAAATGTCTGTAAAAACATCAGAGAGTCCTGAACACCAGAAGACAGCCAGGGAAGAGAGAAGAGCTGCTCATCTGTACAAGAGTGGTCCAGGACTTGATCTTAAAGGTCCCTTCCAACCTCAACAATTCTATGATTCTATGACTTGGAGAGGAGCTGTACGCCATTTCTTGACAAATTAATCCACATGTACCAAAATAATTTCAGCATGAAGACAGGGCCCTAACTCTGACCAGGTGAAGACACAGCCCTACAGTCTAAAAGCTCTGGGTGGTATGGATTTGGCCTCACTGCGGGGCAAGAGGTGTTCCTGGGTAAGGAGAGCATGTGGTTGGGGGTGGGAGATGGCCGGATTTCCAGGGACCCTGGGAGCAATCCTACCAGGGTTATACTACCAAACTGGAAGAGGGGAGAGGGTAGATTTAAAATAGATATTAGGAAGAAATTCTTTACTCTGAGGGTGGTGAGGCACTGGAACAGGTTGCCCAGAGAAGTTGTGGCTGCCCCATCCCTGGAGGTGTTCAAGGCCAGGCTGGATGGGGCTTGGAGCAACCTGGGCTGGGGGGAGGTGTCCCTGCCCAGGGCAGGGAGGTGGAACTGGATGATCTTTAAGGTCCCTTCCAACCTAAGCCGTTCTATGATTCTATGATTCTGATGTGTGGGATTAGGAGCAACGTCAGTCCTACCACAGGCCCTGCATGCTTCCAACTAGAAGGCAAAGATGGCTCAGAGCCACCTTTCCCTCCCTCCTGAGCGCCTGCACTGACTGCAGCTTGTGCAGACCTGTGCAGACCCAAAAGCACAGCCCAGAATTAGCTAAAATACACTGGGATTTGTGTTTAAAATGAACTCATGTACATCCATACCAGGTAACTTGTGAAAATATTCTAAATCCCCTCTCTCCCCCCATACAATTATCAGCACACCTTAGTCACTTGGTGATGGGTGCTGAGAAAAAAGGCCGGGCTGGCAGGCTGAAGGCAGACCGTCCCCGCCGAGACATGGCCTCACTCCTCTCCCAGAAGACCATTATAAGTTTGCAACTGGAAATCAGAAAATTACTCTGCCTTCCCCCTCATCCTTCCTCTGAGCAAGCTCCTGGCCTTGTACAATTATTTATCTGCTGGTAAGAGGCAAATCAAATATCATTAAGGCAAGTTGAGCAGCTAAGAGCCGGATGCTGGCTGACAGAATTGCACTTTGCAAAGTGATTCAAACCAGCGAACACGCGCTCTCCTTTCCCTCAGATGCACCCATCGCCCTGTGAGTATCCCTGAGTATCTTCTAACCAACATATCAATTAAGTTACACTTCGGCTCGTGTGTGAGTGCGCCTAGGACTGTATTGATCCTCAACCACTGCAGTGTGCAGAGTCTATAATGGCCTCAGATGAGACATCCCAGCCAGGGAAGCTGGATCTTCAAGCATCTGATGGATCAATAGCTTTCATAAACCAGACTGAAAAATAGGGGAGGGTAATAACGATAACAGAAATGCTGGGCTACACTTACAGAAGAAAAGCAATTTGAGGAGGACCAAATAGCAACATTGATCATGCCACTGTTTTCCCATTCCATCTTTCTTTGCAAAAGTATTTGGCTAACTCCAGACCATACAAACCGTTATTTAAGCTGCCGTGCAATTAGAGGCTGTACATTGCATTGTTGCCCTCTACATTTCAAGTGTGCCTATGCTATTTAGAGAAAACCCTTGTTTTAATTAGTTAAATTGCATGGGCAGTCCCCCTCTCCCCCCCGCCCCCTCTGACAGACCCTTGTCTTGGGAGGGGGATGTGTGCATCTCATACACACAGCGAGTGCACGGGAAAGAGGGGCAGAGATGCTTTCCTCTTGTGTTACAACATTTGTGAGAAAGGGACTGGATGCTACTTGCTGAGCAAACCTAGGACTCAGCCCTGGAGAAGGAGACTGGACACACCATGTGCTGTGATGCCCCAAGGACATGTGGCACTGCTGATGCTCCAGATACCCTGGGCTGCAAAACCGAAAAAACCTGAAGGCCGGGAGCCCCGGAGAGAAGGTGAGACCTGTGGGGGATGCTGCCAGCGGGGCTCTGCTGCTCATCACTCTACTTAAGAACAGCCTCAAATTTTGCTGCCATGCCCTTGCTATGAGAACCAGTTGGCAGAGCTGATTTTCTGGCTTAACAACATAGCCATCCGTACAGAGGCACGCTCAAGCATGTCGAGGTGTTCTCAGCCACTGGGCTGGGAGGCTGGAGGGCAGCCAGAACTGCTTCGATGGTATCTGCATCGCAACAGTGACATGGCCCCACCGCAGCTTGCTGCTCGGGAGCGGCGAGCATCTGCCACAGCAGGCTGGAAGAATTATGTATGGTGCCTAGGATTAAATATGTGCTGTTGTTGGCGGTACCTGAACAGATCATATCTCTTGGAATATACCTGATGCTTTTTTTTCAGAGATCTGATCTGCAGTTGTTGACAAGTTTTGCCAAACAACGTCAGGATTGGGGTTTTCTGCAGGATGCACCAAGCAACACCTGGAACCTGGGGCTATAACGGAGTCTTGCAAGGAGTGTGTTAGGTCTGTCAAGGAGTTAAAGTTTATTGAGTCTTTGAGCCGTCAGTGTCTGTCTGATCCTTCATCAAGGCCTGCAACAAAACTGCCAGGGAAAATACATTTGCTCATCAGAGGCAGGTGGTGAAATAACACAGGATGCCAAATGCCAGGGCAAAGCTGGCAGTAGGGACGGGTGATGAGGAGGTGACCTCTTCGAGAGCTGGGTTAGATCCAAGAAATTTTAGATTTAAAAGGAACAATTTGCAGAAACTGTCATGAAAGTTACTGTAAGGGTAAAAGCAATCAAACCAGAACACAGCTCTGTGGTTTGGGGGAGATTTATCTGCCACGTAAAGAAGAATCCTGTCTTGTCATGGTGACTGATGGATTTGGTCAGTGGAAGTACCAGAGATGTCCTGAGATTGCAAAGCCGAGGGAGACTCCAGCAAGAGGAGATCACCTCCTGGGGGTGCCAGGCCCAGTCCCCTTCATGTCATATGTGGGAATGGGCTGTCTCTACTTATTTATGTTTCAGTTAATTTTTCCCCCTGTTTCTGTTGAGGCTGAGAACAACAAAGGGACATAAAATTGATGACAGACAAAACCAATCCCCCATCCTACCTGAAGCCTCACGTGGTGTTTACTAGGACTTGGGGCTCTGTTCTGATTTTGTCCCTTTGCACCAGAGCGGGTGGCACGCCTGCCCTGGGCACACCGTTCCGAGCCTCCTTACGGCAGGATCACGCTGGCAGAGCTCTTCTGAGCAAACCTCCGCATCAGCCTCCTCATGACAGGTCTGTCAAGGTGGGACAATCCTGGGAAACGTTCAGTCCTTGGAGCTGTACCCAGGCAAACAAACCTGTGAAACATCTCCTCTTCCCTGTGCCTCTTCAATCCCATCCACTCCATAGAGCCATAGGGAAAAACGTGGCCATCTGTTTAGAGTTTGCTTTGAAAGGAAAAAGAAACCAATCTTCTCGGACAGCATCTCCCAGAGCCTGTTACTCATCCACTGATCCTTCTGCAGCCTTGGCACAGGGAGCAACTCAGTAACGATTTTTCAGAAAGCCAGAGTCCAGGAGAGAGCCCGGTTTACAATTATTCTTCAGTTACATAGGTAATTTTAACTGGGATTAGCTGATCCTGTAAAGTAATTGAAGCCAGGAGGTCTGGGGCTGCTGCACTGTTATTATCACCATATGCCATTGGAAAAACAATGGGTGATGGCTGTCTTTTAAAGTGGTTTTCAAAACCCTCTAATTCAGTCTTTCCAGGTATGAAGGGAGAGTGAAATTTGACAGGCAGGGAGCGGGGGGAGAAGAATGTAGAGATGAATGAACAGAAAAACAAAACAGATTGAGACGGACAAAAGGGATGGTTGGAAAGGCAATGAGGAAAGGGTCTGTTTCTTAGGCTGAACTCCTGCACAGAAAGCAGAGGGACCTCTTTTCTCAGCTTGATCCCCATGCACAGTTAATGGCTGTTTCTTCCAGAAGGACAGCACTCAGTATTTCTACCTGGAGATGAAGACAGCCATCTTGCAACTAACATGATGGAAACCCCCTACCCTCACCATCTTGTGATACTTCGATATGTTCGCAACGGCCACAGCTGCATTAGGGATCACCAGCCCAGCTGGCATCCTCAGCCTTCGCTGTGGGCTCTCTGCCAGCTTGCCAAATAAAAGAGCCTTCACTGGATCGCAGAGCATCGGTGCCCGCCATCCAGCAGTGCAGCAGACGGCTGAGCCTGCCCCGCACGGAGCCACTTGACCGGCGCCCGCCCCCCCAAGGTGCTCTCTGCAGTGAGCACCGGCTTGGCTGGGAGTTGCCTTAATTGCTTGGAGGATTGTTAGCTCTTTGGAGAAATCACCAGATTCCCCGAGTGATGGTTAGTGTTTCCTCAGAAGAGCCTGGGAACACGAGCACACGCAGATGTGCAGAAGGTAGAGCAGAGGAAAAGGCAGGTGCAGAAGGCAGAGGGCTGGGAACTGTCTGCGGCTTCTTGCAGTGTCTGTGCTCGGTGGCGTGACCCAGGCTCGAGCCTGCTGCAGCCGTGCAGAGCCATCCTTGGGCACAACTTACCCCATCAGCTCTCATGCTCGAATGGAGTACCTGCATTTTCTGCCGATGGCTCAGATATCACCGTGCTGGTTTTACTGCCCAAATTGTCCCTCTGAGTGTACCACCTGGGAGAAATTACTGCCATACCTGGAGATGGATTACCTAAAGTACCCTCTACTATCAGACACTCCCAGTGCAACAGCAGGACCAAGGCCCTAATCTCACTAATAACAATCCAAGATATATTAGACCGAAATATTTCTGTTTATTTAATAAAAATAACTTAATAAAGTTTTAGGACAGGTCAAGTGTAATTAAAGCTGTTACTTGCTTCAGATCTGGGGGACATTCCCACGTAATCAGATTATGGTGATTCCCTCTCAGGTCCAGATTTGATCCTAAACTACACGTCAAGGTCCCATTAACTCCACAATGGAGGGGGTAAAAGCCCAAAACACAATCAAGAAGAAAATACAATAAAAAAAGGATTGCTTCTGCTGGAATTATAAACAGCAGCGATTGCTGTGATTCTGCAGTAATCAAGGCCAGGCTGGCCCCGTCTGTTGTTATTATCTCTCCCACTAATCCCCAATGTGTTTCTTATTTGTGTTGTTGTGGGTTTCCATGCGGAGCAGCCTGGGTGAGCCCGCAGCAGGACCCGCAGTGCTGGAGCCCTCCTTCCCACCCCGGGCCACCCTGCTGGCTTTGGGGCTCAGGCGAAGGATGATGGAGGGGCTGTCACCTCTGTGGGCATGAGGATGCGCCCGCTCAGGGCATCCTGTGCCCCTGTATCCCAAGCGCAGGAGCTGGATGCCCAGCAGCCCACATCCTAAAAACCCTAAGCTGGGGAAATAAGAGGTGAAGAGGAAAGACTCCCGAATGTGTTGGGGGGCTCAGCCCCGCTGTGTCTCCCAGGGCTTCTTGTATCTTTATTTTAGGGCCAGAAGGGGGTAACTGTGTCCCTCTCAGACCACTGCTAGGGCAGGGGGATGACTGAGGAGAAATAAGGCGACCTTAGCCACCAGCAAAGATGAAAGGAGCAGGACCATCTTGAGATGTTCTCTTCTCATCCTCATATTTAAATAGGGTCAGAGGGAATGAGAGACTCTACAGGAAAACCTTTATGGTGATTTGTTTCTCCATAAAAGCTAACTTGTTTCCAGCACAAAGCCATTTGTCATGAAAAGAGAAAAAGAAAAGTGTTCCTGAATGATAAAGAAAAGGCTTTTGGTCTAACAGCAGTGCTGGTCTGGTCTGTACTCTTGCACCCCTGGTGCAGCTCTGCAGTGCCCTGTACCATTGGGGAACGAGCTCTGTGTTCCCAGTGCCGTCTCCCTGATCGGAGCAGCATCGTGATGGGAACATGGGTGTCCCCACAGTGGTACAGGTGACAGACATGGTGGCTGTCCTCTTGGCACTGCCTGGTGCAGCTGATGTGCCTCTCTGCATCCCCCAGCGTAGAGGCAGCTCTCCCATGGAGCGCAGCCACAGCCATGGGGCCACCTCCTGCACGGCCGGCGCAGCTATGCGGGCACCCCGTGCTTGTCCCTGAGAAGATCCACGATTCCCACCCATTCCACTCATTGTTACACCCATGTTTATTTGGCCAAAACACGAGCTGGCTGTTTTAATTTCCATTATTCCCTGTTTGTTATTCTTTCCCCTGAAAAGTTTCAGCTCATCCACCTGAGGAGCTGGAACACCGTGGTGGGCCTCGGGGGACCTGGCACACACCGTACAGCTGCATCTGCTTGGGACGACCTTCACCTGGGAGAGGCACGGGGGGAGGTCCGTGCTCGGCTGCATCCCCACGCAGCACCGGCGTGACACGTGGCAAAGAGCCGAGGCTGAATTGAGCATCTGCAGCCGAGGTGTGTTTACACAGAAAAATGTGCAAATCATCATGGATGCCTGGAAATCAGGAGGGTGTTAGGGGCAGGCTGGGACCAGCACCAGGATGCGTGGGAGCAGGATCGGTGGTACCCGTGACAGCAGCTCGTGGTGCTCCTGAGCCGTGCTGCAAGCATGGACCCATCTCCTGAGTCTTCAGTTTGGTTCCTGACTCAGGGAAGAAACGTGACAAAGAAGAGCTGGAGTCAGGTGGGAAGAAGAAGCAACTCTCCTTTTTCTTCTTCTCTCAGGGTAGGACAGAAAAGCAGTGGTAGGGTCACCCATGCAGGCGGGGAAAGAGCCAACAGATGTTGAAGTTCAAACCTGGCCACCCCGACACCAGCAAGGATAAACCTGGTGGGAGAAAGGAAAGAGAAGGGATGGGTTCCGGAGTGTGAAGTGGGGCAAACAAACTCCTTTGCAAAGCCCACAGAGAGGCTTATGGCATCCCAGCCTGGAGCAGATGGCAAGGCTTGGAGGAGAGGCAGGCCAGGGACCTGCCTGGGTTATTGTCTGGAGCAACTGGTCCAGAAGGTCTCTATACATCTTAGCGGGACTCCAGATGGATCCTGGCTGGTGTTTATTTGACAAAGGGTTTTTGGCTGTCTGCTGACCAGCAGTGCCAGGTAAGCAGCCCATTTCCAAATTCTTAAATAATCCAAGCAGCTGTCACTTTGCCAATAGACTGAACATCCCCACTCAGACCTGAAATCCGGGAGCTCCTGACACCTGAGCTGGGGCTGGGACTGGCCTTCCTTCAAAAGATAAACCTCTCCTCTGCATCCCTGGGTCCCAAGGGAGGCCTTGTAGGGGAAGAGGACAGGGGACTTTCCCATTTTCTAAGAACACCAGTGCTTCTACTGCTGGCAGCTTTGCTGAAAATCCTCTGGTTTTGCCCAGAGCGCATTGACCTTGTGGGTTTAGTTCAGCGAGCGCGGGGCAGCGTCCTGCTCACTGTCACGCTGCGGTAAATCCCAATGAACTACATTCGCTTCAGACATGGTGCTCCAGATTTACAGCTGCGTTCGGGAGAGTAGATCACGACCTGTCCTCTCCAAAGCAGCGCCTTTCCACAGCTCAGCAACTTACGGTTTCCTTTGAAACGGTCTAGTGAAAAGCCCTAGACAAGCGTTTCTCCTGGATGTTTTAGTGCCTAGCTCAAAGCTATTCCTGCTGGCTTATGTTTGAAACCCTGCCTTCCCCCCTGCCCCCCTGCTTTTCTCTTTCTGTGTAGAGGAGAAAGAGCAGAAGAGCAAAGCAGGATGAAGGGGAAGGTGTGGGGAGGAGGGAGCTGGGGTCAGCCATGGGCACCAGTTCAGAGAGACGTGGCATCTCCTGCCCACCAGCCAGGCTGCCTGGCCCCACCAGCCTGCCCAGCTCAGCTTCAGGGCCGCCGGGGTCAGTGCTCAGAGGGACATGAGCACCACAGGGGTGTAGCTGATGACATTGGGTGGCTGTCCAATCTCCTGCCTCATTACAGAGCCAGCACCCAGCAGGGCAGCGGAGGCCACTGAGCAGCTGAAGCACCATTTTTCAGAGGTAAAGCTGAGCTTATGACCACTGTGATCATATACAAGTCCACAGCAATATGTTGCATCCTACCTCCTAGCTCCAGCCTGCCCTGGGACAACATGTTCTTCTTCACTTCCGATCCCAATTGTTTTGTGGTGTTGCTGAGATGTTTCCGACAGCGCCAGACTTACCCCAAAGAGGGCTGTGTGTTGCAGAGGGAGCGCTGCTTCCTGGCTGCACTTAGAAAGCATGCATTAATTGTTCACCAGCTCATGTGCCTGCAGTTTAATTAGCTATACTAACCAAAGCCTGAGAGGAAAAATCCGTGGGATTGTAGCTGAATTTAAACTTTAATCTGTTCCGTCCAGATTTGTTTCCTGTTGTGGCTGGTGTGTTCTGCACCAGGAAAAGCACATTCAGAAAGAAGAAAACCTGCTGGAGGCAGCAGCTGGGCAACGCCTTGGGCCCTAACACATCTATGAGCCAGCCATGTTTCTCAGCCTCTTGCTATTACAATTATTTTTATCCACCTTACACATTTTACTAGGCAATCAAAGCAGTCAGAACTTTTATGGCATGCTGATTAATTGAGCTCAGATACAGTATCTCTCCAAGACTCGCTTCCAGAGTCCTTGCAGAGAACTGAGCAAGCAAGCCAGAGAAGGACCCAAGAGCCCGTTACAGAGCTAGGGATGAAAACTGCGCTGACATTCAATTATTCGCTTCCGATGACTTGGAAAATGAGGGGCCATCACGTGCAGACCATGTAGGTGGGGTGTGACTTCCTAACAAAGAAGAAACGAGTACCAGACCCCTCACCGGAGCTCGTTTGCACGTCAGAGCAGGATATCACCATTCCCACAAAGCAAGAACCACGCGTCTTGCTGCAAATGCTGAGAGCAATGAAGCAAGTCAGCCTGTTTAACCAGTACTTTCGGTTGTTTTGGTTTTTCCCCCTTGCTCAGTAAGGTAGGCATTGCCTAGAAGGAAAAGCTCTTTCATTTTGTAAAATACTCAGTTTCTGCTTATTTACTCTGCATCCCTAAATGATTCTCTTGCCAACAGAGTCAAACCTCCAGTGGCTTCCTTCCAGTCCTCCTGATCAGAAGAGTTGTGTTCATCTAAATTCAAGGCAGGAGGTTGATTTGCAGGACGCACAGCTGCTATCCAGCATGGCTCCTGGGACTGCACACCGAGCACTTGCGGCTCTCTGTGGGCATTCAGTCCTTAGAGTAAAACCACTCACCAAAAAAAATGAATCGGATAACCTGAAGTATTAGTTGAATTGAAGGAAAGTATGATCCATTCACTGGCAAACTGTGAGCAATGTCAGCAGCAAAATTCTTTGAGTAAGCTATCCATCATAGATTATTCATTCATCTCAGCTAAGTTACAAGGAAAGATAGCATAAAGCTGAAAATGTTCCAGTGCCAATTATTTATTTAAGGGATGTTCTCCTCTGCAGGCTCAATGCGCTCGAGCAACAGTGTTTGTCCCGCTTTCCTTGGGAAAGTCCGTAGCACTGCATATCGGCAGAAACAGAGAAAACCTATGCTGGTGTTGAGGCTGAATTTCCCTTCATTGAATTTTATCACCTTTATTCTTAGTTCCACTGCTTTTGGTCAATTCCAGACAATATTTGTTTCCCTTCAGTGTTTACACCCTTTGGATATTCCTAGACAGCTATTATGTTCCCCATTAGTCTTCTCTTAGCCTAGCTGTAAGTATTTAGTTCTCTTAATCTTTTCCCATCAGCCAGTCCCTCCTGTCCCTTAATCATCTATGCTGTTCTTCTTTGAATTCCCTCCGATTTGTCTACATCACTCTTGTTTATGATTCCGAGATCTCATTTAGCATTTGATTTCTGCCAAAAATAAAATTGAGCTTGATTGTTTTCACTGATGACTGAAGGAGACATGAATTGTTGCTTGGAAAACAGTCCTTGAGACAGCAATATACGAAAGAGAAAAAATAAAGGCAGCTCCATCAGGCAGACGAATACACAGATAATATCACGTAGGCCAGTTTTTCTGAGATTGAATCTCAGAAGTGCGGCTGGTACGTGATGACAGTAATAGCCACCACTATTAGAGTGTTTAGCTTTTAAACAGAAATGTGAGTTATAACTCAGGCCCCAGCATAAATCACAGGGCCATGAAAATCTCACAAACGCATGCCTGCACAATAAACCAATATGAAATTCCTTGTCCTTGGTGAAAGTAGCAAAATTGCAACTTCCTTTGTATAGGAAAATGTGTGTGTTCATGTCGGATACAGCAATTTGGTTTCAGGGATGTCATTGAGACCTTCAGCTGGGAAAGTTGTAATCTTTTTGGAAAAGAACATTTGAATTGCCACATGGTCAGAAAAGAAAGTGGCAAGGGCGAAGTCAGACTCCAGAATGATCTTAATCTAATGAAAGAGCATCCAGCTGGCCACTCGTGAGATGAACACCGGGACCTGTAGTCACTGTCTACTCTTTTCAGAGCTGCATATGTGAAGGTATCTACCTGTTCCTGCATTTGGATTCAGGAGAGATGGGGTGGTACTGCAGGGTCCTCGTTGCTTCTGACCATCAGGCTACTTTATTTGTGTCTCCAAAGCTGAGAATTTGATGAGAAGCTCAACATGACCTGGCATTGTGCACGCACAGCCCAGGTGGTCAACTGCGTCCTGGGCTGCATCAAAAGAAGTATGACCAGTAGGTCAGGGGAGGTACTCCACTCTCATGAGACCACACCTGGAGTACTGCGCCCAGCTCTGGGGCCCCCAACGTAAGAAGGACATGAACCCGTTGGACGGAGTCCAGAGGAGGGCCACAATGATGACCAGAAGGCTGGAGCACCTCTCCTATGAGGACAGGCTGAGAGAGTTGGGGTTGTTCAGCCTGGAGAAAAGAAGGCTCCAGGGGGACCGTATAGCCCCTTCCAGTACCTGAAGGGGCTTATAAGATGGGGAGGGATTCTCTACCAGGGAGTATAGCGATAGGATGAGGGGTAATGGTCTTAAACTGAAAGACGGTAGATTTAGATTAGGTATTAGAAAGGAATCAGGAAGGGTGGTGAGACACTGGCCCAGGTTGCCCAGAGAAGCTGTGGCTGCCCCATCCCTGGAGGTGTTCAAGGCCAGGCTGGATGGGGCTTGGAGCAACCTGGGCTGGTGGGAGGCGTCCCTGCCCATGGCAGGGGGGTGGAACTGGGTGATCTTTAAGGTCCTTTCCAACCCAAACTATTCTTTGCTTTTATGATTCTATGAAATGCTGATTTAGGGATCTGATTTTGATAACCTGGACTATCAAATGCTGATGCATGGCTTCAGCCTGTAAATCTTCAGGAAATCTCCTTGTGGCTGACCTGCTGAATTGCACAGGCACACTAACTCCCTGGCTAACCCTCAGCCGCCTGGCGACTTGCACTGTCCTCTGGGCTCTCTTCAGCCACTGCTGGGACAGTGCTGCCATGTACACTTGCAATGTTCATGCTGTGCCACTCCAGACTCAGCTGGGACCTCTCTTTTCACCTCAGCTCATTTCACACATTTCGTGTCAGTATGATTATAGGTAAATTAAAGAGAGCAGGTGACAAACACATCCATCCAGCCAGAACCTAGAGCAAGAGCTCCTTCACTCTGCGTGTGTGGGCCAAAGTGTGCAGCCATCGCATCTCCTTTCCTGGTGTTTGCTCCCTCTGGGTCACTGGGGGCTTGATTCACACCCACTGCAGGAGAAGCTGAGCCTGGGATGGCAATGCTCTTAAAATTTGCAGTTTCAAACATGTTTGCTTTCAGGACACTGATGCACTACAGTCCTAATGAACCCCCTGACAATGTCTGAGGGACATCAGTAGGTGACAACACCACTGGTTTAGAGAGCTGGACAAAACTGTGGCACCAGCACTTTGCAACAAGGGTGGCAGCATTTTGCTCCCCTGGAAAGTCCCTGCGTGTGTCCCTGCCCGTGCGGGGGAGCCAGCCTGGGAGGTGACAGTGTGTGGACACGGGCAGATGGAAGTGAGCAGCGGCAACCCATCCTGCATCCCCGTGGGAGGAGGACCTGGGGCTGCAGAGCAGCAGCTGCAGGAGATGGGAATGTTGGCCCCACACTAGAGCACATGATAATCCCCCAGATCCGAGATCCAAACAAGCCCACAAATTAAACAAGGAGGTAGGGGCTGGTTTCCCCTGGGAAGAATCTACCTTCCAGTGAGACCCTGCAAAGAATATACTGTATCTCAGGGGGATTTCCATTTAAATGCTCTTTGGCAAAACGCCCTTAAAAAGCTGCTGACGCCTCGTGGAAAGCTTTGAAAAACATGCTAATTAATTAGAAACAATGCAGCATCTCTATCGGCTATAGGAGCTCCTGTGTCTCCCTCCCTCACATTCCCGTCACCACCAGCGACATTTACATGAGAAGGGCAGCTTTGTTTCTCCTAACTCTCATCTGCTGTTNGGCCTCCCCCGGGCCGTAGGGCAGAGGCAACCAGGGTTCACAGGGGAGCCAGTTTGACAGCTCTGAGCAGGGCTTGGGACAGTGAGTACGTGTAACCCCCGGGACCGGGACCAGTTAGGGAAGGGGGAATTCATTAGCATTATTACTATGCACCGCCTGTGCTGCAGTAGCATCCCAAAGCTCCCGTCAAGATCAGGTATCCTGGATGCTGGGAACGCATAAAACTGCTGTAAAACACGGTCCTTGCTTCTGTAAATTTGAATTTACAGCAGGCTTCCCTAAAAGACGATTTCAGCACATGGTGAGAACCCCATTCTTTCTCTTTGCTGCTGGGGGCTCACAGCCACCTTCCACCGCTGCTCTGACCCCTACCAAGGGCTGTATTAAAATGTGAGCATCAGCTCTGAAAATGACCACCTGCACTGCAAAAAAAACCCGTAGCACTTCTTGTGGATTCATTCCTATTTTGTTTGTTTTGCTGCTCTAAATTGGGACGGGGGGAGATGGTGGGATTTCATCACTTATCACAGGCAACAGCAACCTTTTGGTTGGTGATGAAATATCACTGAATTTCCCCAGCGGGCAGTAAAAGTAATGCTGAAAGAGTCAAAGAGCAACTTTCTACTCTTTGGACCATCTTGCAAGGACTGATTATCCCTCCTAGTGAGAAGGAACAAGGAGGGGAAGGGGGAGATGACACTGGTGTTAAATTTAACAGAAATACCTGCAAAGCAAAACTTAATTTGGGGTGGCTGTGTCCCAGCAACCCCTCCACTCCCTGTGTGCTGGTGTCGGAGCCCTCCTTTGCTCAGGGTTTTGGAGAGTGTGTGTTCGCTGCCCCATGAGTCACCGTTTGAAACCTAAATAATTCATCAGGGTAGGGATGTATGGAGACATTCTGAGTTTGCTCAGGAGCAGTTGAATATTTTCCTATTGCTCAGGGGCACAGCGACAAAGCTATGAAAGAGGAGGAACGCTATAAAGGGAGAGATCAGCACGGCTGAGCCGCTCTGCTGGGAGATGGAGCCACCCAGCCAGGGAAAGCAAGCAAACAAACACAGCAACTACAAGTTGACAACAAAGCAGAGGGATGGCAGCGGCTACAGTCCCCAAGTTGGCATCAATCAACCAACCTCGGCAGAAACATCCCTGCTGAAGGTACAGTGACATGTGTGTCTGCGTATGGGGAGCGGGGATGTGCCCGAGACGTTTGGTACCCAGGTCAGGAGAGGTTACTTCCCCAAGCCTAACTTCCTCCTTTTTCCAAGAGAGGCAAGACCAACATAGCTCTTTGCATTGCTTTGCATCTGAACAAGGGATTAAATGTCCACGCTGACTCAATGCACACTGGAACACTTCCAGAAAGTCAGCAGATTTGCGCTCCCTCTCCCTTTAAATGCTTTGGCTTCCTGCAGGAAAATGAAATCCATTAACAAGTTCCACCCCTGCTCCGAATTCAAGGCTAGAACTGTCAATGCTTTAGGAACGAGCTAAATGGGGGGATTTCCATAACAATCAACAGCTACAGCATTAATCTATAGTCATATTAACCTGAGATGACAAGGACACGTCTGTCTGTTCTCTCTAATGTAATCTACCATTATACTTGGAGTCCATTGAAGTCTGCTTTGTACCATGCATTTGGCTGTGATCAGCTAATCTCTCTGCCTTTAAGAACGGCTTAGAAAAGAGAGAGGGGGAGACAGACAGAGAAAAGTGATTAATATGCATGTGTGTGTGTGCTTAGCATGTGTCTGCTGCTAATGTATGTGTGAGCATGTGCATGTGCACCGGTCCCTTGGGGGCTATGTGCTTGTGCATGCCGAGCGTGCTGCGTGGATGTTCTGGTGCTTGGAGTGTGCCTTTGCGAGGTGTCAAAATGCACCCAGCAAACAGAGAGAAACAGGCAGAAATTTCAGTGTGAAGAGCAGGGATCTGAATGGACGCGCAGACGTGAACGTGAGCCACGCGTGTTGGCATCTTTAGCATACGTGACTGTGGTTTGCACGTGCCTTCAGTCTGCTCGTCTCATGGCAGCGTGCACTCCCATGCTGGTGGGGAAGGCAGTTTGGTTTCTGTCCCTGCAGATCTGCCGGCGCGGGGATGCTCCTGTGTCAGGTCCCTACAGGCAGTGCCGGTGACAAGCCCTGCGGTGCCAGGGCAGCTCAGCGGGACGGCAAAGGTGGCTGGCCCCTCTGGCACTTTATAATGGCTGGCAGCACTCCTCTGCAGGGATGTGCAGCCCCTGCTGTCCCTTCTCTTTCTCTTATTTTGTTTTATTAATCTTCCTTGAAGAGGCACCTCCTGAGTGTGCAAGGTGCCCTGAGCCTGCTTTTGGATTAGGAGACGATTACAGAGCTGCAGTGGCACGCATCAGGATGCCCCACACCAAATGAGCTTATGGGGTCAATCACATTCCCAGCGCCGACTCCAGCCACTTCAGAAGATGCCCTGATATCAGCTCCCACCTTCTGCGAGGAGCCCGTTCCCAGGGAAGGATTAGAGCCTCCATGGCTGCTGCATGTCCATCCACAGGTACACTGCTTTGCCACCTTTCCTTTTTTATCGTCAGAGAGCAGGAAGCAAATTGCTCCATGTCAGACTTCCCAGAGTGCAGCATCTCCGCTGTACCTGCTCGGGGCGAACAGCCATTAACCCCCTTCTCCCAAGCAATTGGGTCCAGAAGACACTGGCAGGAGCCCTTGGAAGACCATAAACACTGCAAGGTCTGGCCTTACACCCAACCTGTCCCAATGCGCTGATAAATTCCGTGTTACCACCATCCTGCACTCACAACTCAGGTTTCAGAGCTGAAAAGTGTCGCTTTGTGTTGCTTTCATTCTGGGTATTACTGCAAATAGGAAGTTGGAAGCACAAAGTAATGGGGTGTAAAGATTCATAGGAGATAAGCACTAGAAAATGTTCTTCCACTCTTGGCACAGGCAAAAAACCCCACAGACCTGTGCTGCCGCTGCCACCGTCCCCAGTTTCCTTGTACCCTGACTCCCTGCATCCAGACCTTACGGTTTGCTCATTTCTGGCACTCTCTTTTAAAAAAAATTCTGATCCAGTCCATGATTTCTGTGTTACTGTTTAGTCATATTGTAAAGGGAGTGGAAATCGGAAACTCTGATTCACCAGGATCTTTGCATAGAAACTTTACACGCTGGAACAATTAATTATCCATTAAAACCTTTGTCTGTGTGCATCTTATTGTTCCAGACTCTTATTGAAGCCACTCAGCGAAACAATCGGTCTGCCAGCATTTGAGTGTGGTTAATCAACTAACAAGCTTATAAATACAATAGATACAGCAACACGTTGCTCTCCGAGAGTGCCATTGCCGAAGGGTCTCAAGCCACTTCAGAAAATGTGAAATTAGCCGTGGTGCTCGCCACTCTGCAGGTCGGTGAAGCGGCGGCTCTGCTTCGCACAGCTGGGAAGCTGGGCAAGACTATGGTGTTTGGAGATGTGCCATTAAAATGCTTCCTCCTCCGAGCTCTGAGCATCCCGGCTGCAAAGTGTGATGCAGGACATGAGAGTGCCCAGGTCACTCCGGGCAGATGAGGACAGCAGCCTGCCCCGACATGGAGGATGCTTCAGAGCAATACAACAGTATGAGGTGGATTTAATGGGGCAAAGTTCTGCTGAGGAACCAGGAAAATTTCAACTCTTTTGAGGTTAGAGGTGACTCTTGTCTCTTGTTTCTGCATCTGCTGGGTGGGCAAAGTCTGGGAAAGTGGCGTTTCAAGGGGAGCAGGTGGAGGCATGAGATCTCTGAGAATACATTTAATGATAGAAATTTTCTCTGTATTTAGGCCATAATTACAGAAGCCATAAAGGTATTTATTTCCTGACGATTAATGGCAGGCCAAGGAGAAAACTCTCTCATCAACGCTGTTGTAAGTTTCAATTACTTTTTTCAATTATGTTTATGTTTTCCTTGCAGCTTTCAGGAACTGCACATGGACACACGCACTCAGCCTTTTGAGCCCCCTTTGCTGTTCGCATGAGGATGGAGGTCAGGAGACAAAGGCACCAAAGCTGGAGAGCTTAAGCTAAGATCAGAGCAGATGAAGAACAAAATATTTAATTGTAAAGGTGTATGAAGGGGCCTTTAAGTGACCATCAGCCAAACTAAGCTTTCATTGCAGTTTTTTAGCCACGTCTCTAACTGGCCTTACTGGGCTGATTGCATTATGGCCTTCATGTACCCATGGACCAGTTTTCCACCCTGGCTGGGACATGGGGTCAGTGTGTTCTATGACGGGCAAAGGCTGCTGGAAAAAAGGGCTCCACTCCCATGCCTGTATAACACAGAGGTGGCCACGAGTTCCTTGAAGGCTCTGGGCTGATAGGATTGCCAATGAATGTCTGATCAACCACAAACGAGAGATAAAGACCCAGAAAGCCACCTCAGGCTTAGCGTCCCCAAACCAAAACTTTTTGCTTGCATTTCTTGCCACAAACTTCCCTGCCTCTGCAGCCCTCAGAGCGCAGCAGAGATAAGAGCATCTGTCAACTTGAAGAGGCTCAAGGAGATAAGCATCTCGCTTTGAACTAGCAGATAAGCGTACAAGCTTGGAAGAATGTATCACCAGAGCATCTGAGCAAGCCTGGCCCCGAGCCTGGGCATACAGACGTCTCTTTGGAGAAGCGTGCATGGGCTGTCCCGCAGCGTCCCACGCAGATGACTGGTGCGAGCCATCTTCCCTCATGCTGCACCGTCCTTCCCACCCCTTCCCCTCAATGGGGTGGGGGGCACAGCTCTGAGCATGACTAGGGTGTCATGGCTCTCCCCACTTGTTCAGTCCCATCCCTCCTCTGGCTGTCGCCTCCCTCCCCTCTCCCATCATGCGCTCTGTGTGTAAAAGGCAAAAGTTGTGTTTAGGAGGAAAAGAAAACTACAGTGCTGATATCATCCTTGTCCTTCCCTGTTTGGAGCTGCTCGGTCTGGGACTTCATCAGGCAGAAGAAGCCCTAATGCCACAGCAGAAGAGTCTGCCACTCTCCCTCCAGCTCCTTTTGAAAGCTCCCGGGGAAAAAAAAAAAAAGGAATTCCTTCTTTTTACCCTGCACACCAGCAGAGAGGGAGCCTTGGTGCGGCAAGGGCTGGGCTGCTGAGAGCCCAGCCAAGCCACAGGAACTCCACATGGACAGAGAGGGAAAAATTGGCATTACTCTGTGCTCCTCTGCCCTCCAGACCCAGCAGAGCCGCGGTCTGTCACCTCCACACCGGCCCCTTCAGC
Organism: Ibidorhyncha struthersii; assembly: GCA_013398815.1. Taxonomy (NCBI): domain Eukaryota; kingdom Metazoa; phylum Chordata; class Aves; order Charadriiformes; family Charadriidae; genus Ibidorhyncha; species Ibidorhyncha struthersii. The sequence continues at coordinate 496,152 of VZSZ01008623.1, read as the reverse complement.
TGGCGGGGATTTCTGCGCTGGGGGCAGGTTGCAGGTCTTGTTGGCTGTATAAATGAGCAAATAAAATGAACATTAACAACTTCTGCGCAGTTATCGCAGTTTCCTGTCCTAGATAATTACCTCATTTTGAGCGTAGCAATGGTTATTTGCTGTGTTTATACAGCAGAAAAGGTGAGTGGCACTGCGCAGTCAAAAATTATTGCCAGGACATAAAAATGTCTTCAGCTATTAAAGCGGTGACATTTCTATTTAAGTTTGCCATTCTGCCCAGGTCAGAGGGAAGGCTTTGGGGTTTAAGCATTGCCAGTCCCTCCTCTCGCATGGCGGTTTATCCCTGAGCCCCGCTGATGGTGACTCCCATCTCCAGGTCCCCAAGGCCACAGCACGCAGACCTGTGAGGGCTCGCTGGTGGAGGCTGGAACAGATTTGCTGACTCTGGGAGCATTTTGTGTCGATGTTTCAGCTCTGTTCATTAATGAGGGAAGAAACACTTCTCCCTGAACCGCCCTCCCCCCATTTCCAGGCCAGGTGTAGACATGATTTATTGCATTGTTTAGTCATTATTCTCAGTTACCCAATTATGTTTTTTAAAGTTAAAAAATGCAAGAACTTTGTTGTGGCTGCATCTGGGGATTCTGCAGCATCTGGAAGATGGTAAGAAAAAAAAACAGAGGAAACCAAGAACAACAACACCATCAGCTTCTTGTGTGCTACCTTTCAGCATATCTCACCACTGGATCGCAGTCGGGG
>VZSZ01008623.1:460785-495369 GCA_013398815.1 Ibidorhyncha struthersii | reverse complement strand
TGCTCCCCTTGCCTTGACCCCACGCTTTTCCCTGGCGATGCCAGAAGCCCAGGCTGACAGCAGTTTGCAGTGGGGCTGCAAGAATCTGGTGCATTTGGTACTACTTAGCAAAAAGCTTCTGTTATTGCATAAAGCCAGAATAATCACCAGGGAGATTTCAGCACGAGACAGATAACACTTGGCTCTGCTGACTCTAACACTTCCCAACGGTAACTTTTTTAGCTCTGCCATACTGGGTCACAGGCACTGAGCTTTCCCTGCAAGGATGGCTTACATTGGGATGGCTGAAGACAGCAGAGCCTCCAGCTTCTCACCGTGCCACTCCATTGACAGAGCGCAGCCTTAAAGTAGCCAGTTCCCAAAGGAGGATGGCCTTGGAAACCTGTGCTGTAAGCTCAGCCCTTGAGAAGGCGGCTCCTGGGAAGCTCAGATGTCCATATCCTCAGGACAGTATCCTTCCCCAAAGTTATTCCACCCCTGGTTGAAATGAGGTCTCTAAGTTTGCACAGGGCTGGGGCTGGAAGGGATTAGCAGTCTCCCCACGTGTGGCATGGGCAGCAGCACGATACCTGGCTGCTCTACAAGCCTGTTCCCTTGCCCATTTGGATGACAGGGCTCCATCACGGAGCCTGCCGTGCTGTAACGAACTCCTCCTGCACTGAAACCTTCCTCTGAGGTCCTGGCTGAGGGGCTTAAAACTTTTTCCAAAGATTTCTAAATCCCAAAGCTAAAGCAACTGCTAGGTCCACTGTCAGTTAAACAGGGAATTGCAGCCAGATTCCAACTCTTGCACGTCCTGATTCCAACTCCAAAGAAGCGGGTATGCCTCTGTGTGCCTCCTGGCTGGGCTGCAGTCCATGGGCTCTCACTGGGATGCGAGTGCCTCATCCCACTGCGCAGGGGATGCCTGGAGAACCAGCTCGATGTGCTCACCGCAAAAGGTTTTGTTTTCCTCCATGATAAAAGCTCTGAGTCTGCTTGCATGGAAGATGGAATTACAGAACAGCTGAAAACAGATCCCTAAAGTCTGTCTGTCTGGGAGAAAGACTCTGATTGCTCTAACTAGCAATGGTAAGGATGTTGGCACTCAGATCTGCACTTCATATTTAAAATCAATAAACAAATAAAACTATTGCAAATGTGCACTGCGGGTTGGAGGCTGACACCAGCGTCTCATAGGTACCTGGAGGCCCTGGACCCACAGCTCAGCCCCAGCGGTGCTGGCCGAGCATCACCCCAGCTCTCCCACACACCCTTGGGCCACAGAGCCGTGGGTCAGACGGGCCGCCCCGGCCAAGCAGAGGAACGGCAGAGGAGCTGCCCAGAGCTGCCTGCACCATGGCTCACTGCCAGGCTGCCCACCTCTGCCTGCTTCAGCCGGCGATGCCGCTCACACAGACTGATGCATAAGGGGATCTCTCTGTCCCGCTTTTAAAAGCAGCTGAATTAATTAAAGACTCACATGCGATGGTAAGATAGTCTGGAGGGGAGAATAATGGAACCAATTTGCTCATGGTGGTATTTTTGCCTCTAATCTTCCCACGTGCAGCACGTTGCATTCTTGCTGCTCGGGCGTTCCTTGAGTGAATGACTATTTTTGCCTGTTTGCTGATGCACAGATTCCTTCTTGCCTGTTTCCAGGTCAGGTCCCAGCACACACTGGAGCTCTCCACCCCTTCCCTGCACTTTCTTCTTCCCAGCCCAGTCCCTATCTGCCTCTTTTTCTGATTTTTGCCCCTTGGCTCCCCCTCAGCATGATGCCAAACACTTGGAGGGTGGCAAGGGGAGCAGGAGCCCTGGCCGGCTGGACCCCACCGCCTCTGCTGCCTTCTCCAACACTCACACGTTAGTTAGTGTCCAGACCCCTGGTGCTTTCCATGCCAGCAATCAGGTGGAACACGGGCTGCTGCTAACATGGGGAGATTTCAAAAGGGTTCCTTGACAGTGCAAGGCTCCGGTTAAGTAGCATCTTAGATTAACACGTTTGGGGTGGCGTGGAAATGTGTTTTTTTTCTGATTCTATTCCTGCCCCAGCTCTCGGCATGCTCTGCTTCCCCTGTCATTGCCCTGGTGAGCTGAAAATGTCACCCCTGCCACCGAAAACATGTGTGCCTGCAGAGCCAAATGAAGCACCTAATTAGGAGGGAAAAAAGATGTTTTTTTCCTGCCTAACCACATCATGCCCCCAGAAGCTGGCAATTGATCAGCTCTGTCGATATGTGCAGAGACCAGCGTCTTGGTTCACAGCCTCTTTACAATTGTAAATGGGCTAAAACCAAATAAAAGGACCCTAAATCATCTAAATTAAAGCTCTGAGGACACTGCAGTGCCACAGTCTCACAGCAAATAATCATAATACCCTGGCTTTTTTTTTTTTCTGCGCTGATGCTAAATTTCGGCAGGGACTGATGTCTCTTGGGTTAGCTGGGAAGGGAGTCGGGTCTGGGGAGCTGCAGAAACGACCCTGGATGCCACACTGGCAGCTTAACAACAGAGGGTGGTGGAAGCCTGAGCTGGGTTCAACGTTGTCCTTGTCACACTCCGAGCAGCAGGAATCTCCTGGCCTTGTCTCATTTGGTGAACAAGGTCCTTCACCTGCCTGCAATTCTCTGCCTGCATTTGCCTACCACTAATGATTGCAAGAGAGCTGAGCTTTTTTCTCTTCTCTTGGTGCACTGGACATCCTTTACCCTGCAGAAGGATGAAATACTCTTGCTGTAATCCACACTACACCGAAAACACCCTGTGGCAGGGGTGTGTATGTGTCTGTCTGTCTGTGTCCTCTTGCTTTACACGCGGCTGCTCCTGTGAGAGGAGCCCAAGCCAACCGGCAGCTTCAAGCCCGCCATGTAACCAGGGGAGGAGCTGGTGAGCACCAGGTCACAGGTGGGAAGAAGAGACATGGCAATACAGTGAACTCTGCAAATGTTCCCCTGGAGATACAGCCATCAGAAGAACAGTCTGCGCTGGGAAACCACAGTCAGCAGCCTCTCTTTGTGGCTGCCTTTTCCCGCCAGCATCTCAGACCCATTCCTCCTCTGGCAGCGAGGTGAGAAATAATTTCAATAATGTCAGATCTAGCCCTCCTTTAAACATATTTCAAATCCAGGAGAATTTATTTCCCTCCTCTCTGAGGGACAAGACGTACCCACTTCTGAACATTCACACAGACTTTGTGAATGGCAGCAGAAACTCTGACCCTAAACTGAAAAAACTCCCATCTATGCAATCCATGGTTCCCCCGAGGAACTGATGCAACCATTTCTTACTCATTCCCCAATTACCTTATTACTCCTGCAAGAGCTGGGAAGCCTGTCCTTTCAGGAATGTTGGCCAATCCCCATCCTGAGGGAAAGTCCTAAGGGGATTCTCAGTGTCAGGCATTTTCCCTCAATTTGGTAATTCTCTGCTAAATGGGGTTTCTTTCAGGTGCTATTTATGCAGGAACAAAAATGTTCATTATGCTGATCACTGAGATGAGAGATAAAATATTACCTAGGAAACACAGATTTTGCAACGACATATCAGACGTTCAAACTCACGTTTCTGCAGAGAAACGTAGGGTGTGCACATGTAACACACATGGAGGTGGCAACACCTCTGAAACTAATTTCTTCTGTCTTTCCCTGCTAAGATAGGCTTCTGCACCAAGTGCCAGTTCACAAACCAAAAAAAAAAAAAAAATACCTCCAGCTTTGACTGTTTTTTGCTTAATTTGTAATACAGGCTTTGATTTATTAGGTACCGAGCCATTGGCTGTGCTGAACCGCTGGGAGATGTAGTTGCCCTGGAGGTCTCCTGTCCGGGAAGAGCCTCTGCGGGCGGGTGGAGGGAGGCACGGGGGGACAGGGTTTTGCTGTTGTCCAAGAACATCTAATGACACGAAGTGTGAAAAGAGAGGGGTTGCTCAAGGGGCTTGGAAAGGAGTGGTGAAATTAAATCCAGCAAAAGCAAATTAGGAATGAATGTTAGGGGAAAAAAAAAAAAAATCCCTCCGATGATTCTTGTTGAACTGGAATCGTTTCCCAACTGAATCGGACACAGACTGTGCCACAGGCTCCCTTGGACAATGTGGCAGAATTTAAGAGTGGCTTCAGGCTTGCCTGGTTGAAGCCGAGAGACCCTGTACTGTTTGCAATCTGCAGGTTTCCTCAGGAAGAGGGTGGGATGGCTCGGGTGTCCCTGGGGCTGCCCCTGCCCCACAGCTCAGCTGGGATCGGCGCAGCACCACGATGCTCAGAAGCAGCAGCAGGAGGACAGATCTCTCATGCCGTAAAATGCCAAAGCTGCTGGGGAGGCATCCGCGGCACACAGCCCCCTCCGGAGCCCAGCATCCAGCCAACCCTACCCAAGTCCCAGCATCTTCAAGGCATCGCTATTTGGGATTTCAGGCTTCCAACACCGCAGCTACGATCCATCGAGGGTGAATAAGGCTCACTAGCTGACCTTGGTAACATAGCAGTTTTGCTAGAGGGGGCACAAGATGACTTTTACCGGGGTGAACGGACAGACAGATGTGTAAGGGATTTTTTTTTTCTTTTTTTTTTCTGCTGCTCTGACTGATTTTTGAAGGCCTCTTCACAATTGCAACAGAGCAGCCCCAGGAGACAGCCAAGGCTGGTCACAGTCCCGGGGCCAAGGAAAAGCTCTGCCGGCATCGACCCAGGTGGAGCACAGAAAGTCACGGACTTCTCCAGCTTTCCTTAGACTTGTCCCCCCACCCCTTCTGTTTTCAAGGAAAAAGAGGTGGGTGGAAGGAGAAATGCTTTAAAAAACAAGAAAAACCACTAGGAAATGAGGTGGGAGGAAAATAGAAGCTAGTCACTTGTGTTAGGAGAAATCCAAAATAAATGGGATGCCATCCAGATTCTTCAAACCAGAAACGTGATGTAATTTTCCTTTTTCCTTGCCTCCCCCCCAGCAGGAGCTCTCTGCTCAGCAGCGACTGCCCAGCCACTGGTCCTGGGACCCCACGGCTGCCGCGAGCCTGATTCCGCACCCTGCAGCACCCAGCAGCCGCCTGCGTGGGCAAACCTGCACCAAAGCAGCCCCCGACGCCCAGGGAGGGCACAGCCAAATGCCTCCGCAGCCAACAGGGCAGCAAAATAAATAAATTCAAAAAAAATTATAAATTGAACTATGCCGAGTCCCTTCACAGCAAATCCAGGGGAAGCAGCGGCCACGAGTCACAGGTGGATGATTTCAGCTGTTGGCTCTGCTGTTGGGGGTGCAGAGGGGGGGCGAAAAGGAGGCGATTTCCCCGTCAACACAGGACTACTTGTTCTCGGCGTCTGAATATGGGAGCTAACAGGGCTGTCGTGACCCTGCTGCCGGCAGGTGAGAGTGGCTCTGGCAAAGGGCTCCCACCCCCTGCACAGAAAGATAGCACGCAGAATAGCTGTGCTTTATTTTTCTTAAGAACGAGAAGTGCAAATAGTAATTGTATTGCATTGTGCAAATACCAGAACAAACAAAATCCTCAACTTGATAGGAGTACGGGTTGTTGTAACGAGGAAAAAAAATGATCAAAAACATGTCACACAGGAAAAAGGGTTTCCATTCACAAAGAAATCATTATGGTTAATTTAATTCATTGTAGCATTTAATATAGAAAAGCTTTTCTACAGAGACTGGGAAAAAAGCCAACATTTATATATAAATGGGTTTTATTTTAAAAGCTAATGCAGTGGGCAGGATGCTTCAGGGTTATTTTCTCTCCCTCTTTCTTTCAGCGCATATGCAAAGCTGGTATTGTATCCAAAAAACAAGGAATTTGCTGCTATCTAAAGTTTACAAATTGCTTTTTTTCAAAAGCACAATTTCATATTCCTTAGAAATGTAAATGACGGGGTTTTTATCTCCTTGCCTTCCTTTCTATTTTTTTTTAAGTTACTTATATTAGTATCCAAGGCACCGATTTGCAGAATGGGCTTTAAATATCCTCCCACTGTAATCAGCACAGACATCGGCTGCCATTCATGTGAATGCTTGACAGCACCAGCTTTTAAAAAGAGATGCATTTTCCGAAATGGCTGGAACGCAGTTAACCTGAGCGTGTTCCTGGAGCGCGCCGGAGAATGGCATTTGCCATCAGAGAGTTATAACAAGAATCAGCTGTATTTGTGCAAGGGACAGATGGTTAGTGGGTAACTGGTCTGATCAAATACCTTCAGCCATAAAATTGCAGGGGAAGGAAACATATGGTATTACCCACTTGTGCCTTGCCATGTGCTGGACGGGCAGGTACCTCCAGCGCTGGAAATGCTGAGGCATGTGCTTGGGCTTACTTGGGTGAGTAGCGCCTTGGATTCGCACGCAAACAGCAAGTGCTGGGAACTGGGGCCAGGTCACACAGGTTTCATCCATCAAACACAGGGGCAGAGCCTCCCCCCTCACTGCCTGCCATCCCCTCGCAGGCTGTGTGCCGCTGGCAGTCCCCGGCCAAGCCGCCCCGAGTGGCGGTGGAGCTGGCCATCAGCGCATGGTCTTATTGCTGCTTTGAGGTCATTCTGGGATGTGGACCCGCGTTTGAGGCGGAGCTGGGCTGGAAAGCCTTGCTGTCTCATACTGGAGAAGCACAGGGTGAAGCCCTCCTGAGAGGCAGCTCCTCCACGTCCCCAGGCAGTCATCTCCGGGCTTTGCCAGACTTCCTGGTACAAAGCTTTTCCCAGTTTCTACCCAGATTTTCCCTTGCTGTCATTTAACCCCAGGTCCATTATTTCCAGATCCAGAATGGTTAAAATGATTTACTCCCTCTCTTTTTCAGCCTCCTGTTATGTATTTGAAGACCATCATCTTATCTTCCCTCAGACGTCTCCTCTCTAGACTAAATAGACTCAAATCATTCAGCGCCAGTCATGTTTCTGAGACCCCCTGATGGCTCTCACTGCTCCTTCCTTGACACCATCTGCATCTTCCTCACCCCAGCAGGCAACCGGCACAGGTGGCAACTCAGCCCTTAAAGGTCCTTGCCACCTCTGTATCTCCTGCCAGGACAGGATCCCAGTTGGAACTTTATTTTCCTTCATTTCCTCTAAGATACTCTGTTAGGGGATGTCAAACTATTCCCAAATATCAACAAATGCAACCACATCGCATCTGTGGAGCAGGGAAAATTATCCCACTGAGGAAGCAGCTCAGCAGAAAACCAAGCAACAGCAAGGTGAAACAACTTGACCAAGGTCACCTAGAAGTGGGGAATGCCAGCCAGTGCGCTCCTAAAAAAACCCACACTTTAATATATACCTCTAATCGTCCCTTTGCCGAAATAGCTATTTCCTTTGAAAAATGCCAACTGCTATTAAATCCCTCTCTGGACTTCTTAGCCCTGAAATTGCATATGTTACCCTCTACTGGTGCTTGGGGCTTTGTTCTGGTTGTATCAGCTGGCAAGACAATTCTCCTCATTTGGAAGCATTTGCATAAAGCCAGCGTTGATTGCTGATGAGTTTAGTCTCCACTGCGACTCTGACTTGAGCACCTGTTCTTCAGGCCTGGGCTTGTTTCTGCCGCAGTCAAAGGCAGCTTGGCCATAAACTTCAAAGCACGCAGGATAGGGCCCTCTATCAAAGCAAATGAAATGCAAAGTTTGGAAAGCATGCTGGAACCGCTACATTTTTACCCGGATCCCTGATTTATTACCCACAATGTCTGTAACTGTTCGGGATCAGAGTTCCTGTTCAGACCTATACTTTTCTATGCCAGTAGCTTTGGCTTTTCAGCAAGAAAGCTTTCTCACTGGATTATGCAAATACACGGTGCATTGTCATTCTCTGTTTGCGTTAAGTTCACCTACCCTCTGGTTTGATTAATATACCCTCTCCCCCACATGCTTGCTCTAATATGTTTGTTTTAGGGATGGGCAAATGAGCTGGGAATAAGAAAAATGAAATTGAACCTTCACCCAAAACTTGAAGTGGGTGGTTTGGAAAAAAAAAAACACAACAGAATGAATAAGTCTTTGAACCACACAAATAGTTCCCTTGTTGGTGCAGGAGAGACAGTCTGGGCCCCAAAATGATGAAATACCATGTCCTTTTCTGTTTCCAGAAGCACTCCGTTCCGCTCGCCGCAGCTCCTACCCCCAGGCCAGTCTCTTGCAGCGGGATCGGTGTTGGGGGGAGGATGCAACCGGCCCCAGATGCTGATGGTGGTTCAAGCCCAAAGTGATGCGGACCCGCTCTGAGCACAGTGCATGAACTGCTTTGGCTGCAGCAGCTGCCCCAGCCCCAGCCCCGGGATGCGGTCTGAGGGCACGCACAGTCGGTGACACGTGCTGCTTCTCTGGGTGTTGTGGCTCAGCTCAGGCAACGCCACGGGGAGCCCAATCTCTTGGGATTGATGCCAGGCAACCCCAAGAGCCCGAATCAGCTTGGAGGAACACCTCTGGAGCCCTGTGTAGTGCAGGACTGCAGAGAAGCGGAGTGCTGGAGCAGGGACTGGGGGGTCCGGCAGGACCATGCTGGGATAGCCGGGTACCGGTGCTGGCCTGGAGGCACCACGGGATGGGCAGTTCAGGGTGCTGCAGAGCACAGCGGTCTGGTTTGCCTGAGCACGGCCGCCTTGCAAAGGCGGGCAGGCCTTGGGAGGAGACAGTGGGGCTTCCCCGCGAGCTGCAGAAGGCCAGTGCCTGGACTGGAAAATCTTCATCCCATGCAGGGCTGAGCGTGGAGCCCATGGCAGGGGCCAGCACCGCCCCGGCCAAAGCTGGGCGCCGCTGGAGGAATCATGCCACTATGCGCGCGCGCTGCGGGTGCCTGGCGGCTTGCCAAATCGCTGGTCACATCTCCCGTTTTAAATCGCACTGTGATTTGTTTGGAAGAACCTGTCAGAGGCTGGCAGGTTTCCCACCGCTGATGAAAGGAGCTAAGGATGTCTGAGAGCTTCACAAGGTGATACAGCCATTAAGGCATCATGACAGACTCAGCACAGAGGCACTAAAAACACATCGAGATTGGCAGCTCCGGTGCCTGAAACTAAACAAGAAATGCAAAATAAACTGAAGGGTGTACGACGGTGTGTGTGAGCACGCTCGCGTGTGTGCGTGTGCATGCTTGGGAAGTCAGCATCCCTTCTCTTCTCACTTCCCCTGACAGCTCTGAACTTGAAGTAAGATGTAAGCAAACAGAAAGGGTGCAAGCCTTCGTTCGTGGTCCCGTTCATGAATTATAAACTGCCATTCATAGACGCGCTTTTATTCTCTTTAAAATGAATTTTGTGCTGCTGAAAGGTAGGCTGTCAGCCGCAGAGACGGAAGCCCTCTGTTTATCCTCAGCGCAGGTACAGCCCAGGTGAAGGGGTTGCAAACTCCCCTCCTCACCTCCTGCCTGTCACAGCAGCAGCGTCCCCGGAGGGCACCAGCACCTGGCTGTGCTTTGGGACCCGGACTCCTCCCTGCAGTGCAGGGAGCAGCGCAGGGGCGCAGGATGCAGCGCAGGGGCGCAGGGTGCAGCTCAAGCTAGCTGTTTGGAAAACTTTTTCCCAGCCCACATGGGCAGCAGCAGCGGCCAAGACAGAGCTCAGGAGCTTCGGCACATGTTACGAACGAGGCATGTGAAGCCTTCAGCCATCCGCTGCTCTCCACGCTGGCTGCGCAGAGGCTCCCACCACACTCTTGTTTGGTGGCGAAAGGCACCTCTGGAGACCAGAGGAAGGAGCGAAGCCCACAGCTTACTCTCTTTCTCCTCATCACATCTTAGATCTGCGCTCAAGAGCCCTCTCTCGCAGCACAGAGCAGAGCTTTGCTCCTGGCCATCGTCGCTGTGGAGGTCCCTGGGGAGGCGGTGTGTGGTGAGGAGCATCCCCGCCCTGGAGAAGTCAGCAAGAGAGAGAAGCAAACAGAACAACTTGGGGAAATCCAGTGCTGTTGATCTCCAGCATCCTGGATGAGGCCGCTGTGACAGTGGCTTGGCAATTAGGTGGTTATTGTTTGTTTAAGGACATAAATTAATTCCTTTTGTTTGCATTCTGGCTTTCCAGCCTGTAGAGAGGGCACTTAAGCATTTTGGCTTTTGTCTGTACTTTTGCAGCCTATACACTTCCTAAGTGTGGGAAGAAAGCAGTGGAGCCTATCCGGTCATCACCTCCTGGGGAGTGAGACATCTCAGAAAAGCACCAGGGTTCCTCAGCATCAAACGCAGGCGCACACCAGGGCTGTCCAGGTGAAGCAGCTCTGTCCCCAGCTCCAGGTCCCTATGCCATGCCATGGGTGATGGGCAATGTCTCCTCCTAGCCGTGCCCCTGCGGTGAGCAGGCACACAGAGGGGACCAAAAGCTCACATCACTTTTATAACTTGACTAAACATCTCACTGTGGCCCATATTCATCATCAGAGCAGCTCATTCTTATTCACTTGGACAAAGTTTTGCTTAAGCAATATCCTGCAATGGTGAGCTTCCTATGTATTGTTAAAACACCAGGTCCTTTGCCTGCCTGGAGTGGCTTCCCTTTTAATTCCATTGAGTGCTCCCTCACTGTTGAATTAGATGGAAAGTGAAGTGAAACCTGGCTGATGTCCTTAGCTTCATTTATCTTTTATACTCACAGCACATTCGCTCTTGCGCCTTCTCCCTTTGGGAGGTCTCTGCTTTTAACCTCTGCTGCTCTGGCTCCTGCACCCACACACGCCTCCGGGTGCCGCTGGACTGTGCCATGAACTGCCAGGCTGGGGTGAGCCCGTGGCATGTCAGCCTGCAAAATTAAAAGCCATTAGGCGAGGGTTTCCTGCAGCAGCCCAGGCGGCTGGGCTCCAGGCTGAGAGCTCCTGAAGAGCTCATCTTGCTGGCTCTCGGGAGAGAGAGGGAAGAAATCCCGTCTCCACAAAACAAACCAACCTGTTACTCTCACAAGACTTTTGCTGTTCAAATGAATTATGAATGCAGATCCTAATTGTTTCAGGTGGGGTTTGGATAAAAATCTGTTCCTTGCCCTGCGCAGGGTCGTGCTGGTGGCGCCTGGTGCTGGATCTGGAGCATCTCTTGGCTCACCCAGGCCTGGGGGATGCATGTGGCTGTGCCTGCTTTCTCCAGGGACCCAGCCCGAGCCACACCGACCTGATGATCCGATTAAACAGTTTGAAACATGTTTCCTGAGCCTCCCACAAAGCAGTTGCTTTGTGCGAGTGCCGTCAGCCAGGAAGCGCAGAACAAGATGATGGGAGCGATGTGGGGAGATGGGCACAAGGCTCCCAGGCAGCAAAGGGAAGAAAGAGGTTCCCATTCCCCTCCGGCAGACGGGCCGGCACCACTTCCCTTGACCCGTCCTGGGGCAGCCAATAAAGGGGGAATAACAGAGCTGAAGTGCCACGCTACGCAAAGAGGAAGCATTAGCTAAACATTCCTGGCCCACGCCCCCCAGCCATAATTAATAAACTCAAAGGAAATTAAACCACAAGAAGAAAAAAATCAAAACAACAAAACAAACGGAACCAACCCAAACTGCATCACGTGAGGCACGGGGGGATGCAGGCACCGACAGCCCAGAGAGACTGTCAGAGGTAATTTCAGTCACAGGGCGAGAGGCTAAAACAGCATGAAATGAATCAGTTTAACAGATATTAAATTTGCAAGCCCCGGGCGACAGGACTCCATTCAGTTTATTTGCATTAATCAGGTCAGGGGAGTAACCTTGGTTTTTTCTTCCAGGAGATATCATCAGCCTTTATTTGTTTCTCATGTGAAAGTATCACAACGGATAAACACAACCTGGGAGAGGGCTGTGAAGTCTGTGCTGCATCTCACCCTTGCTGGGAAGACCAGCTCAACCTCTGCCTAACTAAGCCATGACTTGCTGGTGCCATGGGCATGGTCTGGCGTGGCCTCAGGAAGGTGGATTGGCCACACTCCATGCCTTAGTAGACACCAAAGGACCATATTGTGGCAGGATCTCTTAGAAAACCAGAGGAGACTGTAACTTTGAGTTGGAGCGAGTAAGCAGCCACCACACCTGCACACAAATAGCTTCTCACCTGATGATGCCTCTCAGGTCCTGCTTGCTGCAGCAGGGCAGGAGTTGGTGTAAGGGGAGAAGTTTCTTCAGCCAAGCAAGTTCTTGGGCAGAAGAAAGCCTCCAAGGGCTTCCTGCAAAGTCAGGAACAACCAAGACAGTATCAGTGCCATGGGAATTAACCACATAGGCAAGTGACTCCATCATTTATGGAGAGTTGTGCTTGTTGCAGTATGTAGGGTAACAACTTTGATGAGTCCCCATGCTTCTGGTACAGCCTGACATGAAAGGGAAGAGTTAGTCCTTTCAAAAGATGCTCCAAGAGCATCATCCTTTATGCCATGTCGAGGTTAGACTGTGTTGGGTTAGGGGGAGCATTGACAGTTGGATCTACACCTCATCAGCCACGTACAGCAGTCACAGGATGATGATGGTTCTCTGGGACACGTGGACCATGGCCACCCTGTGCGAACAACAGCACCGGTGGGGCATGGGAACGGCAAAGCCCCACAGCGTCATGGGAGGGGGTGTCTGCCCCCCTCCCCAGCAATTCTTTTGCTCAGGGAGCCCACACTCACTGCGTCAACGTTCCACTGAGATGACCCCACGGGGGATCCTGCAGGGACCATCTGTGCCGAGGCCATCAAGCGCAAGGTGTCCCGTCCCCAGCAGGCAGCTGTGGCAGGGCTGGGGCAGGCACGGGAGGGGGCACATCCCTGGCAGCTCCCTGGGGTACCCGAGGCTGCTCCCAATGGTCAGAGGCAGAGTACTGACAGCTGCCTGGCTGCCTTTGAAAGAGAGCAGTCTCCCGTACTTCTTTCACCTCCGAAAGCTGATGTTCCAGTTTGCAAGGCAGCTCTCTTCCTAACTCACCGGCAGGTCAGTGCCCCATCCCCACATGTGTCAAGATGTGGCATGTGGACATGGTCACACACTTCCTTTTCCTCAGCTCTTCCAGATTGCTGCTTGACACCTGCAGTAAGTCTTCCAGTGGCAGGCAGACACTTGGATTCTGTCCCCCACATACACGTTTTCATATAGAAACGCACAAGCCTGCGTTGTATGTACATGCACGTGTGCACATATGCTGTCTGGGCATGCAGAGGAATTATACTTGATAGTATCTGAGATGCTTCAGCCTTTCTCAGGCATACACTAAGGGTAAATTTAGCTCGCTCTCTGTGTGTACATGTGTCAGGGAGACAGACAGCATGTGATGGTGTGTGCCTCCATACTCATACCCACCGCTTCATAAGCTGATATGAAGTTGACATCTACCCTGAGGGGTATATTTGAAAAATAAGAATATCATTTTCTGACTAATGTGGATTTGAGAGTCATAAAGAGGAGCGGAGGGCTCTGGCACGCAGACCAAAAGTAAAGTGAGCTCCAGTGTGGGAAGATGCACTGTATGGCGGTGGCAGGGAGGACAGATTTGTCACGTGTCATGTAAAAGTCCTCTTCCATACAGTAATCGAAACGCCTGTCAGCCATGCTCTGCTTAGCCCTGTGTGTCCACTGTGGAAGCCAGTATTGTGGGTCTGTTTTGGGATCTGCCTGCCCTTTTTTGGGGGGGAGTGCTGCTGTCTGCTCTCAGCCCTCCCCTGGACAGAGAGCAAGAAATGGGTTTCTCAGATGCGGCTGCTTCACATTTTTGCCCCTTTGCATGACCTTCGGTAGCTGTCCCAGCCCTTAACCAGCACGATGCTGGTGGGTACGGGTGTAGAAGTGAAGTGGTGATGGGATAAGGAGCCCCTGAACAGTGAGGGACACCTATTCCCACAGAGCTCCTCCAGCAGCCAGATGCTGTATCCCCAGCCTGGCCACCAGCACTGGCGAGGGCGAGTCTATCTCCAGGTTGCTTTTCAGTGCTTGGGGTATGGAGGTGAAGGCACAGCACCTGTCTAATCAGGTAACAGCTCTTCCCACCCCCTTCGCACACCCTGTTCTGTGAGCAGGAGGCTGGGGATGCTGTGGGGAGGGGGGAGCGCTGGATCTGCCATCTCAGCTCCTCCGCCCCGGCAGCTGCTTCCTCACACTTCTGCCAGCTGCTGAGCTCCCTGCCGCAGAGCTTTGTCTCCAAGCAGGGGATTATAATACATCTCATTTAGGCACTCCAGTATAATCTACTTGGCTTCTGCACATCAATACATCCTGCATTAGGTTCCCCACTCATTTTATTATTTTACAAACAGTCCTTTCTCCTATGCAGACTGTTATGGAGCTAGGAGAGCTGTTGTATTTGGACGGAAAAACATGGTGGTCTTAGTTTAGGCTATCAGTGAAATGGGCTAGGGCTCATCATCACCTTTATCTGTACATTTAAGCAATAATGTCTCGGTGACATTATTGGTGTCATGGTAGGTGGGTGCCCAGTCTGGAGGAGTGGAAGCCATAGGCACAGACAGTGGCCCAGCTGTGATCTAGTGAGGATGTTAGGAAGCAGGCTTGGACTGCTTTTTACACTAACATGCTTTTAACCATTGCTCCCACCTGAATATCACAAAATAACTGGTTGTCTCCTAGAAAGAAGGAAAGAAAGAAAAAAAATTCATTCTTCCCAGTTGCAAAGAAGGCTCTGGGGACTTAATCTACATTTCCATTTGTATCTGTTATTATTTCAGTCATTGACTTCCATTTCCTACAATTTGATTGTAAGCTTCCCTGGTTTTAGTGACCTGGGATTGGCCGGCAGTCCGAACCTTCCTGTGCCGCCAAGGAAAACGTTCATCAACACAGCACACAGCTGTTCTCCCTGGACAGAGACTGGAGCTGCTGCCCAGCCGGGACAAATATAAGCGCCCCGTCCAAAGGTGCCGAAGCATAGCGAGCCCTGCGCTCAGTGACTTGTAGGTGATGCAGTGAGATGCATCCCGAGGTCTTCAGCAGCGCCCAGAACACAAAATTGGTCCTTGGGTGAGAAATGCCTCTGGGGTGCTGAGCAAAGTGCCCGCAGAGCTGGATGATGAATGACTATGCTTTGGAGGTGAGGAAAAAACCTCATACAACTCATGTCCTCTGGGGCCTGGGAAGAACCTTCCTGACCTTATAACCTACACACAAAAATCTTCATCTGGTCGACCACAAGACATTTTCCACACGTCTCCCACAGCAGAGGAGGGGAAACCCCCAAGAAGGGCTTGCAGGAAAGGTTGACAGTAATTCCAGTAGGGACCAGCGAGGCAGAGGTGGGGCTGGGCAGGAGGCACAGCCGGGTGGGCAACCCACTGGCCCTGGCCTCGGCGGCACCAGCTGGCTTGCTTCTCTCCACAGGCAGGACCAGCCCTGCCTGCACAACCTTGACAGCAGCTCGGGAACACAGCCCCAGCCAGTGTTTGAATGCCTTGCAAGCTGAACAGGCACTTGCTGTTCAATTGCTTTGGCTCAGAAAGGGATTTGCATGAAGTCCTTGCAACATGGATCATTCCTGCAAAGTCTTATTTAAATCCAGACAAGCAAAACAACCCTCCCTATTCAGGGCTGGTGACGCTTATTTGTTTATCCCCTATGAAATGCGTGCATTTGGGACACACGTGTATGCGTGTATCTGTACGAGAAAAAGAAGAATTCATGTTCCTAAACAGAAGCTGGTCTCTACAGAAAAGGGCTGCTTGTGATGGGCTACGCAAACGGCCAAAGCCTGTAGCTTTGATGGGGCTAGTTCCAATATGACAGCTTAAAATAGCACAAAAAGCGGGGAACGGAACGGATGGAATAGAATAGAATAGAATAGAATAGAATAGAATAGAATAGAATAGAATAGAATAGAATAGAATAGAATAGAATAGAATAGAATAGAATAGAATAGTTTAGACAGCATGCTAGTTTATATGTGGAGAAACTAAAACGCACAAACGTGAATGCTGTCTTCAAAGCATACCGTGAGTCATGCTAGATGGAAGAAGAGAAAAAACACAATTTTGACTCACAGTCCCTTACTCTAGTGAACTCCAGTTTTTAGCCTGGATTCCCATGAAAAGAAGGCTTAGGCAATCATGCTGTCTGCCATGATATCATCTACTGCCTCCCACCCTGTTTCTTTCCCCAGCATTTTTGGAAGGTATTGGCCAATCTCAGAAAAAAATAAAAATAAAAAAAAAATGACAGAACTGCAAACTGTGCTGGAGTTCAGTCTTCACCAGTTCTCACATACCTGTGTATTTCCTTCCAGTATTGAGTGTGCCTTTTCAAACTGGAGAAACCAAAAGATTGCCTTGGTACCAAGGCTAGTCAGTACCAGTATCACAGATATTGCATTTATGTAATTATCAGGATCTCTGGTGCTTTATACAAAATTAAAATTACACCCAGGTGGCAACATGATCTGCACATCCCAGGTCAAGCTGTGGGAACTGCAGCTAACGCAGATTTGACTTAGTGGGTTTTCCACTATGAGGAGAACATTCTCTCATCTATGCCGGTGGAAACTGGAGACACAATTTCCAGAAGAAGGCACGATCCAGGAGAAGGTGAAGGAAAACACAGTCTGTGCCCATCCTCTCTCCTGCTGCCCTTCCCTCTGCCTTTGCAGCACCTTCCTAACTTGAAGTCTTTCTTCTTGATGCTCTTCCACAGCTCTGGCCGTGCTGCAGCCTCCCTTTCTCTCGACCTCTCCTCCCCACGGCTAACAAGTATCCTGGCCCTGCTGAGCCTTGGTCCTGACTATCCTGACTCAATGTTGGGCTAACACAAAGGCACGGGGGCTGCTTGGGACCGCTGCTGTGCGCAGCATCCCTGCCCGGTGAACCTGCCTCCCGCCGCCGCGGCAGCTGCTCTGGCTCTCGACCGGCAGGAGAGCAGGCGAGGGCATTTTGGTTTCTTGCCCAGACTCCTCACACCAGTACACTCCTAATGATGAGCAAAGAAAAAGGAGTCGAGTGCAGCCACCCCAGGCCTAAATATCAAAGAAAAAAAGTGGTTTGAATTTGATCCATGCCAGCAAACACTAGAAAGCAGCCAGAAAAGCAAGTTCAGACCTTGATGCTAACTTTTCAAGGTTTGAGAGTTACTGTAAGTCAGGACTAGTGGGAAAATGAGAAATGGAGCCATGCTTGTCTAGACCTCACCTGCATTCACATCTGAAGATTAAGTTTAGCTTGAACCTGGTAGTTAGCAAAACCCACCCTGTCCAGCATGTGATGTTTGAGAAAACACGTGTCTGTGTTGTGGAGCTCTGTCGATTAGGAAAAGCACTGTGTCTGCAAATATAGGTGGGTGAGTAAAGAGGTTATTTGGTGCATCCGTGTCTGAAAACTCCCAGGTGGGGACTTTTTTGGACGGTATGTTTTGTCCGGGTGCGCGGGGTGGCTGACCCTGCCTCCGGGCAGCAGAGCCTCCGCACCCACCGCGGGGTTAAGGAGGGACCTCCCTTTCCCAGAATCAGGCAATTTTATCCAGCTGCTAAAACTCGCTGAAGGACTGAACTCTCCTTTCAAGCCACTAAATAAATAAAAGCCGAGGCCAGGCGCTGCAGAGGGGCATGCCGGGTAAGGGCTGGCTGCCTCCGCTCGGGCCTGGCAGATTGCTGCCTGCTGCATAGACGAAAGCCATCTTCCAGCCGGTGATTTAACATTCCAAGGGAGCAGATTAATGCCTGCAAACTTCTCAGTGGAAGCATTCAAACGCTAATTGGTAGTTGCAAGTAATTAAAGTAATTTACTCAGATTATAAAGAAATTTCTTAACAGTGATTAAGCAACTCTGGGACGTGTGTAGTTGTTTGTAATCACTCCCCCAGGGGGATTAAAGCTCTTGGCTGCATGTAATATGTCTTGTAACACCCTATGGGTCCTGTTGGCTCATGATAGCAGAGAACAGCTTGTTGGAAGAGATATAAATCAGGTCTGCACGCACATAAAGTACATCACATAGGGAACAGCTCTCCTTCATGGTCCAAGCCTGGGGAGCAGAAGCTCCCCGGCGAAGGCAGACATCCCATTAGCTGGGTTTTGCTCCACAGACAGAGTCCATATCATCCAGTCATAAGTATAAACGAAGGAAAAGGCAGAACGAAGGACAGGGCTGCAGGCAAACACAGCCCCCAGCACGGGGACAGGCTCATGGGATAACTGTGTGGGCACTTCTGCTCACCGGTTTCCATTTGCTAACCCATAAGATAGGAACAAATCCACTAAACCAGTTGTTTTAGTGCTCCAAAAGTAACGGAGGAAAAGTGCCAGGTTTCTGTTAAGTTGATACTTAACAGATTATACTTAGCCAGTACTAATCAGCAGATTATCACTTAGATTATTTCTTGTCCTTATCCTGGCCAAGCCTTGAGACCCTGCTCAGCCTGGGTTTAGGCTCAGGGAGACAATTCCTGCTTTGAGGCATGGGGAGGAAAGAGCCCACATTGCTCATCTATGACATAAGGATTTTTCTTGCTTACATTTTGCTTTCTAGTTAAGATGTTACGCAGTAATATATTCCTTTTCTAGCCCAGAAATGTGCACACATGGCTTAGCGAGATTCGGTGGAGTCACGTCACAGATAAACACCCCGGGTTTGATGTGCTTCCCACTGTCGGGCAGACACCTTTTATGCTAGAAGGGACCATCTGGAGGAGTCAAGGCTCCCGTGGTGTTGCCACGACTCCCATTTGCCCTGTCCTGCTGCCTCTGGAGAGTCTGGTTGTCGCTTTGATGTTAGCTGGAATGTGTCCCCAGAGGAGCAGAGAGGTCTACGCTGCAGCCCCGGCCCAGGTCTGTGACTCACAGCGCCTTTCCCCAAAGCATGACCCTGACAGCTCTGCCCTGCACCAGAATTAGGATTTCTTCCAAGTCTGGTCACCGCTGCTGAGCATGCGGGGCTGGGGAACCTCTCTGGGGCTGCCGGCACTGTCTCGGGAGTCTTCCGATGGCCAAAGCAGTGCTTTCCTTGTCTTGGAGTCACAGCCAGGACCCTCTGCCTTGCCTTCAGCAGATTCCTGTTTGTTATAGAGCTCTTGCAACTTGAGTAAGGTGCTTTTAAGGTGTATGCCCAGGGAATCAGGCAATTACAAGGGAAACGTTCTTCGTGTGTTGCAACCTTCTTCCCTCACAACCTGGTGGCTGGGGTCTAACTATTCTTCAGCATTACTAGAATTTATATTTAGAGTGTTTTTTCTATGTTGGGAATAAAGAATTGTAATTATTGCATGAATGCTGACTGAAGAGGGATACAAGTTTACCTGTGCAAACAAGTGTTGAGCAAACTGGGAGCTCTTCTCCTGCCATTACTTTGGCACATCATTTTGGTATTTGGTTTCCACAGCTTTTTGGCTGAAAGAAACCAATTGTTCAATTATTTTTTTTCTCTCTCTAAAGGCAACACAGAAAGGACAGAGCAAATTCACATTTTGTTTGTTTGCCTGTTTGGAGCATGTAACTGGGAAGAAGGCGTTGTTCCGCCAGCTCTGCCGAAGGACAGAAATACACCACAATCTTCAGCGACGCCAAGGGGTAAACCCTCAGTGTTAGCATTCAGGGTCTGCACTGTGGCCGTTGTTACGTTGTGCTGCATGGGACATGCTTTCCAGACACAAATATAAATAGATTTTTTTCTGTGTTCTGTTTACTGTGCGTAGAAATCTGATTTTCCCTAATGGTCCTTTATAAATAGTTTCCACCCACCCTCTGCTTGAAAGCTTCTCTGACTCACATTGGAAATTAGGTTCTTCCCCTCCTCGCTATTGAGAACAATTATAGCTCTTTGTTCAATGGGAATTAAGAAGCATGAGGGCTGAATCCATCCACAGGAAAATTGTCACTCTCTTTTGTTTTCCGCCTGCAATAATTATCCTGCCAACCGCTCACTCTGACATCCTTAAACCCTCTGTTCCTCCACCAAGCATCCACCATCCCTCCCAGCGCCAGTCTGCCGGCGTGCTTTGTGCTGATTCATTTTTTATTGGCTTCTGTTAGCCACATCCTTGTTTTACCTTTTCTTCCCATTTCCCACCGAGCTGTGCCTTCCCATCAGGAGAGCAGCTCCCCAGGAAGGCAGGACTGGCTGAGATAGGAGAGGAAAAGGGGGAGCAGCTGGTCCTTTGGCAAGACCCCAGGGCTTTATTATTTCTCATAAAAGGTGACAGATCCTTTGCCCACGGGAACCAGAGCTTTGGGACACCCCCAGGAGATGCCCTGGCTAAGGGGCCCAGGCATGACGCTTTCGGGTGAGAAAGAGAGAGCAAAACACAGCAAG
This sequence comes from Ibidorhyncha struthersii, assembly GCA_013398815.1. Lineage (NCBI taxonomy): Eukaryota > Metazoa > Chordata > Aves > Charadriiformes > Charadriidae > Ibidorhyncha > Ibidorhyncha struthersii. The sequence goes on along the minus strand of VZSZ01008623.1, from coordinate 475,246 downwards.
GAAAGAAGGCGGCCACAGGAGCTGACTGGTGAATAAATGCTTTTCTCTTTCCGCAAGTCTGCTCCAGCGTGAAAACCCCTGTTTAAAAGAACACAACCAAGCCTAACCGATTTTTTTTTAAAGGATCCAAAATGACTAACCATTGACCCCTCCAGCCACACACTCATTTTTCATTAAAGTGTTCCTTGGATCTTATAAACAGGGAGAGAGAGAACAAGCAGGCGAACGCGCGAAAACAACCAAGAGTGCCCTGGGGCTATAATAACCGAGGTAGGAACATTTTAAATTATACCTTGGGTCAAAATGATTTTAGATTGATCAGAAACCAAAATTACCCCTGAGTTCCAGTTGATTGTCTGTGTCTTGAGTTCATCTGGAGGCTGCGTTTCTCCAGCAGCCCCCATTATCATTATTATGAGGAGTGTGTATACATTGACCCTGTTATTTTAAGCAGCAGAGAAGAAAAGAAAGAGCCTTTGAACCTTAAAAACCCACCAGTTGAAGGCAGCGCACCGGCTGGAGAAATGTGCACTTTTCATTTCTACCCTCTAGCTAAGACCCAGGTCCCTCCTGGACCCCAGTGCGGAGCCTCCAAGGTCTCCCCCAAGGGAGCACAGGAGTCCCTCTAGGCTGTGGGGGGCTGCCCTGCTCCTCACCTGGACAGCCCAGCGGGGAATGTTGTGGCAGATGTGTCAGCCCCTGCAGCAGACTTAAGAGAGCAGTGGTGTACAAAACAAGGATAGTATTGGTTTTTCATTACCAAGACAGTAATAGCAAGACAAGACTATTTAGAAGCTGTGAGCTGGAAAACAAAAGAGGCCATTACCTTGTAAAGCTGCTCGCATCTCCTCAGCACCTTCTCACTCCCACCTTAAATGGCCTCATGGGGTCTCCGTGCCCTTGGGGGTAGCCTGTGAAACCCCTACCAAGGGCTACAGCACAGGCACATGGAGGTGCACCATCTCCTCAGTGTGCTTAAGCATTAGTTAAAAAAAATATATATATATTTCATTCTATAGATACATTTATTACATATATATATAAATATGTAAATCTGTTGCATGTTGTAACCCGTTTTTACATGTTGCAACTTGGTATATGTTGCTGCCACTTTCCATAGTTATATATATTTTTTACTAATTCTTAAAGGTGCTGCAGGGGACCACGCTCATGCTCAGCGTACCCCTTGGTGGGGATGGCACCCACCACCTCCAAGCTTGCAGACACACAGCATCCCAGGCTGAGCACGGGAAAGGGCTTGTGGGAGGGCACTACAAGCTCCTGTGCAAGGTAATGGCTGGTTACACAGTTTTGCAGTGTATAAAACTTATCAGCTTGTTGATGTTGGCTTGTCAATGAACAATCCATACCGACTGGCCAAGATGAGAGCTTGTTGGGATCAAACCGAATGAGTGATAAGTTTGAAACCTCACTGAGAAGGAATGCCCATCCACAGCTGTGCGGGGGATGCTCCTCTCTTCACATTTCACTGCAAGTGGTTGGAGGTGCTCCACTCTAGCTATCCCCATGAACGTGAGGTTGTCTAATCAGGTACAAAGAAGTTGGGGTTCTCCCTTTTACTGCCTCTGAAGGATACACTTTTTTCTGCTTAATTCCTTTCTCTGGCATTCAGCTGGAATGCTGGCACAGCACCGCTCCCACATCGAGAGCTGCGAGGTGCACGAGGGGGTGCCGCGCATCCCGGGGATGCAACTGGCTTCCACCCGCAGCCTGGGCAGAGCCAGCACATCACCTGTCCGTGCCTGTGGGCCTCTGAGCTGCTCGGTATTAGCTATGGGGGTACCTGGGCTTACATCCTCCTCCGCTCCCACAAAAGTGGAGACTTTTCCTAACTGCTGTGACTAACCTCGTTTTGTTTTGTTGAGCTCTTAAGGGGAGTACACAGCAGGATCTGTTTAATGAGCCACGTGCTGGGAACTTCGGATGAGCTTTTTGCAGAGCACACAGCACTTGAGCATCTTCTGAGCACAGAAGGGAGCCACAGAGCCCCGCTTGCTCCATTCTCTCTCCTCCTGGTCTCCTGTTTTCCTGATGGGGTTTTTTTTTGGCTTTCACCAGACCTGAGGGGACCTCAGAGGCTGCCTGGCACTTGAAAGAAGGAAAGATAAAAATTGCTGAATTAAAAAAAAATTAAAATTGAAAAAACTCAAACACCTCTTTTAAAGCAAACATTAACTTTTATTGCTGACTCCATCCCATTGGAGCTTCGTCGTGCTCCCTCCCTCGTCTGGGTCTCCACCTGGGTGAGGGGAGCAGTGGCACTCACCGACGAGGGAGAGGTTTTCCCACTCAGCCCATGTCGCTTGACTCAGGGAGACACGTAATGAAGTTGCTCTGCTCTCGATGCCTCCCCGGGCTGTGACATGTTCAATACCATCACAAATTACTGCTTGGGTAATGCATGATTAATCCAGCACAAAGTACCTGCCAGTCGGCGGGGCGCTGCAGAAAGCCTTGCCAGCAGCTAACGTGGCACGGTAACGAGGGGGGACAGCAGGGAAACACCAGCCAGGTGTGGGAACGCGGCCACTGCTCCCCCGGGACAGAGAACAGAGGTGTGCGGTGTGGGGGAACAATTTACATGGGGTCCCCGTGCGTGCAGGGCATTCCTGCGGCACCTCTCCAGCAGCGCTGGTTTCTGCTGAGTGAGACCGTGAGAACGGCTGCAGAGACATCGTGGTGGAAAGCGATACGGGCTCTGAGTGACAGGACGTTAAGCCTCTGCCTGAATATAAGCAAAACCCCTGAGCTTGCAGCTATCAGTTTGCAATCAACTAAACTCCAACGTCTATTTCTGATGACTCCTTTGAGCCAGTGCCATGTTAGTCCTATACAAAGACTGCCGCTGTTGGACCGCAGGTCTTGGTCTAGTCGCACTGAAGGCACCAGTTGATGCTGAGCACCAAAGACTCTCGCTGTAGCAGATGCCAAACTGGGCAGGCAAGGGTTACTTAACTGCAATCACATTTTGAGGAAAATGTTGGAAATATTTCCCATCCTTAAGCGGGATGAAAAAGTAGAAAGCTTCACCAACCACAAAGTTTGGACCTAATAATTCCCAAACTGTTTCTTGGACCTGAAACAACTGTTTCTTCGATTTCTCAAAACAAACCATCTCAATGGATATTTAAGCCCTTCAGGAATGGCAGCCTTTTACTTCTGTTTTGTCATAACATTCTGGGTTTTCCTAACATTTTTGGTGCTGACTCTTTAAGTTTTCCTCCAGATTTGTGAAAAATTGTGAATAAAAGGTTTATTTTCAAGTGGTACAAAGGAGCAAGTAAACTAACTGGGAAAAGTGCTGAAACCAATATGTTCTCCCAAACCACTTTGATTTTGATTAATTTTGTCCAAAAACCAAACAACTTGATCCACTTGCTAGAGCAGGATGATTCCTTGGCCAGCCGCAGGCAGCGGCGAAGCCAGGCTTCAGCCCCCGCTGCCGCTGGGTGCTCCGAAGCATCGCTCAGATGCAGGGGAAGCTGCCAGGGGTTATGTGGAAAGCCAGCCCCAGTCCACAGTGAGCACGGCTCAGCCACCCAAAGCATTTCGGGCCATCGCTGGCCCCTGACAAGCCGTCAGACTGCAACAGCCTTTGGTCTTGACTGAGCTGCTTTGGTTTTAAGCAAATGACCTCGAGGTGAAAGCTTCTGTATCCTATTACCAGTCCCAACCATCTAGAGCCCAGACATTTATTTGTGTTGAGACAGAAGAAAACATCCCATGGACCAGCAGTCCACAAAGGGAAAGAAAAAGGTTTCTAGAAAAAGCAAACAAATTGTAGGTACGCTTGTGTTACATGAGTTTTAACTAAAGCCTCTCCTCTCCGCAGAGCAACAGCAAACGCAGTGGGAAATAAAAACAAAATTACCACTGCAAAGCCTATAATTGCATTTCAAAACCTACAGCCATTAATTCCCACAAGCGCCAGGATCAGAACTGCAAATAAAAGCAGCCGCCGATGTGTTCTGCATTTGGGGAGATGCTCCACAAGTGCAACGGAAATGCTTCCTCTGCTCGTAGGATTTTTTTCACATGTGCCTTTTACCCCAAATAAAGTAATTACTTTTACAAAGCTGCCTGAGATCCCACATCATTAGCAGAACGAAGGGGTGGATTCACAAATAACTGTGTTTGTAAGGAACGAAAAGGCCTTTTTCCCCCACTGAGACCCAGAGCTCGCGCAGCTGCTCGTGGCACCACGGATGTGTAGCCCCGTAGCTGGAGGTGCCCGTGATGCTCGGGGGGGACAGCACCCAGCACTGCCAGGGGATTAGACCTCTGCAGGCAAGGAAGGCAGGTCGTGGCTTCTTGCCACCGTCCTATGCATCTTAGCAAAAGCCTATTTCAAAGCTTGCCATTTTTAAGCCTGCTTGGGCCTGAGTACCTTATCAGGGGTCTTTTTTCTTTTTATTTTCCCCTTTTCCTTTTCCTTTTCCTTTTCCTTTTCCTTTTCCTTTTCCTTTTCCTTTTCCTTTTCCTTTTCCTTTTCCTTTTCCTTTTCCTCTTTTTTCTCTTTCATTTTCTTTTTTGTTTTCTTTTTTGTTCTTGTTTTTGTTTTCTTTTGTTTTCATTTTCTTTTTCATTTTTGTTTTCTTCTTCTTTCTCTCTTTCCTTTTCCTTTTCCTTTTCCTTTTCCTTTTCCTTTTCCTTTCTCCTCTTTCTCTTTCTCTGTTTGCTTTTTTTTAAACCAGCATGACAACAGTTTCTTGGGCACAGCCTGAAACTGAGCACAAATGTTATCAAAGATAAGGACCATCAACTCTGCCTCTCTGACAGATGAGCAAAGTTAGAAATCTTTATGCATCCTCATGCATGTGGTGCTGCCATGTGCCTTTAAGTACCGTAGGCTTGTTCTGCATTAGGCTCTACCTATAGCCCATACAGAACTGCTCTGTAGGGGCAGTGAGAGCGCCAGCCCCCTCCTCTGAGCACGAAATCCCCGGAGTGAGCAGCTGCTGCGGGACCTGTAGGGGACAGGACCCGAGGGGGACACTGCGTCTGTCGCCCTGTCCCATCGGTCCAGAGCTGCCCCCGCAACACGACACAGACCAGGCTCACCCCTCTGCCGAGGGTGCATCGGTCAGCCCTAATGCACAGAAAATGTAAATGGGGTTTTGTAGTCAGCATCTCCACTTTCAAATAACCTCTGTTTTAATTCAGCTGTAATTAAAAGGGGGAAAAATATGCCCAGGTAAACAATTTTCATGCAGACAATGGGCCAGAGCAACACAGAATTTGTTTGACCCAACAGGCCCAAGTTTTTGAAACTTTTAATTAAAAACACTGAAAATTTTGCCACAGTAAATTGGCCAGAGACCCAGGCCTTTGAAGAGCTATAATGAGGGCTATTTAACCTCATGCAGAATGCTCCCTGTGAAGGAGCACCACAAGTGAAAAGGGCTCCTGTTTCGCAGAGCCGTGGGGTGGTCTGTGCCCAGGTGGAGTGGGAACCACCTCTCAGCAGAGCCCTGGGGACACCCCCCTTTGCAAGTCCCCTGGGAGGGACAATCAGGCACTTTCTGTTGCTCCTGGGCCACCTCCTGAGGCTGTGGCTTCCTCTGCTACAGAAGGATGGAAGAAACAAAACCCAAATACAAGCTTTTGGACATGCTCTGAAATTATTTTATATGCAACTTATTAGCTCTGGGGGTTGACTTGTATGGATGACCTCTGTCCGTTTTCTAGCTCAGTAGGACCTCTATCACAAAGTCACTGCTGCCTCTTGATGGCCTCTGGAAAAAAGACGCAGGAACTAAGGTTCCTTGCAACTGGTCCTTTGGGTCATGTACGGTGCTTGATTTTCATGGGTAGGAACTAAACCCAGTTATTCAAGGTTTGTAGCTGTGGCTGGGCCTCCCAAAAAAAAAAAAAAAAAAAAGACCTGCGAGGTCCTTGAAGCGGTGGATGTTTTCTAGGACTTGTTCCAGGACATCCCCTACTTCCATCGCTCTCATCTCACGCTGGCTTCATGTACCGCTGCATCCCTCCTGCCAGCTTCGTGCACTGCTGCATCCCTCCAGCCACAGGTCCCACAGCTCCTCCCCATCCAAGAGGGACTTGAGGGGGAGGCTTTTTGTTGCTGTGTGGGAGTTAAATACCGCAGCACTACATTCACTTGGAGAAGAAAATATTTCACAGTTTCTACCAGAATTTCTCTTCCAGCTTCAAAGAGAGCACACTGCTCTGAAAGTAACGGACAAGAATTCAATAGTTTCCCCTGAGCACAGACAGACTCCTGCTGCCATTGGGTAGGAAGTTAGAAAGAGAAAATATTTTGAAGAAATTGGAACAAGGAGGCAGGAAAAACGTAAGTGGCTGCACAATAAAATTAAAATAAAAAAAAAAAAAAGAAGAAAAAAGAAGTACGTGTTAGAGATGGAGCTGCTCTAGGAATGAAAGAGCTGTGACGGGCATGTGTTGATGCCACCAGGCATAACAGAAAAGAAAGGAAAATCAGGATAGTGGTTTTTTTAGCATTTACTCCAAAAACACTTGCTGAACACAGTGCAATCTCTTTGATATGAAGGTTAATTGAAAGAAATGGTACAGACCCCTTGGAACTCAGTCTTAAATAGCTCCAAAGAAGAAAAGTTTTGGGCGAATAAAGGAAGACAAAGAAAGCGCAATAGGAGCAGAAAAACAGAAGATTTAAGAAAGACTTGGGAGAGCAAACAGGAACCTCACAGCTGGCTCACACAACGCTCTCACCACGGCAGAATTCGTGTCCTGCCTATATCAGTCTGTGCCCCACTGCTCTGGAGCAGTACATGGTGTAAACCCAGGACATCATCCCAGAAATACTAAATGCAAAATATTATAGGCTTTTTCCTGAATGGTGATGCAAACCAGAAAGTGAAGGGAAAAGGATAGAAAGTTACAGTCAGACTCATAACTTCCTCCCCAGGCCTTAACTTGAGCCATTGCTGAGGTCACGAACCTCCACTCGAGGACATTTTTAGAAGTCTGTAGATCCTGTTTAATATTCTTCCCCCAGGCCTCTTTGTTCCTCCAGGTTTGGGCCAGAATGAGAAATGAAAACACTGAGCCGGTAAAGCCAGGAACAATTCTTGGGGTCTGCAAATCCAACAAAAGTCACCATGGGGTGCAAACGTCATGGGAGAATTTCTGTGCAATAGTTTCAGAGTGAGTTCAAGATCAAAAGGGTTCAAGATAGTCATCTGAACTGCTGGATGCTTCTCTGAAAATTTCTGCCTTGTCTCTAGTCAGCACTTCCCCCAGTCTGGCTGTCAGCATTTCTACAGCCTCTGCCACGGCGCTATCTGCTCGTAGGACGTGAATGAGCTCCGACTCACAGCACTTTGTGACTTCTTTGTGCTCCTCTTCTTGGCAGTGCTCACCCCATCAGTCAGCTCCGTCCCCGACACGGCCGCCCCCGAGCCATCCGAGTCCTGCCGGCCCCGGGAACACACCCCGCCGCAGCAGCTCAAGGCATCTGTGGCTCCCATCTACCCGGTGAACGTCTGCTGGAGAATTTCTAACCCTTGGCTCCATCGCCAATATTTGAGCTATGCTGTAATTGGCCATAAAAGTCTCATGGTATTGTTTGTGCGTCTTGATTAGCTGAATGTGAAAAGCACTTACAATGCAAATTTTCCTTTAAAATTCTGTTTCCTGCAAATCCTCAATGAATCAGCTGTTGAAATCTCCCACTGAGAGCACTCTTGCCAGTAAAAGTTGATAGTGCTAATGTTTGTGGAGTGGGAACACAAAAGGGGGAAGAAGCAGCTAAAGCAAACTAATCTAAACCGTCAAATATTTGCAGAAAAATACGTACATTATCTGCCCCAATCTGTCCCTGATGTTTCACCCCACGCCCAGCTGAGATTGATAGCCACATACCCAACCTCTTTCCTTTCATGAATGAAGATGCAGCTGTGTTTTCTTTGTTCATACTCCCTTTTTCAAATGCTGCTGTTGCCTTATTGAAGTCTTTGAAAAATATTCTGTATAGAAACAATTCTGCCGACACATCAGTTTTCTCTGTGCTTTCCTCTCCCCGCTCCTTCTTTACCACTGAGGACATTTGCATGAAAATGACCGTGATATTTCTGAAGCCATCACCTGGCGTTTCAGTTTCTGCTGCTGTCCTCTTTATGAGGTCATTTCCTCTGCGTGATGATGTAATCAGCCTCAGGAGCACGATTCTGATGTCAGAAGAGGATGGTTGGGGAGCCAGGGTGGGCAGCATGACTCCCGGCAGCTCCCTAGGAGACAGCCAGGGATGCAGTGCCAGCTGGCACATGGACACCAGCTCCTTCCTTCTGGGACCACTCCATCCCAGCCCATCTCCAGGCACCCCCCGCCCTCTCCCCTTGCTCCCCCAGCAGCTTTCCTGCCCTCAACTGCAGGGGACAACTGCGAGGGCTGTAACTGGTGCAGAAGCCACAGCAGGAGCATCAGCACCATCTGGGACTAATTGTTTCTATAAAGAGCATTTATCCAGGCACAGGCTTCCCAGAGAAACTCTGGGGCAAAAGAAGCAGAAGGAGATCAGGGTCCTGCACGAGAAGAGAAGGATGGAGAGGGACTTCTCTGAGAGAAGGGTATTTTATTACCACAAACGCTTTCTGCTCTGCAGTCCCCCCACTGCCTTGTACACACAGGAATGGGTCTCGTATCAAAACTTGGTCTCAGACTCTTGGCTGGGAGGCAGCACTGCTGGATGCTCCACCCTGCACAGCAGAAGATGCTGTTTAAATGGGTTTAAAGATGACAGATTTTAGGGAAGATAGCCATGGGTCTAACAGGGCAGAAAGGACTACTTTGATCAGCTAGTCTACCTTACTGCTATGCTTCCTAATTTCACTGAGATTCTGGTTAAAGCATGCTGCCATTCCCAGATACCCCAACAGGTCTCAGCAACATGTCATTCCCAGCACTTGCCTCATCACACTGAACCCTCCTGGGATGCCAAGATGTCTGTGATACACAACAGGGTCAACAAGCTCCACTAAACCCAAGCATTCATGCATTGCACCATCCGCACAGCAATGATTTGCAGAAAACGTTTCCTGAGAAAATTTCGAACTTGCCTTTCTAGGGATCCAAACCATTCCAGGATGAAATAAGTACAGAAAGATCTCACAAAATTGCCTGGTGCAAGGAGACCATCTAAGATACAGATGCTAAGATAAAAAGCTGCTCCATATCTTTCAACATCCGTAGGTACTTACTTTCTCAGTTTCTGCCACAGAGCCCTCCTGCCTCTGCCCGCTGTTTCTCCTTCCTTCATAGCAGCACTTGACCCAGCCATTTTTTAGTGTCCAGTCCCCATCGCGAGTCCTAGACAGGCCATCTGATATCACATCTCACCCTGAACTTGCTCCTCAGCGAGAAAAAAAACCCCAAAGCTGGAGCCAGTATAAACCAGACTCATCTCCCCCCTCCCTCAGCATTCACGTAGAGGACATAGCTGGGGAGCAAAGGCTAAAGCAGACCGGCGGCAGGCACAGCACAGCACTGGGACCCCCCTCCAAACAGCACATGAGTAAATTCTTTGTGTCCCATGCGATGGGCAGAGAGCCCAGGTACGATCACAGACCAATCTGATTTAGAGTATGTAATTTTTTAAATCTCCCTTTACTGTCATGGCCTCAAACTTTCCTTCCTTTATTTTCCAGATGGTATTTTTTCCATCTTATCTTCTTTCATCAAAATCTTGTTTCCTCCTGCTGGAATCACCGCATTCCTGATCTATATGCAGATTAAACCCTGGGAACAGATGCTATTGTCAACTTTTATTAGTTTATTGCATTAAGAAAAGAAGATATCTTTGCAGTCATTGATACAAAATAAGACTCCTCACTTCCACTGAAAGCCTCATCTCCTGGAAGCAAAAGCAAGAGAACAAAGGCTCTTCTGAACCGGAGCCACAGTCACAAATCTGGGCCTGTGTATCGGCTGTAGACAATAGCCGAGACTTCTGGGACAAGCAGAGCGATCTCCCAACGCGTGCAGAAACTGTGCAATGCCCTTACACAGAAGGCAAATGATTTCTGCGTTCAGCAGTGAGCCCCACGAGAAGAATTTCATTCCCTGGGATAAGCAAATGATGAGGCCACTTTAAATATTTGTATTACTCCCTCTATCTGTATTCTACTTAAAACGATGCTCTCCCCTCCCATCCGCTGAACACCATATTTTCAATTATGGGGAGATTTCTTCCATGGCCTCACGCTTTGCTCCTTCGCTGTTTATGCATTTATTATTTACACAGAGGCCTCCAGTTGCAACTCTCATGCTGGAAAAAAATCATTCAGTGCTCTGTTGGGCGAAAGATAAGAGAGGCAGGAGAGCTGCCAGCTCTGTGAGAAGGGAAAGGAAGAAAAAATACCCGCAGCCTTTATTCCCCCGCGCTTGTTGGGAACTTGAACTTGGCTCCCACATGCCGAAAGAAAATGCTGCTAATCAACTGAGCATTTCATATTCCATAGGCAGCTGGACTACATGATCATTGTAGGCACCTTCCAACTGAAAATATTCTATTCTATTCTATTCTATTCTATTCTATTCTATTCTATTCTATTCTATTCTATTCTATTCTATTCTATTCTATTCTATTCTATTCTATTCTATTCTATTCTATTCTATTCTATTCTATTCTATTCTATTCTATTCTATTCTATTCTATTCTATTCTATTCTATTCTATTCTATTCTATTCTATTCTATTCTATTCTATTCTATTCTATTCTATTCTATTCTATTCTATTCTATTCTATTCTATTCTATTCTATTCTATTCTATTCTATTCTATTCTATTCTATTCTATTCTATTCTATTCTATTCTATTCTATTCTATTCTATTCTATTCTATTCTATTCTATTCTATTCTATTCTATTCTATTCTATTCTATTCTATTCTATTCTATTCTATTCTATTCTATTCTATTCTATTCTATTCTATTCTATTCTATTCTATTCTATTCTATTCTATTCTATTCTATTCTATTCTATTCTATTCTATTCTATTCTATTCTATTCTATTCTATTCTATTCTATTCTATTCTATTCTATTCTATTCTATTCTATTCTATTCTATTCTATTCTATTCTATTCTATTCTATTCTATTCTATTCTATTCTATTCTATTCTATTCTGTTTTGTTCTGTTCTGTTCCGTCCCATCCCATCCCATCCCATCCCATCCCATCCCATCCCATTCTCCTCACTGGAGAAAGGTATGTAATGTAACCTGAATGTAATTTAGTGATGTTTTGTTCCAGACAGTGTGCCCCCTCCGCAGCACTGGCTCCCTCCCGGCGTGCTCCCGGCACGCTCCCGGTGCACTCCCGGCACCCTTTGGATCTCCATACAGCTCTCTGCTCCCTCTTTATCTCTCTTGACAAGGCCTGACAAGCCGCAGCTGTTGAAAAGGAGCGGGGGCTCTAAAAAATGCAGATGTGGGGTGCAAGAAGGAGGAGCGGGGGCCAGCTCGGCATTGGACACTGTTGCAGAGATCGTTCCCCTCCTGGAATCCATTTCTTTTCTCCCCTCGCCACGTGCAGTGCTGCGGGAGCAGCTGGGACGTGCTGGGCATCGGGAGCAACCACTCCATGGCAGGTCACGTTTTGAAGACCTGCAGCCCTGGAGGTCTCTGTCCCCTCCCTCATGCCCCGAGGCCCGGTGATGGGCGTGCTGGACAAATGCCCATCAGGCACTATGTTTCCAACACAGAGAGTGTAAAAAATGGCAAAGGAGCAGTTTGCTGCTGCTTGTAGGGAGAAAAAACAAGTGAAAGCGCAGACAAGGAAATATAAGAGAAATCGGGCTAAGCTGCGCTTTTAGGGAGCAAGCTTTGGTTTACATTTTATGATGTTTTCCTGGCAGACATCCCAGAGCGCTGCGCATTTTCTCTGCAAGTGCTTCTGGGGAGGGGGAGCAGGGGGGCACAGGGGAACGCTGCTGCTGAGGGGAATTGAGGCAAATTGCTGCTCCCCTCTCACTGCTGGGCATGTAACTGGGTTAATGGGGCATGTATTTTTAGCGCTGACTGGCCAAGCCCGCACCGCTGCTGTTACTTAACCTGAAGGCCACAAAACCAGGTGAAGCAGAGCGCTTCAGCAAATGAGATTTGCTGCGGAACACTTGCCTCTCCGCTCGCTTTCCCCCAGCTGCAGCACCCCAGCGCGCTGCCGAGCTGCTGGCTGCCCACGGGAGCCCTGCGCAGGGCATCGGGCACCCACCCGAGCGGGCACCCACCCGAGCTCGCTCTTTTATTCTCGTGCTTTGCCCAGGACACAGCAACTCAGTGCAAAGACCAAGTACGCTGCAATCACAGAAAGAGATTGATTGCTTTCCCAGCTCAGCTCCCGCTGGCTCGCTCGCAGGGTGCCTCTCCACCCATCGTCCGCGGCAGGGGATCGCTTCTGGGGGATGATTTAACTCCTGCATCTGCCCAGGCGTTGCAGTTCCAGTACTGGTTGCCGTCAGTGACCACACTGCACGGCAGCTACTGCAGGTAAAGCTCCAACTCCCTCGGATAGATGGAAGCACTTAACTCTATTAACCAGTCACTTCCACGCTGGCTGGCTTGCATTTGAACCAAAGCAGGTTCAGCAGGGAAGCACCAAAGGCAACTTCTTGTCAGTGCAATTTAAACTCACACCTTCGTTCCTGGCAGTCCTGAAAGACCTCAATGTTCTCCGCAGTTCTGGTTTGGTCCTTCTGTTTTATCTCCCGGTATTCCCTCTTGCAGCAGAGCTGGTAGGCGTGATTAAACATTTCCTTAGTTCTAGCAGTGTTACAGTGGCAGGTAAAAAAAAAAATAAAGAAACAAAGAGGATACAGCAATCACTGTAAACAGTTGCACGTGGTTGTCTTTGCAAGCGGCTGATGTCTTCAGGCCCCACAGAACTTCAGTGGTGGCCCTTGGCGAGGGAAGCCGTCATGCTGGGCAGGACGCAGAGCACAGCCTGTCCCCAGCCACCAGCAGCACGGCCGGCGCAGAGGGGCTCCGCTGCGTCCTCCGTCTCGTCCCCTGCCATGCGGTGCAGCAGGAGTGAGGCTGCTTCCCCATCCCCCCCTCTACTGCCGCCTTCTCTTCGAGGATCACCTCCTGCATACACAACCGGTTTGCACGTGTAACCTGTAATCCAGGGGTGTTTAAATAAATTCTAATTAGAATCTACATTCCAGCACGGCCTGAAGATTTCCCCCGCACCCAAAGCCTTTGGTTTCCTTTTTCTTTCTCCTTTCCCCTCTGTTTTTTTTTTCCTTCTCCTTGTTAAACTCCATCCTGATTTTTCCAGCCTGTGGGTTGGCAGAAATGAGCTGTCGTGCACTGCACGAGGGAACAGGAGTGAGTCTGCGTGCATAAGAGGGAACCTGTAGCAGGGCTGGGAACGGCACGCTTGGCTCGTGGTCTCAGCTGCGATATGAGCTGGCTTCCCCTTTATTGATTGCAGTAATGCAGGGGATTTGGAACGAGCTGGATTGGGTAATGGGCTATAATTTGGTCCAGGTTTTGCAACTACATTGTTGAATATCCGAAAGAGGAAAAAGGAACAAAAACTCCGAGGAGATTTCTGGGAGGAGGCAGAGACCAGGGCTGAGTATCTGCGTGTTCTCGGAGGCTGCTTTTCTCACGGGGCAGTGCCTTGCATTATCCACCAGCTCAGCAAATTACCACTAAATCCTTTGTGGTGGCTTTGGGAAGGGGTGAGGTTGGGAAGCGAGAGGGGTGGGAATAAGGAGCCATGTGAGTTTTTTACACCTATCATCAGCCAACTGGCACACCACACTCCCGGCTGTTCCTGAGCCTTCCTGGCTTTTCTGGAGCAGTGTTTGATGCTTGATCCTGACACACCAGTGGGCACTTGTTTCCCTTCCTAAAAGAAGGTTCCACAGGCAGACCCCAAGCTAGCTCCAGGCAGCCCCAACACACCCCTCCTCCCTTCCCTTTCTATATTCCCTGTGTTTTTTCCCTCTTCTGCATTCTCTGGGAATCCTCCATCCAGCAAAACAGTGAGATCGGAAGCAGAGAGCCAGCGCCGGGCTGGTTTGGGGTGTCCAGTTTTCCGGTAGAAGCAGTGGGTGCGGAGGTAGGCTGGAGATGCTGGGGTACGGCGAGGACAAGCACTGTGGCAGAGGCGCCCCCGGCCCCCCTCCCTCGGGAGCGGGGGGGTGTCCGGGCTGTTTGCTTGCCGCTGCCTGACGGGCTGGGGGAGGGAAGGTTTCAAAGGAGCTCATCCCAAGGCCACATCTGCTGCATGTGTTTAAAACAACTCATTAAAGTTCCTGAAAGGCCTAAAAAATGAGTAATTCTCTAAATGAGTGAGTCTATAATAGCCCTCTAATAAGCTATAATAGGAGACTTGTGTGCTGCTGAGTGCGCCTCCGGAGCTCGCTGGGCTGCATGGGCCCCCCCCCCGCCCCGAAAAACACGGGGGCTGGAGCATGGGAGCCATGCGGGTGGAT
>VZSZ01008623.1:428341-452388 GCA_013398815.1 Ibidorhyncha struthersii | reverse complement strand
CGTGCTTACTCGCTGGGAACCAGCTTTACCGAAGGATTTAAATTCAATTTGTTTTATTGAAGTTTCTTTTTCCCCCCCCGACCAATGCATCAAACTACCATTTTACTGAGATCAGCTGCTCTCAGCCTCCTCTTACGCCCTCCCTCTCTGCTCCCTCCCCTCGCCCCCCACATCCCACTGTCTGGATGAGCCCTCTAATTCTTTCTCCTCTTTCAAGCCCACCAACGCTTCCTGCGGTATTAGCCGTAGAAATGCCATGAATTTCCTTTGTGTTCCTGGTTGAAAAAGGCGGAGGGGGGGAAGGAGAAAAAGCACAGCGCGTGGCAGTGCTAGGGCTGACAATAATCTCTGCGGTTTTTCTCCCAGCCCCAAGTTTATCCCTGTGCAATTCAGCGTAGGAAAGCTAATAATGATGTGTCAGGAAGACCTGATGTATATTTGCAGAGTTGAATGGCTGGGCCAGCAATACCTCCTGCACTCCCACCCAGGGCTTATTTGTGTCTGAAGACCCCAGCCCTTTCACGCTGGTTTAATATTAGTGATTTATAGGGGCGGTCTCTGTTATTTTTTAGCCTTCTTTCATTCTTTCCCCTGCCCACCCCCTCCAAAAAAAAAGAAGATCCCTGCCTTGATTGCACCTTTGCAGCTTTGTCCTGCTGGAGCCTGTGCGGGTGCAGGGAGCTGCCAGCTCGTTCCCCCCAGCCCCGCCGCAGAGGGACAGAGCCGTGGACCGCTCAGCAAGCCCCAGCAGTCAGGTGTAGCAGCACTCGGGCATCTCACCCAGCCGAATGAATGCTGGGGCTCGTCTGATTTACAGCTTGATGAATGAAACAGCGGTGACATCAAATAACCGGGCATTACCCACAGCGAGCCGGCCAGCATGTTATCAGCTGGTCCTTTCCCTCTGCCTTCGCTGTATCTTGCATTCCTGTGCATGGGTGGGCTCTCAGTTAGACCATGACCCTGCCCAGATTTATGCCCCTGTTTATCTGTCAGCATTGGAAACCATCTGTGGGGAGGATGCCTTTGAAGCGGTGGAGCCCGCAGCAGGAAGGTCGTTGCAGGAGGACGGACACTCTCATTTTCCCCCTCTCACCCGCCGTTCCCTGTGCGAGAGTGGGACAGTGAGGATGGGGCGCGAACACTGTGCTGGCAATCCAGCATGTCCAGGCATGGGGACATTGCTGGCCTCCGGTGCACTTGGAGGTGGAAAGACCTGCGAGGGGTGGTCCATCCCCAAAAGGTGCTGGGTCAGCCTTGTACTGCAAGAAGGGACAGAAGCTGCTACGTCCTTTCCAGAGGGAATTAGATCTCCAGAGATATGAACTGTCTAGAGAAGGTAACCCAAGAGCTTACCTCATCCCATACCTCGCTTCCCGCAGTGGCCAATGCACCATGACAACTATCTGGAGCCTTGGACAGGACAAGACCTTCCTCCAGCAGCTGCTCCTGCTGGGAAGGGGAGGGTGCTGGGGGCTGAGTGCTCCACAGGACTTCGCATTTGATGCCAGCAGCTCCTAAACGGATCACTGGAGCTTCAGTGGGAAACACAGTCTGGCTCATGAGGTTTCCAGACCAGTTCCTAGTTTCTAATATTTTAAAGCTTTTGTCCACAACACCTATTTATTTGGGTTCCTTACACCTGGGGAGGGAATCACCTTGGGCTCACAAGAGTTCCCAGATATCCTTGTTAGCATCAGACAGGGGTACGGAAAAATACAAACCTATTATAGCCAAAAGAAAAAAAAAAGAAGGAAAAAAAGGATTAAGTTCTTGCTTACACTACCTGTGACCTCAAAGTCACAAATAAATGGAAGGCAATAACAAAATGCAGTTCTGCTTCACACCAAACACATCATCCTTTGCTGCTTCAGTATTTTGGCTACCTTACTACACCAGCAGCAACACAGGCCTTACACCTCACAGATGGTTTGTTCTGGGGAGATTCCCAAGTTACATCTTCCCTCTCTGCCTTTTCATACAAAATGGGACCATCTGTCTCTTCCTCGCTCCTGTTTTTCCTCTCTGCACAAGTCATGCTGCCGTTCAGCACAAATGCAGGGTCCTTCTTCCCCTTAGTCTTCCTCAGAGAGCACAAGTGGGCTCTGGTCTTCCCCAGCCCCTTCTGGCCACAGTGACCTCTGGGCTGCTCACCCATGTTTGTAGTGGTTGCAGTATTTTGTAAATCATCAATCATGAGAAATACCTCAACATAAACTGTATAAAATGAGCAAGCTTTTTTTTTCTGTTTGGTCTCTATAGAGACCTCATATGACATACTAACCATACAGATGATAATTTGTTTCTCAATTTGGGGGCTGGCCATTACATCCCCTGTTTGCAAAGTAACTTCTTTTCCCATTTATTTGTACCAAGGCTGCTGCGAGACATGTTCCCGGGTGCTGATGCGCACAGCTCCTTTCGAGACAGTTGCGTGCTAAGGGTTATGCATGCATTCATGTACAGAATTGCAAACTATCTACAGCCTGGCTTGCGCGTGTGTGTGCATCAACGCGCATTTACACCCGGAGAGTGTGCTCCTGTTTTATCACACATGCATCCCTACATGCGATCACAGAGCATGGGATGCGCGCGTCCTACACGGGATGCCTGATGGAGCTGCCGGGTGAGTGAATATGAAAAATTACCCGCGCTCTGTCATTGCATGTTTCCGTGGGGAGGGACTGAACGTGAGGTGGCACGAGTGGCCGGGACGAGGGGAGCAGGATTGCCCTAAATCTGCCAGCCCATCTCTCCGGGGCAGCACCTTGCACAGCAGTGGCTTTTCCTTCCCTGCTCTTCCTCAGTACCAGCCGTGCCCTGGCGAGGTGATAACGTGTTTATTTCCTAAGGGGGAGAACAAATAACTTCCTGAGTTCTGGGCTCTTCTGTGTTTTATTATCCTGCTCCCTAGCACCCGCCACTTGCAGTGGAGAGTCCCTGCATTGTAACTGCAGAAACAATTATGTTTTCATTACGAAAGCAAATTAAGGCGCTTGCTTAATCGAGTTTATTAAATACCAATGAAGTCCCTGGGTAAATGAATGGCAAAGAGGCTTTCTGTGCTCAAGTCAGGAAGGAAACAGAGAAATGTAATCAAGGCGATGGGCTCGCAGGCACGCACGGCCGGGGTGGGCAGGGAGTTCTGCGGGCATCAGCCCAGTCCTCGCAGGTTGCCGCCTGCCCCTGGGAGGGGACTGGCCTGGGAGCAAATGGCCCAGCTGTGAAACCTCCTCTGAAGTCTGTGCTACAGCCCCAAAAGCCCGTGCTCCCTCCAGCCCTCTCCTCTCCGGGCTCACGGGCACCCTGCCAAAGCTGGGGGGCTCAGCAGGAGCACGCACGGGGGAAGACTGCAATGTAACCCCATTTCTCCATCTGATCAGCACTTCTCCTCTCTCCCATGGCAGCCTTTGGATGGTTATTTTTAGCTCCCGTTATTTCCCTCAGGCCAACTTTTCTGTCACATTTCATCCCTTTCTCAGTGTTTCTGGTTGTTACTTTCTTCCTTCAAGATGCCTTCTCTTCCAGATCTTCTCTCCATCTGCCTTCCCCCACGCTCCCAGCCTCTGGGGGACGGCGGGGCGAGAGCTCAGTGTGGGTTTGGGGATGGAGAACAGGCAGAGGCTGGCTGTGCTGCTGCCAGCCCCAGGCTAAGCTGGGCTGCCAGTGGGGAAGGGCTCCTGGGGCGGGATTTGGGAAGCTCTCCCAACATCGCCGAGGGGACTCTGCGCTGGCGTCAGACAAAAGGAGCTGGAAATCCCCTGGCAGCACCCCAGAGAGCGGGTTTGCTCCGGCAGCTCTGCGGCCCGGGGCCAGGTGGGAGCCGGGAGGAACAAGGGAGGCTGAAGGCACCCCAAGTCTGCTGCTGCTTCCCCACGCCCTTCGCCCACCTGGCGCGATAGCGGTGGCGCCCGGCCGTGACGATGGGCTTTGCTCCATCCCAAGGCCTTCAGTGGGAGGGTGGAGGCTGCAGAGAGGAGCCCTGAGCCACGTGTCTTTCCTGGGGCTTGCACACCCATGCCAGCCAGCAGTGTGGTGGTGGGGAGGCAGGCAGCTTGGTGTCCTCCTGGGGCTCCCCTGCCCCTGCGCTGCTCCGCTGCACAGGCTGATGGCCATCAAGGCACTGGGGGGCTTCCTCCTCCCCAGATGTTATTTTTCGTTGAAACTGGTTGTGACACTCGGATTTTAAAGACCAAACATGGCTTATTAAAAAAAAAAATGTAACCAAAGTGTCAGGGCTGATTTGAAATGGAAAAAAGGGTCCAGGGGAAAAAAAAAAAAAAGACAAGACTGGTTTCCATTGAAATGCATCAGGGGACAGCCTTTTCTCAGCTTCTCTTTGTCCTTCCCTCCTTTTCCTTCAAAAAAAACTCCTAATGTCTTCATCCTGCTCCTGCTCCTTGTGCAGGTCCGCCCCTTCCCCCCAGCAGTGCTCATGGCCGCAGCGAGGGCCAGAGGAGGGGTCCCTGACCGAGTCTGTATCCCGGCTTTGTGCCAAAGGGTGAGCAGGGGCTGGAGGATGCCTGTGCCAGCCCCCCCTTCTGCCCCCCAGGTAGCAGAAAGCACGTGAGCTCTGGGAGCAGCAGCAACGGGGTGTCTTTGCGTGGCAGCGTGCCCAAGTGCATCAGCCCAGGCGATGAACAGGGTGTATCTGCTCTGTCACAACATCCCTACCTTCTTTTGTCCCCATGGTGAAAGGAAAGCCCAGACTTTCTTCCTTTGAGCTCATTTCTCTTTCTCTCTGTCAGGGCTGCTGGACCTCAGAGGACATGCAGGCAGCTTTTTGGATCTCTTCAACTTGCTGTTCTGAAGGCTGATGCTCCTGCGCTGGCAGCACCAGCCATCAAGCGCCAGCTGGCAGTGGTGGCTTTGCTCAGGTCCCCCTCGATACTGTGACCCTCCTGGGACGATGTCACGAGGTGCCAATGGGGCGGGATGGGAACTGCTGCATGGCCCACGCAGCCTGGTGCCCTGCAGCGCCCTCGGTGCTTTAAGGTGATGCTGTAGGAAATCGGGACTCTCAAAAAAAAGGAGAGAAAGCTTCCGGCTGAATTCCCAATATAGTAACAGTGCTTCTGCTTGTCCTATTTCGTGGTGACTCTCATGCACATCGCTCAGCAGCACAGACCGTTCCCTGGGCTGCACTGTGTGTGGCCCTAACACTCAGGTATTACTAATACAAGATCCTGACAGGTCTGCGCTCCGCAGCCTCATGCCCTGCACTGGAATCTGCACGAAGCTGAGAGCTGCCACTGAGGCGTGTGGCCATGGCTCTCTGCTAGCAGAGACACGGGCTCCTGCCGGCACAGGGACACAAGATTTGGGCACTGAGACAGCACGGTGAAAAGTCGCGGACTGGGAAATAACCCAGACCGTGGCTGAGATGCTGCTGAGCTGTACCGCATCCTGCGCAGCAGGTTGGAGCGCTGGCACCGATGCCCACTCGGGACAGCCCAGTCTGCACCATGCGGGAGCCTCCACTGCTCTGAGGCTTCTGTACATTGTGCCGAGGCTCTGGCAGGCACAGAAGCACTTGGGGTTTCAGAAAACGTGCCCAGGCCAGGTGGGTCTACTTTAGCCCAGAAAAGCACTGGACATTTCTATAAATAGCGAGGAAGCCACAGTGGCACTAAGCAGGAATAAACACCTCCTGTGCACAAGCCCTCCTGCCCCAGGACATAAGCCAACCACTAACCTATGGGGTTAAGATAAAACAGTCCTTACAGACTCTCCATAATACTTCCTTCAAGTGCTTTTTAGTACTTCCTGAAGCTTATTGCTAACAGAGACAGGAGGCTGAAGGCAGCTGAGAGACAGTGGTGGCCCAGTCCGAGAGAGCAACTGGTGTGGGTGGTGTGACCACACTGTGCATAGTGGCCCTGAGCATCACCTGTGCCCTGCTCTCTCCGTCGAGCCCGGGATCACGGCTACCTTTCCTTCTTCTCTTACTGGGCGTCATCTTACTGTTTCTCCGAATTGTGGGTAGAGACCTGAAATTTGACATGCTGCACATGTCTGTGGAAACCTAACGGGTAAAATCCCGGGTGTTTTGGGGCAGCAGTCATTGCAGGAGGGTTGGTTGGAAAATCTGGCCCCAGCCTGACTCACTGCAAATCGGTCCTTGCAATCCATGCTTCGCTCTGGTCCTGAGCCCAAACACAGATGTCCTCGAGCACGTGCTGCATAATCAGTTACGTGCCACCGCTCCTGCTCCTTTGCTGGGGAACTGAAGCATCATGAAACAGATGAACATCGAGCACCAGATAACACACTTCCTCGTGCGAGCTCTCAAGATAGAGAAATCATCCAGCCTAAAATTCACAAAACTGCAAAGACTGTTGAGCATTTCCCTCCAGTGCCACGTGCCTGAGCACTGGGGGTTGCTCCCAGGGCCTCTGCTGCCCTGGCATCAGCAGCCAAAGCCTCAGCAGTGCCTCTGCGCAGCCCTTCTGCCGGTGGGACCGAGGAGGGGAGGAGGATTGGTGTGCGCAGCTGCTCCCCGTTGTTTCCCATCTCCTGCTCCCCTGCTGACCAAGCACCTGGGACCTGGAGCCTCACCTCACTTATTCTGAAGTTCAGGTTTATTAAGTTGTGCGTTACAGGCTGTTTGTAACGAATCACCACGGGGAGAAAACTGAAGAGATTGCAATGGCTTGGACCAAGCAGCAAACCCAGGTTATTTATATTTTATAATGTGAAATCTATGCTTGCTCTACAAGGGCTTGGGAGTTAGATGCCTTTCAAGCTCCTGAATAGCAAAATAAGGCTTGAAAGCAAACACCGCTGGGGTATTTTCCATCATTTAAAGCAGGGTTTTTTAATTCCCCTTTCTGTTTCTGTCTCCCTCTTCTTCACCCTTCCCTCCCTCTCCTTTCTTCCTGCAGTCTCCAGTGAGGATGCCCCGCAGCCGGCAGTACCCCTTCCTGCAGGGCCCATTCCCGCAGCCGCTGCAGCAGCACAGGCTGTGCGGGGGGGTTGGTCGGGGGGGGTTGCTGCCTGCAAGCCCGGAGCCAGGCTTCCCCGCTGGCTGGGGTCACGGCGAAACTCTGAGCAGCACGGCTGAAACAGGAAATTTCCTCTCCCTGTGTTACTACACGGCTATTCCGTGTTCATTGAGCTGGGGACAACTCTGCCCAGGGCATTCATCTCCAGTCCCTTCTCTGTTGACATCTCCCACCCATCCCAGCACAGGGACAGAGTGGGGTGGGATGAAGCTCCAGCCCCAGAAGCTGCTTGAATTACCGTGTTGTGGGTAATGGGTAGGTCTGCCCAGCTCCTGTTATGGAGAGCAAGTCCCTGGGTGTCACGCACACCTCCAGCTGAAGATCTTTAAGAGCTCCACACCAACATTGCTGTGAAATACGGAGGCCATCAGCTCCAGGTCCACCTTCCCAGGACTGGGGTGGTGGGGACTGCACGGAATGGTGCGTGCTTTGAAGATGCATCTTCATGGCTGAAAGTCCCTCCTTGGGGTGAAAGACCCCGTGGTGGCTCTTTGCACTTGGACAAAGCAAAAACGTTAGCAGCCAGCTGCTTTCCCACCGGGTTTCGCCAGCAGCTTGTGCAGCCTGACCCCTCCAAACGATGCTCTGCGAGGCCGCAGGGCAGAGCGGAGGAGGGCTGGGCTCGGGGAGAGGCTCATGCCCACCAGGCTGGGGGGGCGCCCCGGGGTCTTTCTCCTCCGTAACTCCTTCGGTCGCTGCGGTTTCATGCGATGCAACCGCTGACGGCGCACCGCCCCCTCCCCGCGCTCCCAGCGCCCCCCCGTGCGGGGCTGCGGGGGNAGGGGTAGATCTCGCCTAAGGAGAGCCCACATCCAGCCTGCGGGAAGGGCAGGGAGGAGCGGGGAGGGGAACAGTGGGAAAGGAGGGGAGAGGAGGAAAGAGAAAAGAGGGGAAGGGGAAGGTAAAAAGAAAAAGAAAAAGAAAAAGAAAAAGAAAAAGAAAAAGAAAAGGAAAAAGAAAAGGAAAAAGAAAAAGAAAAAGAAAAAGAAAAAGAAAAAGAAAGAAAAAGCAGGACAAGGTAGAAGGAAGGAAAGAAAGAAGGGAGGGAGGGAGGACAGACAGTGGTTCATCAAAGGAGCAACGCTCTGGGTGCTTTATTTTCGCTCGGGATAAAGCACACGCAGAACAGATCTCCACCCTCCGGCTTCATAAGGGTTTCCAGCCCGAGCCAAACCCCAGCTGCTGTAAGTGACCCGAGTGACGTGGGGAAGCCACCAGTTGCTCCCCAAGTGGGTGGTGACAGCAGCAGGGAGAGGGGGAGCTGGCTGGAGGGGTCGGGCTGGCAAGGCAGGGCTGCTGGGATCCCGTCGGGACAGGGAATGGCCTCGCTCTCTGCTCCGGGGTGTGTGCAGAATTGCATCTCCCCTTGTGCAGCCAGCCCTGCCTGGGCTGTGCCCACCCCAGAGCGCTCCTCCCGCACACGGGAGCCTCCCACCCCTTAGTGATACCAAGAAACAAAGAGGGGAAAATTGTTTCCCTCCCAGAGCAAAATTTAGGTTTCAGAGTGCTCATTCCACACGCAGTTGTTGAAGATGTAAGAAATCAAAGGGCTAGGGGAAGGATTTCCCCCAATTACCTATAGTGCTGGCACCAGTAGGAAGAGGAGGCAACAGGCAGAAAAGGAGACACAAAGCCACAGAGGGACGTGGATGCGGTCAGCATTCTTGGAAGCCCATCCTGCCTGGTGCCTTTCTTTGCTGTCTCAGTGGTAGCAGAGGCCTGAGAACGGGGATTTACTGCAGAAGGCACATTCAGGCGAAGCATTTTGCATGTGTCATTGTTCAGCAGCTCCCTAAACCATAGCGACTGAGTCATCGCTAGATGACTAAAGTCAGCCCTGCTGTAGAGATGAGGAAACCGAGGCACTGAGCAGGGCGGTGAGGGTGATTCTCCCTTACTGATTATGCCAAAATTGCCTGGAGAGCTCAGTGAGGCTCAGGAGCCCTTCGAGACAGGCTCCAGCTCAGCAAACTGAGAGATTACAGCAGAGAAGAGGCACAGCTCATGAACCGTAGGGCGGGAGAAGCACCGACAGCTGAGACAGGCTGGCTTTTACAACTCCCAAAGCTAGAAAGCCTGTTCTGCTTTGATGTCCATCACCATCCATGCCGCTCGCCCAGACCAGCCGTCCCCAGGACCTCCATCGTGCACCTCTGAAACACAGCCGAACTGGGCAGGAGGCACAGCCATTGCACAGCTGCCGGGCTGCTCCGGGCGGGAAGTGAGAATCACAACAGAGGCAATGGAAATCAAAGCGGGGAAACTGGGAAATTACCTGTTTTGGCGTTCATCCAAGGCTTGAGACAAAGCTGGGCTCCAGAATGATCTTTCTGGGTCAGCGACTCCGGCATCTGCACTTCAGGTTTTGTTTGCACCTTTCCAAGTGGGTGAAGGAGGATGTGGGACCCCAACCCGCCGGGTGGCTGAAGACCTGCACGCGTGGACATGGCTCGCCTCACCGGCTCTCGGAGCCCAGGAGCAGTGAGATGTGAAGCTGACAGGGTATTAAATGACTCTCAAGTCAGGTTTGTTTAGAACTTTTTGGTTTGAAGGAATATATACTTTTTTTTTGAGAAAGGGTTGAATTTCAGCTCAAATCCCATTAATAAACGTCTCCTTTGTTCTTACATTGAGCTGATTTGATTTGCAGAATGTGCACGGAGGACCGGCCAGAGCAATACACACAGAAAAAGCCACCATCAACTGAATGTGCTGAGGGCAGGGAGCCTGGTGAGGACTTTGTTGGGGCAGGAGTGGAGACATCATCAGGGCTTCACATGCAGCCGATGCCGGTGCTGGCCCTCACCATGCCACTGCTCACAGCTCGCCGCTGGCAGGCAGCTTTGCCTTTGGAAATGCCAGCTGCTGGGGTGTGCTCAGCTCCCCCGAGGCAGGCGCTGCTCCAGCACCCCTGGGAAGGCTTTCGATCCCATCCTCTGGAAAACAGGGGGCTGAGCCAGAGGAGCCCAAGCTTTACAAAGTTAGGCCCTGGAAGGAAATGATTGGGCATCATTTCTCCATGTGGAGCCCCTAAAGGTGGTAGATACAAAGTCAGGAGGAACACCAGATGGTCACGTCCTTTGGCGGAGGTGGAGGATGGAGTCCCCTGGGTGCGGAGCAGCTCCCGTGTTGGGGGGCACAAAGGCAGAGGTGTTGCGGCTCGCACCAGTCATTACAGGCAGAGCTGGCGGGGACAGGGCTGGGAAGCCAAGACAGGGCTGCACGTTGCTCCACTCCTGGAGGGCAGCTCTGGGTGGGAGGGCTGCAAGCCCACCACAGAGCACCGCAGGCTTGTGTGCATCAGCGGGGGCAGCAGCCGGCAGGAGGGAGTGGGCAGGACAACAAGGGAGCATCTTGCCGGCTCCAAACGCCCTGGGCCAGGGTGATCTGTGCCCTGCAGTCTCTGCCGTGCCTTACAGAGATGCAAATGGATCATAACTGACTGAGACAGAGGAATTCCTGCCAGTTTTACCATCTATCTCCCACGATGCTCCATGAGCGTCCATCCATCACGGTGCTGCTGGACGAGTCCAGACCCCTATGACTTAAAGACACACTGTTTTTCCATGTGGGTGTCTCTGCTCTGCAAAAGAGAAATGAGAAGGATTCTGCCCTCCTGATGTGGGACCCTGCAGCCACGGTGAAGTCAGAGGCATCTGCTCTCCCCACGGTCGTGCATAAAAGAGATTTGCAAAGTTAGCTTAGCTTTTAAGTCAATTCATCAGCGGAGTTGCAGGTGTCAAAGTGGGCTAGCAGTAGAAAATCTCAAGAAAATAAGCAGATGGGTGATGAGCAGCCAGCAAAATAAAATCACTGGAGTGCTTTGTCTTGATTTGCTGGAGCAGCTGATAAGCTTCACAGAGCATTACAAACACCGGGGGACGAATCCAGCTGCCCTGTCATGAACAGGAGAGGGCTTGGTCCCCAGAAAGCAGGTTTCTCGGGAGTTTCCCCTCCGTAAGGTGGGAATGTATCACCGCACCTTGTCACAGCAGCAGGACATTGTGCCTTGGCAGGAACATAACAGCAGTGAAGAGCCCATTGGCTCTTGGTTTAAAATGTAAGGGAATTCAGAAGTGGTTTTGAGGGTCTGAAGGGAAAAAGAAAAGAGAGAAAGAAGAAAGGAGGTGAACGTAAAAACTTGGGTGTTTCTATAGCAGCAGCAACGCCCCGTGATCAATGCTGGGAGCAGGTGGGACGGCATCCACGTCACTCATCACAGCATGGTGACAGCACTGTCAGCAGACAGATAAGAACCAGTTCCTTGTATGACTGATGTCCCACCATGCAAATCTGGCATGAATCCCTTCCCCACGAAGCTGGTGATGGTGGGAGAAGGAAGAAAGCGTCTGCTCAGAGAACCTGCGGGAGAGAGGGAGGAGGCAGAGCCGGGAGGGACTCCAAGGAACCAAAATGCACCATGTTTCTCCTGGCATTTCCCACCTGAAGGACTTTTCTGGTGCAAGTAGCAGGTTCTTCCAAAGAACCAAGTCCCACAAGACACTGGTGGGCATGAAGGTCATGGGGAAAGGGGCAAGCGGAGGGTCTGCGCTCCCCACGAGGGCTGACCTCTGCAGCACAAGCAGCGTGAAAGCGGAGCTCCTGGGGCAGTGGGAGATGGGGGAGCAGAGCAGCGAGCACAAACCTTCCTGCGCCCACCACTCGCAGCAGAAAGTGTCCCGAGGACAGGAACTGCGAGAGCTGGTGGAGAGTCAAGAGAGCAGCTGAGAAAACACATTAATGCACCATAAAGAATGTCTTTGCTTCCCAATGATCTTTTTTATTACTATTATTTATTCATTTATACACTGCTGCTTTGCTTTTTTTTTTTCTTTTCTTTTTTCTTTTTTTTTTTCCCTTCTACCAAGCCTTTCAATGCCTCATACCACCCTCTCCACCCCTGGAGACTGCATTTAAATACTGTCTGATCTTTAGGCAAAAAGCAAAGGGCTGGCTGGAAGGCGGGTGCAGGGGAGACCATCAGCATGCCTGACGCACGCCGCAACTCAGCAAGCAGTGCAATGCCACGGCCAGCACGCTGGATCTGGCCACAGCTCCTCTATCGTCCAAATATTTAGATTCTAAAAAGGCTAGGATAGAAACACCAAGAAAAATAAATATTTTACAAACACAGTAACCGAAAACCTAAACAGGAACCCGCCGCTTCTCTCTGCCCAGTGCATGCTACTGAATCAGAGCGAGCTGTGCATATATTTCACAGCTGTGGCACTGACACTTTATTTCCTTACAAAGGAATGCTATGCAGCTACAGCATAACATCAGACAACTTTTATATAGTTTGGGGAATGAAACAAAGTTATCTCAGGATGCTGGACAGCTCGGGGGCTGGTAACGTCATGCCGCTCCCCGCGGCGCTGACTTGGCACAGCTCGGGAAATCAAAACCTTTCTCCTCTGGAGAAAGCACGCGGGGAGCCTGGACCCGGCCAAGCTCTGGGTCCCAAACATGATGGATGAATGCGTTCGTGCACGGTCGGGCGGTGTGTGCAGGGCAGGTGCTGGCAGTGCAGGCCGAGAGCCCAGCGCTCGCTGGGAGCAACAGGACCGTGAAGTCCTGAGCGAGCTGGGCAGGGGGATCGTGCAGGGCTCTGGGAGTCTCTCCATGCCTTGCTTTAAAAACGCAGGAAGTACAGGGACTCTGCAGAGCCCTCTGTTCCCCGCAGTGGCCCAAAGGCTGGTGACCGGCAGCATCTCCTGCATGAGGCTGGCCTGCGCTCTGTTTCCCCAGCACAAGAAACGTAGTCCCTCCAGGGCTCAAAGAGTCAACATCCCATTTCTGACACTGTATAACTGCCACCAGCCACGATCATTCCCCTCTCTCCTCAGGAAGCCGCTGAGCTTTTTCAGTCAGCAGTTTTTCTGGCTCCTAATTGCGGTCTCTGCAGACCAAAGGAGATCTTATCTTTTTGACTCGTTATTTAGGCGTCCCTCAGGAGTGTGGTAGGTGCCTCCCAGAGACACACATCCCTTTCTGGGAGAGAAGGAGAAGGGTAGATGGTCCCAAACCAAAAAGGAACAAGATGTTACAGTGCGTGGTGCTGTGCTCGCTGGCTTGGCTCACCTGGGCACCAGTTGCAAAGGGCAACCACCACTGCAGGACTCTCCCCAGACATGCCAAATCGCTCCCTTTGCAGGGCAGTGGAGGAGTGAATGAGCACGAGGTGCTTTATGGCCCCTCAGCCCTAGAGACAGGATGGGATCGGCCCGCAGGATCCTCCTCCTGCCCCCTCGCAGCCTCCCACCCGTGCACCAGACATCAGGGCTCACGTCTGCCATGTGCCGCCTGCTCCCTCGCTCTGTCCTCGGGGAAGAGGTACTTGTGCGCTGGAGTGCTTTGTCTTGGTAGTTGAGCTTTTTTGCTGTTGTTGTTATTTTTAATCCGCATATTGTTCTGGATTTACGTCAGAGACAGCAGGTTGGAGAAATGTGCCTGGTTCTTTGAGCAAAATGTGTCAAGGTTGGAAATGCCCCCCAGCTCCCGGGGGAGAACGTGCTGCCTCCAGCATGGCTTCACTGCCCTGCAGCAGCATCCCGCCGGGGCCGGCAGGGTGTGGGGACAAGCTGCCAGCCTTCATCCTGTAGATTTCAGCAATGTTTATTCATTCATCACTTTGAGTCCCAAAACCAAGGCCTCAGCATAAGACCCTGAGGAACAGCAGAGTAGGGGGGAAGGGGCTCTCAGTGCCAGACGGAGCAGAGGACTTGGTCCTGCACTGCTGCAGCACGCCGGGATCCAGCTACCCCATGGGACGGGAGCTCAGCCTACCCCTAGGCGTGAGGGACCCCACAGCGTCTTGCCCTCGAGTCCAGAGTTGCCAAAGAGCCAGGCAAAGGCACGTTTTCCCCTGTAAGCCCAGAGGTCCTGGTCCAGGCAGCCTGGAGCATCCCACATGCATCAGTCCCAGCAAGGTAAAATCCAATACCCCCAGTGACAGAAACAGTGGTTAATAAACCTGAACGAAGGCAGCATGGGTGAAGCTGGCTTGCCTGTCATGCAGCGTGCCCCAAGAGGACCAGGGAGAGCAACGTCCCCTTGGCACAGTCCGTGGGAAAGACACAAGGCTGAGGTGCAGACGTGGCGACCTCCTCATCACTCAAGCCGTGCTCGCCTTCTCCCTTCCCCTCCTCGCCCTGCTCCTTATCTCACCGGCTGCTCCCGCCACCCCATGCTGTGCTCTTGCCATGCCTCGCTCTGCTCAGGAACCAAGGGGCTGCTCTTGCCTCCTCCCTACCTGCAGGGAGAGACCCCTTCTTATCTGCCCTGCTCGGCATTCGCAACAACCTTTCTGCATAGCGTTTGCATGCCTCAAGGAATTAAAAAAAAAACACACACCAGGATCTCACTGAAAGCAACCAACTGTTCTTCTCGCATGTAAATGTTGCTGCTCTTTTGATTTTAAATGGCTTTAATGCCAAGTTCATCTGCTAATTCCCCTCCTGCCCCTTGTGTATTGTATATTAGGAGAAATGTTGTTCAGTATCATGAGCAGTTTATTTTATCGAGTTTAAGAGAAAATCCCATACTGAGATGCTGCAGATAAATATTCATTGTCACATCTGTTTTGGTTTAAGATTGTTGCCTAAAATGTTAAAAATACAAACATATTTGGCGGGGGAGAGACTAGGGCGGGCGGGTTGGTGTGGGCTGCTGAAGTCTAGGCCTTTAGTGCAGCTCGTCAAACATTTTATCGCCAGCAAGGAGAGGAATCACAATGAGGGTAAACCTCACTCAAGGGAAAGAAAAAGGGAACAACAGCCCCAACAAGACCCAGACAACCCCGAAGCTGGGACCCTGCTCACAAGCGAAACTTTCCTCAGCAGGAGAAACCCCCAGCTTAGCTCCGAGCTGTGGGGCTGAGGCACTGCCTTGGCACCACTGGTGATACGGGAGTTTTCCCATTGTCACCTGCTCAGACCATCCTCGAGGACCTCTTACAGCGCCTTACCACCCAGCAATGAGAAACAGAGAAACCAAGGCACAACTGGCATGTTTTCCTGGTCTCTGCCGCCGTGAGTGATGCTGTGCCGTGGGCTGGCTGCTCTGGCACGCGAGGTGTGAGCTGTGGGCACCTGGCAGCACCGCAGGGAGTTGGCTGGTGGATGTGGCAAGTGTTCGGACCATGCACACTGGTTTCCAACCCAGCTCCACCCAGAAGTGGCATGGTGGCCTCTGCGTGAAAGCAGCTGGTGGGTCCCTGTCCCATCCATAGCTGACAGATGTCCACATTATAAATAAGCGTCCTGAATGACTGGCACCGATTAACTCCACTGGTAGCAGTTTTTAGCAGGGAGGCCAAGAGCTGGATTGGGTCCTGCTGTCTCCAGGAAGGGTTTGTCCAGGCCAGACTTGAGACACACTGTGATGGGGCAGCGTGGGACAACATCAAGGAGACTCAGTTTGGCACTCTCTATGCTGTCCCTACTCCAGAGACAGAGCCCTTCCCTCTCTCGGTCTGCCAGTCCATTACCTCTGCTCAACACTAAAATTTTATTTTACATTTAAATAAACTAAACTAAACTCGCTTGACCTTATTTTTTTTCTCTTTTAAAGCTTTTGCAGCTCCACCGAATGCAGCCAGTGCATATGGGAAGGCATAATAATAAGGATAACGCTTTCCACTTACTGAGCACTTTATATTCTCCAAGCACTGTACAAACATTAACTAATTAAACAGAGCAAAGAAGCAGCCCTATGCTCTGTCCTAATGCTGGGAAATGGAAACAAGGAAACTCTGAACCAATATGTCAATAACATCAAAGTCCTATTGTCCTGGCTTTGGCTTTGTTGCAAAGGAATCCGAAATTGTCTCAGAGTTTCCAACACGGCTTCAGGCTCTTCACACTTGGGAAACAAGTGTGAAAAAAATGTTTCAGAGTCAGAAGACAAACCGTGATCAAAGTTGGCAGAAGTGGCCAAGGGGACCCCAGGACTGCAGCCTCCCCCTTTGATGCCGCCTCATGTGGGAGCCATGCCGGCAGCTCTCGCACACAAACCCCAGAGCCCTTTCCGAGGGCTGGCATCTTCCTCGGGGCCCTCTCATGCACATCTGGGGGATGTTTCCTATTAAGGATTCACACTCTGGTTGAGTTACATTCCTAATTGTGGAGACTTTAACGGCCCTAATAGGAAACACACCCACAGCGGAGTCCCTGTGAGTCATTCTCCCATCGGAGCGGTCCTCGGGCCAGCTGCCACATGGCAGGGACGCACTCTGCATGCTGCCTGCTCGCCTCGGGGGGACGCAGGACCAGGGCCCCACTGGGACCTCTGCTTCCAGCCTCTCGCTGTGTCACCGCTGCTCCAGCCACAAAGTGCCGGTGCCAGCTGGTTGTGCCTTGGTGGCATGGCACCTTCAAGGAGACTGTCTGCACTGGCCATCCCATTCCCACAGGAGCATCTGCAGCTCTGGAGGCAGGAGGGGATGTGGATCAGGACCTGGAACTCAGTAGCACTGGGGAATGACCGTGGACATGTTCTCCAGACCTTCAGTTTGCGTTGTCTGCCCAAGTGGACCGGTGCATAGCTGCTCTCTGACTATCTGCTGGGAGAAGGGAGTTAATAAATGGGGCCAGAAGGGTTCTGGCCAGCTCCAGAAAGTCCCACCCCAGCCCACGCCCAGAAGTGGGGGTGTCTCAGTCCCTCTTCCTGCTGCAGCTTGGGGATCTGGGCTCCTGCCCCAAAGGGCAGTCGCTCTCTTGTTTAGCAAACAGAGGTGACGTTTGGGTGATGCCCATTTGCGCCAGTGCTCAGATGTCCCATTCATCATTGCGACAACCTGCACGGCTCTGGGAAAAGGTCATCTCAGCTGTACCAGCCTTTCCCTTTCACATTTATGCTCATGCCAAATTAATTCTTCACCATAAACCCAAATGCCCTCATTGCAATTATTTGATGTTTTCTGAATCAACCTAGTTTAAGATGTCTCCCTTTCCTCTATCCCATCACTCTCCATTATTGAGAGACACCAAAGAAAAAGCATCAGCCTGTGCACTTTTAGGACAAATTCTGTAACTCTGGGGATGTTCTGGCTGAATCTCAGTGCATTTTTCTGTGTCTGCTTGACAGCAATACCTGGTGATGTCAGACGAGCCTCTAGGGCCCTCAGCTCTCATTACCAGCCTGTCTAATTAAGGAGAGATGCTGTTGCTGACTGCTTTTGGTGAGCAACAGCGAGGTTGCAACAAATGCCAGTCTCCATCACACAATGGAAAGCACCAAGGGCTGTGCTTTTTGGGTCTGGATCTTCAGAGCAGAGGAGGGCAGGAAGCCCTGACCTCTGCTTACAGCCATGTTACAGGCAAGGAGATGCCACCATTGGCATCGGGAGGCCCACAGGCAGGAGGAACATCTGTGAACCCCCAAAGGGTACAGAGCTTGGGGAAGCCTGGAGCCTTATCTCACCTGAGCAGACTCACTCCAGTTGCTAATAATTAGCAAGGGGCTGGGTGATAATTAAGGCAAAATGAGCCACCCCCCATCCCTCCCATCCTGGCTGGAGGGTTGGGTTGTGAAAACGAGGTCCTTAAGGTTCCCATTGTGATTGCTCTCAGCCCTGTGCCCCCCCCTCCCCTGCCCCCGGTTATCTGCTGGTGCTATTGCCAAGGCTCCTCTGTGGCCCCTCGCTCAGGTGCAGCCTTTCCCAAGGCACCCTCGCTCAGGTTGGGGATGTTTGGCTTGGGATTGCAGCACAGGGGAAGAGGGAACTCTTGTTTTTATTCTTCTACAGTGGGAATGTTTTTCCTCCTGTTATTCATCAAATTCTGCTGGAATTTAATACTCACCAGCTCTAAATAGCCTATTGCACTAACAGTGATTGATGGTTTCCAATGAGTCCATAAATGCTGCCCCTCCTCATCCCTGCACTTTCTCTCCCTTCTCTCCCTATCATTCCATCTCTCCTCTCCTCCCTCTCTCCCCCTCTCCCAGGCTAGAGAGAAGCTGATCATGCTGTTGTTATGTGGATTGATTTGTTTTCTGTTTCTGCTGTGTTTTGGGATAGGAAGACATC
Organism: Ibidorhyncha struthersii; assembly: GCA_013398815.1. Lineage (NCBI taxonomy): Eukaryota > Metazoa > Chordata > Aves > Charadriiformes > Charadriidae > Ibidorhyncha > Ibidorhyncha struthersii. The sequence continues at coordinate 434,355 of VZSZ01008623.1, read as the reverse complement.
AGGGATTTTTGAAAGAGCAGTGAAATGCCATGGCCAATGAAGCCTGACTAGAAATTCCTCAGGTTATTATCTCTCAGATTAGGGAAATCTGGTGAATTTCTGTACCGAAAAACTTCAGGAGAAGAAAATGGCAAAGCTCAGCAGCAGCTGTCCAGTTGTCCCAGTCTGGAATGGGCATCTCTGCCCACGGGAGGGAGATGTGTTTCTACACAGTCAGACCAGAGTGTGCAAGCAGACCTCCTGCTCCTGGGACGGGGGGGATATACACAGGAGTCACAGCCACGGGGAAATGATGTGAGCTTCACTTGAGGTGGTAGCAGGCATGGAGCCACCTCGGACAAGAACCGAGCGTGGTCAGATGCCCACAGGTGCTCATTTAGAGGCAGCAATTGCTCAGCTCTTGCCTGGGTGAGCAACTTCTGCTTTCAAGGCCCAGATCCCCAGGCATTATGACTGAGAGTTAGAGATAGCTGGTCCCAGGGAACAACAAAGTCTGAGATTGAACTGAGTAAGGTGAAACCTGGGGAAGTTACCCTTTGTCCTCTCTGAACTCTAGAGAGGGGGGAACAAAAACCTTCAACAAACTCTGCTTGCAGTGGGAGCACTGCAGGATGCACGGACGAAGCTGGTGATGGTGAGTGTGCAAACCAGCCACCTGCATGCACGTGATTCCTGCGGGGTGGCGAGGTTCCCCCCGAAACACAGCTGCCCCCTCCTCACAGGGGCTCAGCTCCCCTCAGAACAGCGGGCTGGAACTGCTCCCGGACCGTCTCCTCCGCAGTCTCGGGGACTCGGGGACTCCTGGCTTTCCCACAAGACACAAATTATCCCTGCCTTTCTCCTTCCCTTTTGCTAGCTTTCCTGAGCAAAGCTTGCTTCTACCTGGTGGGGGCTGCCCTTCCCTTGGTAAGCCTGACGAACTCCGAGGAGCCCTCGCTATCCTGTTCGAATTAAGCTACCTGAGATAAAATCTGGGGAGCTCTTAGAGGGAAACAACTTAAAGAGATGTAAAATGGTAACTTGATTTACTCATTTGTTACTGAACGTTTGATTCCTCCCTGAACCGCCACCCAGCCAGCTGGGTTATGTGTCAAAGGGAAAAAAAAAAAATCCAATACAGGCAGATCCCTTATCAGATTCACTGCATTAAAAGGATTTAGGGAATGCTAATGCAGACACAGGGAGTGGGAGACAGGGCTGACTGGCTAGGGGTGGCCAAGCACAACACAGCACCGTGGCTACCCCCATCCCCCAGGAAAGCCCTGGAGCGCCGTGGGCCCCCCAGCTCCTGTTTTCCCTTGGGGATGCGGTAGCAGGGCTCTTCCCACACGGCAAATGCTGAATGAGGGTAATCTCCACCACACGCCAAAGGTGGGCTCCCAGCCTACACCCAGCCTCCACAAAGAACATTTCTTGCCTAGATTTGCTGGCTAAAGTCAGTTATCTTTTGGTGTGTGGGTTAGAGACAGCTGTCTGAGCCTGCAGCACACCCCTTTTATAGCACGGATTTAGGCGAACTCACTCTGTGGCTGATGGGCATCCTGTGGTTTCCCAGGCATGAAGACAGGAACGCTGTCCCCAGATCGATTCAGAAGACCCAGCCCAAGGGGGGCCTCTGGGTACTGCTCCCCAAACAGCCCTGATCCCACACGGACAAAGCCAGGACAGAGCCTGCACAGCCGGGGGTGGGGATTCAAGTTCCCCAAATGAAAATACCCCCAGGATTAGGACCTGAGTCACACTAATGACTGGGAGAATTGTTTTGCAAATTAACAAATGCAATTTGTTTCCCAAACAAACGCAATCAGAAAAGGGCAAGGTTAGGACAGCAGGAAACACACTTTGCTCATTCATTTTGACAACTGCAGTTTTGTTTCAATTACTGATGTGCATCCTCCGTAATGTCCTCGTGAGCACGCTCTAGTCACCCTTGCCAAAACGATGAAGTCTTGGTAATAGGAGACCTTCAGTGTGATGGCTCTGCTATTAAACCTGTGCTGAGATGTGGAGAGAGCCATTTTTGTGTGTCCAAATGATGAAGGGCAGATTAGTAAGGCCCTGCTGTATTATACTGTGAATATATTTAGCTACTCAATGTGATATAGATTAAGAGCAGCGGGAAGCCTGGCAGTTACACTTCAGAGGGCTGGGAGGGAACATTTCCATTTAGCTGAGTTGACATTCGCTTTGCACGCACCTGTTTGATGGGCACTCAGCCCCGGCACCAGCCCCGTCTCAGGGCTGCGTCCCTCTTTCCCCAGGGCTGCTTTATACCCTCTGGCCTCGGACGGGATCCTTCCAGTCTGAGCTGCCATTATGGCTGCTGCAAAGCAGCTTCTGCATGAGTCAGACTCAAGCCATGACGTTTTGAAGGGTTTTAAGGACTATTTAGGGCATAAAGCCCACGTCCCGTTTCAGCGCATGTTATCCTCTTGCTGGCCCCGTGCTCACCTCCGTTCTGCTCCCGTGACGCTCAGAGCAAAGGCTTTTTCCCCCAGGAAAAAGCATGTGCACGAGAGCATCACGCCCGGTTATCCCTACACATGTACGTGTGGTTCATTTATAAATCACATGGAAATACAAGTGGCCCCTTCTCCCCACCTGCTCAGAGAGTGGACGTGCTGTGCTCCCATGTCTTTGGGGAGATGCTCATGGGTACAGCCAGCTCCAGATTAGATCAGATTTATGTTTTTCCTGTACTGATATCCTTGGAGAAAACCACGTTTTCCCCATGTTTACAACTGAGGTTTTCCAAGACATACTTTCTGCAGGGACCCCAGAACCAGGGAGCCCCGGAGCATTCCCCTCCTGCCCCACCAGAGCCCTTCCCAGCACTGTGCCCTTTCAGGATAATCCCTTATTACTTAGGCTGGAAATTCCTGAGAGCTGGAGAACTCGTCTGATGATTTGCAGGCACACGGCCATTCTAGGGACTATATGATTTTAATAACCATCCCAGCGCTGAGGCATGTGGCTTTAACAGCCCTCGACAGCCCATCTTTCCACAGGGGTAATAGGAAACTTTGGAGACGTTGACAAAAAACAAGGTTGCACTCAGCAAAATGAAAAGCAAAATAAAAAATCCCCTCTCCAAAACCTGTTTCAAGTCAACCAAAATGTTTTGTTCAATCGTAAACCAAACAGTCCGTTTGCTTTTGCAAGCTTTCCTTTTTTTAAGCTTCTTAAGTGGGTTTGAATTAAACATAGGCAAATTTTGTCTGAAAACATCATTTCAGAGGAAAACCAAAAAAATCAGAACGCTTCCCTGGAAAAGCATCATAACAAAATGTTTAAACNGTTTTTTTTTTTTTTTTTTTTTGGTTGCAATATCATTGCCATTTAGTGAACCGTCTCGGTTGACCTGCAACTGCACTTCTTGGCAAACAAACTACTTGTCAGAAAAGTTTCGCTCAGCATTGCAGCCCACGTCTTTATTCGATGGCTGCTAACGAGGAGTGCGCCTGCTGACGAAGCCGCCTTCGCCCAGCTCCCTTTTAAGCCCAGTGATGCTGTGCGTCGGTGAGCGACGCCATGTCGAGCACACAGAAAAGCCAGAATTTCTGGTTTCCATAAAGGAATATGGAGAATATTATCCAGTGAGATTTGAAACTTAGGTGGGAAAGTTGCCAGCGTGCAGCATTTTCAAAGAAACTCCTGTATCTCATATTGCTGAAAACTGGGAAGTCCCGTGGGCTTAGGGAAAGGGGAGCCGGGAGGGGTGGGGGGAGTCCCCATAATGGACATGGGGATAGAGGCAAAGCAGGGGGGAAACTTTCTGAAGGGTTTCTTTTATATTAGAATAAGTCATAATTAATGCTATCAAGTGGCGGAAAGGCAGCTTCGAGTAACGTGAGAAGAGCCTTATCTCTCCCCGCGTCCTGTGGCCCGTCTGCGGCTCTGGTCCCAGGGATAAGCAGGATACATAAAAAAAAGTGTCGGGAGAGGGGTGGTGTGGAGGGATTAGGGTGCTGCTTCTGCCCCCTCCTCCCACTGCCGAGGAGCCCGGCTCCAATCCCGCTTAGCTCAGGGTAGCGGCGTGGGGTGAGCCAGCCCCGGCACAGGGGGGACAATTAATCCCCACGGATCAATTTTCAGCCAGATTGGCTTCTGGATTGGGCTGAATATGGCCACAAAGTGAGCAGTGGTGTAGGAACAAGCACCCCAGAGGAGGGAGCAGTGCCAGGGTGCTGGGCATGGTGCCAGGGTGCCGGGCACCCACCAAATCCCCAGTGCGGCGCAGCCTGGCCAGGGTGGGTTTCGGCTGCCCCAGAGCGCGGTGCCGCCAGCATCTGCAAAGGCTCTCAGGCCTTTGTGCCTCAATCAGCCTTGAGGGGCTGGGCCGGTTACCATGTCTCTGAGGCATGAGCTCATAGTGTTAGTTAGGCAATTTGTTAAATAGAAGTTGATTAGAGGTTTCCCTGCCTGGGTCCCGCGAACCATATGTCATTGTTTATTTACACTTTTTGGCCAAGCTCGCTTTCTTTTTCTCTCCTCCGGCAGTCAGATCACAAGCCACATGATGCCACTTTAATCGGTGGCTTTGATGCGTCCTCCGTGACGCAGGGCCGTGGCACAGGCTGAACCCGAGTCACCTGGGTTAGCACAGCCCTGGTCATCAGGGGAAAGGCTGGGCAGGAGGGAACGGGTACCATAAAACTCTGGTTTTGGCGAAACTCTTTTGCCATATAGCAAAAAAAAACATTTAAAAATTAAGTACTTAAAACTGGTGGATCAAAAAATGTTCATCAAAATGCCTGTGTGGTGAAAAAACCTCTGTGATCTCAATTACCTTCTTCTGTAAGGATCCTTGCATAGCTGAAATTGTTTAGTTTCTGAACAGCAATGATAAAAAAACACTTTAGGTTTTATTTCCCTACTTTGGCTTCCCTTGGGGAAAAAAAGCCGGAGCGAGAGATTCCACGCATGCACATACGCACACACGCATTCATGCACACACAAAAGCCATAACAAAACCCAAACAAACAAAAACCTCAGAACTTATTTGCTTTAATTATTTTTTTTTTGCTGAAAAAATGTGAACTTCTCAGAGAAAAGAAAACGTGACTTGCTTGTTTTGTCTTTGTGGCCTGGCCTATTTTTGGGGATTTTGTTTTCCAGTTTGCAGTCTTAAATTTCTCCTATTAAGGACAATAGTAAAAGCTGCCCTAAGCCACTGCCCCTTGGAGGAATCATTAAGAGGGATGGAAGTGCTAAACAGGAGGTGCAGTAGGTCTGGTCACCTTCGGTCCTGGCAAGAACAACCCGGTGCTGGCTCAGCAGCCTTTCTCCTCCCCCTGCACCTTGCGAGGCTGCCCTGGTGCTGTGCGACGTGACGGATGGGTCCCTCAGGCTGGCCCCACACTTTCATCCCCCAGCTCATCTCTCCCCAGCGCAAAGCAAATTGTCAAAAGCAAAAATGCTTAAAGACTGAAGCAAAATAAATATAGGTATAACGCGTGATGGATGGTCCCTCCTCTGAAATTCATCTTTGTGAGAGACGTAAGCTCACAAGCAAGTCGGCAGCCTCAGGGAGCTCGTCCAGCCTCTCTTTGGCAGCAGAGGGAAATGCCACAGCAGGAACGTGCCACCATGTGTCACCTCGGGTGAGAGATGCTGCTTCTGCGGAGCAGTGGGGCTGCGCAGGCGCCTTTGCTGCAGCGGGCGAATGGGTCTGGCTGAGAAAACGCACATGTGGGCTCTCCAGAGAGCTCACTGTGCTCCTGCCAGTGCAGACCGGGGGGCTGGGGACTCATCCCCACTGCTCCTCTTCTATCTCCACAGCCCAATGTCACCATATCCCCACAGACCCCTGCGGCCAAGGGGTAGGAGTGACAATTGCAGGAAAGGCACTGGGACAGTTTGATCTCTGACCAGAATTCCAGCACCTGAGGCAGCCTGCCTGGCTCCTGCCCGGGCACCTCGTGCTGGTACATCGAGGATGCAGCTTTTGGAGTCAGGGGCTGCATGTCAGCCCTGAGACCTGACCCCGGCTCAGCCTTCGGAGCCCTCCGCTG
>VZSZ01008623.1:398101-428283 GCA_013398815.1 Ibidorhyncha struthersii | reverse complement strand
CCCCCCGCCCCCCCCCCCCCCCCCAAGCAGCAGCCGGGCTCGCTGCCACGTCGCCAGCACCCACCACCTCAAAGGGACCCGTGCACAGACTTGCACGTCCTAGGCGGAGGTGGGGGAGCTTTCACAGCAGCTTCTTCCAGTGCTAACCTTGTTATACCAGTGGCAAAAAAAATAAATAGCATCGTATTTCATCTTGGTGTGGATGAGAGAGGAGCCTCTCTGACCTGTCCGGTTGTACAGCACCATGGGCATGGCTCAGGGCAGCTGACGGACCGGCTTTCCTGTGCTGCCCCTTGCAGATGCCCTCCTCTGCTCACGCCCGTTGCTCTCACTCTTACTTGGTCCGTGATATCCATAGGAAATGAACTGGTAATGTAAACCATGGTTAAAAAGTCCCATGTTACCACTGTTCCTGAGTCCCCAGCATCTCTTGCCTCTGTGTACCTCTCCTTTCAGAGCACAGGGTCCCCTGAGGCCAGAACTGACTTTATTTTCCTGTCTCATGCGGCAACAAACAGACTGTGGATGCAGGACGAATAATAAATGGCATGTAGATAAGGCAGCCGTCTGGGGGAGTCACGGCACGAGGCACCGAGAGAGGGAAAGGCGGCGGTGGAGGGAGGATGCAGAAGTTACCAACGTCCAGACAGGATTAACTTGTCAAATTTCACTGGGGGCTGCGACCCGGGCAGCGCAGCCTGCAGCGGTGGTGGAGCACGTGTCCTCCCCCAGCACAGAGCCCTCGCTGCGTGCCTTCCCCCAGGAGCCAGACCTGCCTGTGTTCAACCAGGACCCTGGTCACACACCACAAAAGAACAAGCTGATGCAAAAGAATTTGGTTGTTGAGCATGAGGGAGAGAGGACAGGTAGAGAGATATCAGAGAGCATTGCATGAAGAGGGCTGGAGAGGAGGAGGAGGAAGAGGAGAAGGAAGAGGAGGAGCACCGGGATGGTTTGGCAGACGTTTTCACCTGCAGGGATTGTCTGCAGACATCTCGGCATGACTGCTGTCCCCCTTGCTGGGAAACCTCCACTCTGTGTGGACAAGCGATTCCTCTCATGGCTTTTTTGGTTTGTGCCTGTCAGGGGGGTGCTGGGAGGACCAACCATGAAACCAGGAGGGAAAAATCAGTTTTATAGTGGGGAACACACCACGGGGAAGGTCTGAAGACTGCAACCTATGCCCGTCGGGGTGGTAGAGGCAGAAAAAAAGTGTCATGCCATTGACCTTCAACTAGTTTAAAGGGCGTCAGCAAGCAGAAGGGAGGGGAATGATTTAGAAAGGTAGAGGAATGTGTAATTAGGAAGATGGGATTGAGGAACGGAAAACAGGTGATAAATTTCAGGGAAATAATCCAACAAAGAGAGGCAGAGGAGTGAGAAACTCATCTGTAGGAAGACAAGAGACCATCTTTCTATGGCACTGAGATAATCTCAAATTGCAAAAAGCCTACAGTAAAGGTGCAGCCCTTCAGTGGTCGTGGGGGTGATGGCACAGAGGAGAGGCTGTGACACGGCTCCATTTCAGCAAAGCTGGTTGTGAAACACCAATTTCCTCCCTAGCAGGGCTGAAGCCTAATTCTGGTTCTGCTTCTGAGCAGGCGATGGGACACAACTCAGTCCTTAGGAGACCATTAGCAATTTTTCATCCGTCTCAGTAACAAATAAATCTTGGAGCAGTTTTCCTTGCACCGGCCGGGATCAGATGCTGACCACATGCTTTGGCAGCCAGCGTCGGCTGCAGTGGGTCACAGGAGACAAGTTCATTTTTGGGTAGTTCGGTACTTTTTTAGCTTTGTGTGGGCATCTTTACAAGAATCCGGGCTGGCCTGCTTCCTGACAGCTGTACAGGGAGAACAGGGATGCACAGAAACGCTTTATGGACTCTGCAGCTCCAGGTAAGGTTCGATAAGATTAAAATGAGCTGAGGAAACTTAGAGGCTATGAGCCTGATGCTTCCCACGATTGCTCCAGCATAAACAGGAGTAACTCCACCACACACACTGGGCTTACTGTACTGTCAAGCTGGGGCGGGTAACATCAGAGTTAGGCAGAAATTAGAGACAGAAAACACTGATTAGGTCACTTATTTCATCCTCTTACCAATTAGACAGGAAATTATTTAACTGCTTTATTTATTTATTTAGGAATGTACCTCAGCAGGAAAAATTCCCCAATGGCAAGCTCCGTATTTTTGCAAAGGAAAGGGTGGAAGTCCAGCTCCTCATTCATTGAACACATACCTCAGCAAAGCATCTTATAAAGGAAAAGCTGGGAAATAAACGTCTCCTTGCAAGCCTTTGAGGGCACGTGGGCTCCATGGCCACAGGAGGGAAGGGAGGTCTGCTAAGGGTCCTAGATAACATGGCTTTTCTGGAAGACACCTATTGCATTTACCTCCTTCACTAGAGACGGCCTTCAGTTACTGAAGGGCTGCAGCGACCCTCCAGCCCCTCTTGGGTTGGGNAATTTGCAATACAGCTTCTCCACCGGGACAGGAATGTTATCACGTTGGACAGCACTTCAGCTGAGAAGATTTATGGGGTCCATAACAGAAGCTCTCTGGAGAGAGCCCAGGAATGGTTTGAGATCTGCCCCAGGTCCTGCATCTGCCAGAGAGATCTCGTACCCCACGGCGGCGTGCACGGCCACGAGCAGCCAGGGAGAGCAGTGCCAGCGGCTCCCTTTCTGGCTTGTAGTCATCAACAGTCCACTTTCTCTTCAAAATGATGATGAAAACCAATTTCCAAACTCAAGGTTTTTTTTCTCTAAATGGAATTCTTGCCTCCCAGCCAGCCCTGGCTTGAAGCTCGTGAAGTAGAAGGATAGGCATGCTGCAGGAGGCTCTCCCTTGGTGGAGGCAGCGGTGGAAAGGGCTCGGACTGCACCTTGAAAACTGCAGTAGAGAAAGCCCAGGGCCAGGGCCACAACACCCAGCACTGCGAGAGGAGGGAGGTCAGCTCCCAAAGGAGAACTGGGGCCATGGCACGTGTGCCTGAGCCAGGTGGAGGAGCAGATTGCACTGGTGAGGGACGTCCCCGTCTGCACACTGGCCCAGGAAAGGACCAAGCTGAACCCTGGGCAGAGGCTGTGGAGGATGCTGCGTGCAGAGGGCTCCCCAGGGACCGCACGCCTGAAGGCCGGCTGGGTGAGGGGCTCACGCTCAGGCTGCCGCGTGCAGTATTAGGTGTGCTTAAATATTCCCATCTGTCAAGGCTGCTCGGGGTCTGTGAAGCAGTTCCTGTCCAGAAAACCTTACAGCCACGTACAGGTGGACGTGTCTCCACAAGGGAGGAGAGAAGACACTGGGGCTGTGTTTCTTCTCTTTGCTCTCCTCTTCCTCTGGTCCGGGCTCTGTCCCCCTGGGCAATGCGAGAGGCAGCTGAGCAGCACTCCTGAAAGGATCCTCTGCAGGGATCCCCTGGTTAAGGGACACAGCTGCTCTCCCATTATCAGATGACAGCAGAGGCAAGACAACCTAGTTATCAAGGAAAGACAGAGGTTTCTTTTCTCTGCCATCCCCTCCACACCAGCACTCCCCCCACCCCCCGCCTTTTCCGTGATCATTCTTGTTACTCGTTTCCCTTCTCCTTTCCATGCAGACGGTTTCACTGGGCAAATCCAAACGAAAGGCTTGCAAAGAGGATGCTCATAAAATATTTATGGAGAACTGCGGTGAACACAAGTAGGATAATGAGGGTCTGTGGGATATGGGATGTGTCCAAACTAGCACAGTGAAGACCTCGTAAGAGACAGAGGCATGCAGTGGAAGCCATTAGTGAGTCCTGTAGGGTCTTTACTCATTTCCTTCGCACACAGTTGCCGCACTGCCACACACTGCTTTTGTTTGGGTTTCCCTTGTTCGCCTGGTACTGTGTATTTTTCTCCATGGCAGCTGCCGCCCAACACTACATCGGGAGCTGTGCTGGCTGGGTTGCGCTAGTGGCCAGGTAGCCCTGTGCGAGTCCCGTGGCTGTGCTCCCCCGGGAGCAGGGCAGGGCCATTGTGCCACCTCCACGGGCTGCAGCATCCCGACCTGTGCTGAGCATCACAGCCACGCTGTTGCATCACGCTGCCCGACCTCCAGCCCTCCTCTCACAACCACCTTTCCCAGTGCTCCTGCCCCCCCGCACTGTCCTGCATGCTCCGACATGGCCGTGCAAACCAGCCGTGGAGGACAGCCAGATCAGGCAGAGGGGTGGGCAGGGGTTTGCTTCACCACTGCTTATTTATAAAATGCAAGGGCACAGGTCTGAGCGCCTCCCTCCCTCACATCACTTACAGTGCTTGTCTGCCGAGGCTCTACTCATATAAACACACATATGCTCAGCTTTAAAGCACACGAAAGGCCGAGCGCTGCCGATGCCAAGAAGAGGCTCTGAGCTCCGGTAATGTGCAAGCTTATCCCGTCCTGAGAGCAGAACCAATAAACATATAGCGGCCTACCTAATGCAGGGGAAGAAATGCCGTTAAATCTGTGTCTTACAACAGCTTAGCTGACTCCTTCTCAAGTTACCCAGGCAGCGGGTGTCACACATCTCCAGCGGTTGGGATGCTGCTGACCTTTGGACAGTCTCTCTGGGGTCTGACCCGTCTTCATCTGAAGCTGCTCTTCCTACGTGGTTGGCCAAGAGGAGCTCAGGAGCACCTCTGTTTGGAGGCGAAGCCCCGACTTACACACTCCTGTTTCTCCCTCTGCTCTTTTTCAGCAAGCTCCCAAAAAGACCTTGAACTCCTGTTGGAGCTTTTATCCCACTGGGAGCCATACCGCTGGCAGATGTTTGCTGTGATACAGGACACGACAGCTTTTATTAGTTGTCAGCTGGAACACAATATTTTTGGGTCTTTAGGTTAAAATGGAAAAGCAAAGCTTGCACGCATGGCTGTGGCGGCAGCACAACCCGCTGCACAGCGCAGCACCTCCATAACCCTTTTTGCACAGGAACACAGGCTCCTCTCACCATCACACCTCAGCTCCTCACCCGGCCGGGCTGCTTTCAGCAGTCCCACGTCCTGGGATGTGCACCGTGTCCCTGCGGTGATACCATCTGTATAGTTGGTGTGTTCTTAACACTGCCTGGGTCTGGGCACCTTTCTTTTCTGCCCCTCTTGCTGGACGTGCTTCAAAACCGTCAGCCCCAAGAGACAGCAACACGAAGGAAAAAGCAAGCAAGGTCACACATACTTTTCTTATGAAGACTAAAGGGAGTTTCCAACCTTTTCCAGGCTTGGAAACCACCACAGCTTTTCAGGCTATAGCACATCGATGTTACCAAATCCTAAAGAATTAGAAGAGAAAACCTACATGTCTGCAGCACAGTGCTTCGCTCACACTTCTGATGGAAGTAGTCTTATTTACTCCCAGCATCTGAGAGGGTTCCTCACCTTCCCAGAGCTGCCATGGTGGAAGCCAGAGAGCAGAACATGTTCAATTGTTTTGTCCCCTGTGCAGGAGCAGGAGGGGGTGGTTCATGCCTGGCTTGATGCTGCTGCAGAACCTGGAAAGCTGACATGAGATGGGTTTGCCAATTAGTCAGCTAAATAACTCATCTCTGTCATGACATGGACCTTTGGGATGATGAGGCACGACATGATGAGATGGAGGCAGAGAAGCTGTTTCCTTGAGGCTCCTGCACGAGCAGCGTCTCATCCCGTGCAGACTAGCACGGGATACTCGGCAAGCGCTTGCTTTGCTGGTGCACATGCTGGTGGCTGCCTGGCTGATGGATCCCCACCTTGCCCTCTCCCCCTCCACTCCCATCGCCCCGCAAGTATCAAAGTTCAAGTCTCTCGGAATGGGGAAGAGTGCTCCAGACATGAAAGGTATTTCTGGGCATCGCAGGAAGAAGTGATTAATCTCAATTACATGGTTGAACACTGAATAATCTGGAGCAGCAGATTGGGTTACGCTTCCCCCTTTCTGTGGCTGGTGGAGGGGGTTTTCCAGCCTAAGGAGACATTTGAAAGATGTTTTGACTACTGAAGTGCCAAACTTAACCCCGGTGTAATTGGACTTGCGGTGAAACATGTATGTTGTTTTTTGCTTCCTGAGCCCTCTGGACAGCCTGACGTTTACGCAGCTGCCACCTCTTTACCATTTGCCGTGCATGACAGATCTCACCCCAGCACACTCTTCCCAAGGTCATTGCTCAAAATAAAAAAAAAAGAAAAAAAAAAAAAGCCAACTGAGGTTGGTGCTTGCAAAACCCAGAGGCAGCACGGCAGCCTGGGCAGCAGTGGAAGGGAACCGCTCCTCACCCAGCTGCCAGGCTTCCCGCTGCCGGGCCGGGGTCTTCCTCCTCCCAGCCTGGAGCCCCGAGTCCTGCCGGGCTCTGCCGGACCCCCGCTGCCCCTGCCCGCAGCTACGCGCTGGGCAGCCCAGCATCTCCTGGACCTGGGGATTCACTGGGGCCCAGGTGCATCAAAACCTCTGCTCCTCTAAGTGCCGCTGTGATGTCGGGGTGGATCAGACCCGGCACAAGCTGTAACAGAAGCAGGATTTGAGCATCGGTCCCCGGAGGAAAGCAGTGGCTGTGGAGCGCGGTGATGAGTGTGGTGTACGAGCCCAGACAGACAGATTGATAGATTTCATCCAACAAGCCTCTCAGATCCTCCTCGTTATTTAACAGCGCTTTTCCCCAGACTAGAAAGCTGTTACTGATATTCTTTGGGGACTAATAATAACCCAATCTCAATTTTTGATGGACTAAACATACACAGCATGTTCTGTGGTTCACTCCAGAGAGATCCCTCATCCCACCCTCTGCTGCGATGCCACAGTGCCCGTTGGGGTGCAACATGGCACAGGGTTTTCAGTGACGTTATCAAACATTTTTGGATAGGACGTTAAAAATAAATATATTCCCAGGGGAAGCTGCAGAGGGATTGAGTGAGGCCAGGGTGTAATTACCTGAGCTGGAACGGAGCCAGCATCTAACTTGTATTGCAAATTCTTTGCCTTACTTTAGATACCTGCTAACGAAGTGATTATAAAAACCATATTTATAGAAGATTAGGAGGTATGTAATAGATACACATACATAATTAGCCATAATAGATCCGCATTGATTACATTGCTGTTAATCCTCCTCTAAATATGTGCACATTAATTAGTCGGCATTTAACACATATACAATTATTTTAAGAACAGAAACAGTTTGGTGGGTGCGGTAGACAACAGGGTGTTTATTCATATTTTAGTATTTATTTTTCCCTTTGCAACAGCACCTACATCAGGCTGGGCCTTGTACAAAGAACAAAAAGCATCCGAGTCCAAAGGCCTACAGCATCCAGCTTCTCCTGCGGAGATAAGCACTTACAAGTGCGTGTGAAGGATCTTGCCAAAATATTATTTTTGATGCATAAAATATTTTCCCGTTACTATGTAACAAAGCGACATGCCAGACTCTGAGTGTGACACTGCTCCTTTTCCCGTAATAGCTGCGGGGGTGTTCAGCTCCAGCACCCGCAGCACCAGCACGGCGCGTGCCTCGCCGTCCCCGCTGGTGGCACGGTGAGCTCCCCAGTCCCGGTGCTCCCGCCGGGAGCCGACAGCAGCGGGTGGCTGGAGGGTCGTGGCTGAATGTGGGATGGGAATGACTTGCCGGTCACGATATCTCGGTGGCCTCGGGGGGGGAGCTTGCAGGACACCCACTGACCGATGCTCAGCTGGGTCTCCCTTTCGGAGGCCTTGAAATTTGCTCATCAGTTTCCCAGCTGGAAAACATGGTGTGCAAATGCAGGCTCTGAAATGCTTTCCCCATCATGATGATCCGACTCCCACCAGGACCTGAAGAGGACCATCTGTAATTGTGATGCTCAAACAATAGCCCCCAGGAGCCACCGGGCACTGGGGTTCGCTTCTCATGAGCTGTTTATGTATGAGATGCCCTGCAGCTTCCCCAAATGAAGTCCGCTCAGCCATCAGGCAAGTAGAAAACACCTCTCCTGTCTTCATCCCTTTCTGCCGTTCATCTTCCTTTAATTCCTTCTCTCTCTCTTCAAACAGAAAGAGCGGTCATGCCCCCCTCCCTGAGCCATGCTGCTCCCCTGAGCTGCCGTGTCCCCTCTTCTCTCCGTCGCCATTGCTATGGAGATACCTCCTGCAAGGCAGTGGCAGAGGAGGCAATCCCACCTCTGGCAGCCCCTGTCAACCCAAAGCATCCACCCCAGTGGTGACAAGATTTGATGAACTTTGAGCAACAAGTGGCCATGAGTATGCTGCCGCCCCAGAAACCCCGACCTGCAGGGTGGCAAAAAAGCGCTGGGGCAAAAGGGCAGAGAGCGATGCTGGGAGAACTGCGGTGAGGAGCTGGAGGCGTGGAGGGAAGCTGCAGGACCATCAGGTGCTCCAGCCTAGCTCTGGGTGGGCTCACACCCGTGTCCGTGGGACGTGGTCCTTCTCCAGCAACGGGGAGGTGGAGCTGGCCGGCCCCCTTCCCACCCAGCCGCCAGCACGCTTCTGGTGCCGAGGCAATGCACCGCCTCAGAAATCATTGTCATTAGCAACCTCGGTGACGCTTGATTGCTAAAGCAGCTTGCCTCCTGAAGTTGCTTGCTCGGTGCACAGAACAGATGAATCATAACACAGATCCTGTTTCATATAACGTAAAAAACCCTCTACAAATCCAGCAATTAGCCTCCAATTTGCTTTCTCCATTAATGGGAAATGGGGTCTCTCCGGGATGCTCTGACGAGACCCTGTTTTCTTCATCAGTTCAAAACCTTTCCCTCTTATTTATTTTTTCACCTTTCCCCTGAATGTATTTCCCACCACAAAAATGTTTTTCAGATCTTTGCAATTATTTATTCCACCTTTTTCTGTCACATCTTTGCAGCACTGAACGTCTCTGTTGGGAGCGGGGAGGGAGATGAGCGGCGAGGCAGCGGCTGGCAGCGGCTCCAGCCTCTCCTCTCCTCCCGTAGCCGATGTGCCGGAGCGAGTGGTAGGGTCCCGTTGGGCCATGCAGGGTCGGTGGTCCAGGGGGGTCCTGAGGCCCCCGCAGAGCTCAGACCAATTAGGAACCTCTAACTTCAGGGAAAAAGGGAATAGAAAGAGCTGAGGTGGCCGGGCTCATCTTTTTTCTTCTCCCCTCGTTCCTCATCTTCCTTTTAATGGCAAGCCCCCGGGGTCTCGTCGGCATCCTTCAGAATGGAAATCCTTCCCTGCCTCTTATGGCAGCGCGTGAATGTCACAGAGTGGATGAAAGGGAGCAAAAGGCAACACCATTCCCAACGGCGCTGGCCATCGCAGGGGGGATCGAGCTAATGGGAGGATGGAGACATCAAGGAGGGATGTGTTCAGGGGCAACCTAATGGGTTTTCCCTCCTCCTCACTGGGGAGCGGCTGGAAAGAACAGAAGTGAAGGAGAGACGCCAGCACTGTGACATTTTGAGGGACTCATAGGCAGCATCACCCACGCAGGCACGAGGCTTTGCAAACTCAGGAGAAAGCACGCCGGCTGGAGCCGGGGCTGCTCAGCACCAAACTGAAAAGATGCACTAACATTTTCAGTGGCCTTTAAATCTTTGCTTAAAATACGCCCGTGCTTGCCTGCCTCCGTCAGCTCTGCACCCTGCTCAGCTTGGCCGGCAGACACCCGTCACCCCCACAGCCCGGCTGGCAGCTCAGTGGTGGGGGCCTCCTCCAGCTGCAGTGGTTAAGCATGCTGCTCAAAAGCAAATTTGGGACCATCCCGGACAAGGGACGATCCACACGCTTTAGAAAAGCCCCCTGCTTTCACGTGCTGAGGCCGCTGCCGTGCCGTGGGGCTCCGCAGGCACATCCAGTTATGGTAAAAGATGATGTGCCTGTTTTTAGGCTGGGCTAAACCCCAGGGGAAATAGCTTAGCTTCATACTCACTGAACAATGCTACGGAAAATGGAAACAGCTTTTTAAAGAAATCTTCTAGTGTTTTCCCTCTTTGTTCTGCTGCTCTGCAGGGGGGCTCCGGGGAGGAGGGGGGAGGGCATGCATTTCAGTCTCGATGGTCAGTTTGGCATTGCTTTTGCAATCAGGTTCACTTCTGGCTGATTGTACGTACGGCGGTCGGCTGGTGCCGCAGCACCGCAGGACCAGCACCGCTCTAAACGCTGCTCAGAAAGAGAAAAAAAAATCCTTCAGTAAAGGAATTACTTGCAAGCAGTAAGGGGCATCCGGGCCTGCCGGTATCTTTTGTGTGTATGAAATTCTCCCCTGGAAATGTTATTAGAATATCACAGTTTAAAGGGCTTGGGAAATCAAACTATTTGTGGATAATTCTGGGAGCAGACAGATGCTTTTGTCAGAAGCTCAGCTCCTGGACAGTTTAAAATCTGTTGGTCACACATTCCTGCCCCCAGCCGGAGGTCTGAGTGCCGGCAGGGGCTGCGGGGACCTGGAGAAGAGGAGGGGACGGAGGGCTGCCGGGCTTTGGGCTTGCTCACAGCGCTGAGCTAGTGGTGGGGTGGGGACACGCTTGGAAACAAAATGCCAGTTCATCGAAACTGAAATATTTCATTAAAATATTTTGATTTTGGGAAGCGGCTGCCAGCAGGCTCCCACCTGCATCTCTCAACCTGCTTGATGCCTTGTAAGCCGACATCCCTGCCCAGGGCTCCGGAGGCACAGGTCCTTGGGTGTCCCAGTGCCCTGCTGTGCACCCAGCACCAGCACTGGAGCTGGGGGGTGGTCTGAGAGCTGGACACCTCCGACACTGAGGACCTACTCAAGGGTATTCTTTCTGCTGTCCTTTTCAAAAAGGGCTGATTTCAGCCCAACACCCACAGCAAGATGCTCCATTCTGGCTTGCATCTTTTCTCTGTCTTACCTTCCAGCCAGGAGCTACCCCAGGAGCTCCACGCTCTTCCCAGCCCCAGGACTGCTCTTAGTTCCTACAGCTGATGCCAGAAATGCATCTTCAGATGCTATTCCGACTCCTGTTTCCCAACCCTGCAGTTCCTTGGGTAGCTGTTACTGTTGAGGGCTGGTGCACAGCTGAGCAGAATTTCTGCACGGAGCTCGGCTGCCTCGCCGTGAGTCACACTGCAGGCACAACACGGCACGGAATGACATGGCATGGCACAGCACGGCACAGCATGGCACAGAACGGCATGGCCCTCCTGCCGGGCAGCTGCCTGTGCACCCAGAGGAGTTCACCAAAATTAGAGAGTCCGCCACCTCCTAAGGGGTTCAACCCTGTGCAGCAATTATCTCCATCCCACCTTCCACTTAAAATACCCAGAGGCACTGGTTCTCAGCAAGGGCTAATGAGTGGATTATTGCAGCATTTTAAAACTCAGCTGTTTTGTAAATTGGGATCAGCCAGTGGAACCCAGAAGACTTTTTCAAAAAGTAAAAGCCCTTCACCCCCTCCTCCATCTCTTAGCAGTCTCCCTAATAGCTAGCATAGCCATGTTTAAGGTCTCATTTTTCAAATTCTCGTATCTCAAAGGCATCGCTCTCAATTAACATCAAGCCTCTCCCTCCTGCTCCAGTTCTCCAGTGCCAAGGAGCTACACGTCCTGAGTCCCAGTAGAGCGCTGAGCTGTGCTCTCAGGGCTGTCCTTACAGAAACCGCTGGGCAGGAGCAGCGGCTGGGCTCAGAGGGGAGCCCCGGCATGGATTTCTCCCCAGTAAGGGTGCTGCAGCTCCGCAGCCTGGGCTGGTCCTCTCTCTGTGCCCTTCCTCTCTGTGGTGATCCCAACTGAGCAAAACGCTGGAAACAGGAGCGTGGATGGAGTTCCAGATGGAGGCCTCCCCATCTGTACTCTTTTCCCTGTCCCAGTCTCCCACAGAAAATACGGCAAATCCAGGCGTTTCCGAATGTGTGCAACCCTGTTTTCCTTGCAACCAGACAAGGCAGACTTGATAAATATTTTGGGGCTTATTGAAAAAAAAATAAACCCAAGGACAGTTTGTTTTTATCAACACTACCTGTGTGTTTTTTTAACCAAAATAACATTCTGAAAATTATTTTTTAAAATTTCTTTCTCTTTGTAATGCAACTTGTGGAACAGAAGAACACTGCCGTCCCTAACACACTGGCAGGTTTGGGGGGTGTTTTCTGCCTACTCTGTTTTTCCAGACCAAGAGTGCAGGAGGCGTGAGGAAAGGAGCTGAAGAACTGGCAAGAAGAGAGCAGAAGAGGGATCTGGCTGTCGGAAAAGTGGAGTCAACACAGCTCAGCCTTCAAGGACCTTAAAGTTTCAGGCAAGCAGGTTGCTGTTATGCAGGAAAAATATTAAAAGGCAAACCGGGTTCAAATAGCTGACACTTCTTCGCCAATTACTATTAAACTGTGCGTTGGCACTGGTGATGGGTGAGCTGATGGAAACACGCTGGTCTGGTCGGTACCTCCTGGCCATGCTGAGTAACCGGAGCCCCATCGTTCTTCCCGTGGCAAACCTCCTCGACGAGCTCCAGTGAAAAGAACCAATTATTTTCCTCCCTAAATTCTCGCGCCTGTAATTTTCTTTGCCTCCTGTCCAAAGTGGTTCCCGCGCGGTGTTAACGTGACGGCCGGCAGCTGTATTTCACCCGGCTCGCCTTGTTTGCGAGGGCCCGGGGTTTGTCAGGTCCGTCGTACGCTTTGAAATACAATCCTCGGGAACCAAACTAGGAAAGCTTAAGGTTGTTTCCCATTCCTTTTCTCACCCAAATATGTACAATCTCATCAACATTACGCTGCAGCTGGTTGAGAAATTTCCAAGAGCGCCTTGTTTTGTTTTGGTTTTTGTCAGAAAATGTTGAGCTGTCAAAACCGAGGAGTTGTGTCGAAATGTAATCGTTTTGACGAAACTGTCATCAGGGGAAGTCTCTCAGCTCTGGGACGGAAAGCCTGATCAAAACCAGACAGATTGAGGGAGACAACTCGACNGAGGCCGGGGGTGGTGGGGGGGGTGTCCCCAGGGGAGGGCAGGGCAGTCCTCCCCTCCTGCCCCTCCACCTCCCCTTTGCATGAATGTTGTGGGGAAAAGCCTGAAACCGGAGTGCACCACAAAGCTGAGGCCCCCCAGCCCCGGGTGTCACGGCAGACACGCCGAGAGCAATTGAAGATTTCTCTTGCTCTGCTGTTTCCAGGCAGCCTTGGCTGTCTCTGGCCAGGAAGACCTAAAATGTTACTTGGGAAAGAAAACTGCCCTCCCCTCCAGCCAGGTTTTTAAGGTAGGGCCTGGGCGAGTCTTGCTCAGCTCCTTCTCCAGCTGGCTTCATCCACAGCCCCTTGGGGACAGGAGGGCTGGCGGGGGATGCTCAGGATGGGGCACCAGCGTGCTGCCAGCAGCAGGCGCTTCGCTGAGCACCAGCGCCGGGACAGACACTGCCGGGGCTTTGCCATGTTGCACTGGTCTGCTGCTCTTTCAGGAAATGAATTGCAAAATATTTTATAAACGATAATGTTTGCTCTTCAAACTAGCACCTGCGTAAACAGAAGTGAAGTGAGTGCACACTCTGTTATCCATTGACAAGGCATCCAGAGCCTGGGAAGGACAGAGGTGAATGCCAAGCACCAGCTGCCTGTAGCCCAAGTTCAGGAGGGAAGTTAGCCCGTCGTCCCTGCTCCCTCAGCACGGGAATACCAGGCATGCTGCACAGGCTGGCGTTTCAGGACCACTCTGCTCCAGTCCTGGAAAGCTCTTACCTCTGGAGGCTTCTCAGAGCAAACTGGGCCAAAAAACATCTCTGTCCCTCCACCACTCCACTCACCCTGTGGGAAAGGAAAAAGGCCCATTAAGCTGCTCTACAATTTGGGAGATGAGGCAGAAAAGGAGTAAAGAGAATAACTTATTCGTCCCTGCAGATCTCTGGTGTCCTTGTGCCAGACCCGGGCTCACCTGCAGCCCACCTCAGCTGCTCGATCCCATGGAGCTGAGAGGATGCACAGAGTGAGGAACACATTTTGCCTAATACTCAGGAACAGCCAGTGTGTTAGGCTTTGCTCTCGCAAACAGTCCCGAAAGAAATGTAAATGGAAGTAAGTTCCAATCCAAAATATTTTAATGTCACCTCTGAAATTCCTGCTGACCTGGTGAGCGTGGGGGCTCCCAAGGTGCTACGCTCAGGTGTCTGCGCAGGTGGAGACTGCAGATCTCCTTCAGCGCTGCCAACCCCTTCATCTGCCCAAGTCCCGTTCGTAGGCGGAACACCGGGACAGTGGATCTCCATCCAGCTGCACAGGTGCCAAGCATCTCTCCGGACATGGCATCTCTGCTCTTCCCCCGCGATTGTCAGTGCCATCCTTTTACCTCTCCTTCTGGAGCCTTGGTCAGGGAGATACCAGCAGTCACTCTGTGATGGTGGGGATAACCACGAGCCACCGCGAAGGGTGAATATGCACAGAGAGGTGTTGGTTCAGCTCAGCACACGCCGGATCCTGCCCACGGCAGCAGGACCTGCCGATTGTGTATTCCGGTGCACGACGCCCCGTCTGAGCGATCTGCCAGACAAGGACATTAGCAATGAAAGAGGCAATTGGCTTTACATTCGCTCTGTCTCAGTTTCACCATCTGTAACCTGGGGTTAATGATGTCTACTTCAGGAAAGTGCTTTAAGATCTTTGGATGAAAAAATGTGTGCAAATGCAAATTATTCTCCTTATGACATGAGGAGGTTTATGGCCTGCACGGCTCTTAATAATACATTAATTATGCTTACAGTATTAAAAGTGTTCTGTGATTAAGCAAATAATTACAGAAATAGATGAGTAAATGGGGCACTGGGTGCAATGCCGGTTACTGAGCTTATCCTGCTCTACACATTACAAGACTGTGTTTTCAGTTGCTCACGGCTTTGCCAAACTTTAATTGTTTGAGATGAAATTTTCCATGCCAGTGTCTGACTTGAGCTAAATCGTTCTGGGGAGTTTCAGCCAAAATGGTTAATCTGTTCCCGAGAATGAAGCTCGTGCGAAAAATATGCTGAATTCTGGCAAGCATTTCTTTACGACGCTCTTGTTCTTCATCAGGGCTCTTTACATCAGGACCTGCAAACCTGGGAGGGCGTCTCTGTGCCTGGGATGTGCCCTTCATGTCCTCCTGCTTGAAAAACATGACTGAGCTTGGCCACGTGCTGAGCTTCGAGCAATGACAGCTTGCACTTCGCCCATCAAAATTTTCTGTATCTTTGCCATTAAAATGCTGTATCCTGATCAGCGTGGATGTTGTGAAGCAGGAAAAGGAAGGACAGGTTTGGGATTCAGGCACTCCAGCACTCCTTTGGGGACCGGTTGGACCCTGCCGCAGGATGGCTAGGTGATGCTGGCTGCTCTCCCCATCCATGTTTTTCAGTGGTGCACGTAACATCTCCTGTGTGCCTTATTTCTTGGATATTCAAATCTGAGATCACGGGAGCTGATTTTAGAAGTGCTAAACATTCCTGGCTCCAAAGGAAGCCATCAGGAGCTGTGCTTTGAACATAGAGAGTACTATATAAAAGGCCAAGTACCATCAAAAAAATCAGCTGCCTCAAATTGGGCACTCAAAATTGCCGATTCTTTTAATCTTGTGATATCTGTGCTTCAGCTCTCGGTAAGCGAGTGGGAGAGCTGGCAGGCACTCACACGGTTGTGAAAATAATCATGCTTAACAGAAGTGAAGGCAGTGGTAGGGCAGGAACAGGCACCCGAGGAAAGCCCGGGGAGGAGTGACTAACCACAGCTTCAGAGCAGGTTTAGGTTTTGCTGTTGTTTCGCTGGAATGCAGTGAATATGTCCACCCGTGAACACTGACATGCCAAAGTGGGAAAGACCAGCTTGCCGGTGGAGCTGCGTGTGTGCCCTGCCCTGAACGAGAGACGCTGCATAAATCCCCCCACACCTTTGTGATCCCGTTATTACAGCTTGGGACTTACTATATGCCTTCAAGGAGGGTGGGGAAGAGAGGATCTAACATAAAAGACAATGCCAGTCCATCTTTTCCTAACTTTTGAGTCCTTGCCACCATAACGACACGCCTGCGGTGTTGCTCATGTGTGAGAAGTGCTGCATAGTTTACCTCGCCAAGGCATGGCATGCATTCAGTGCTCTTCCCAGCCCACTTATCTCCGGCTTGTCCTGCTGTCGAAGGACACTTCGACGCTTGCTTTCTGTGGTATTTAATGGTCAGAAACTCCTGCATACGTAACAGCATTTCTCGTGCCCTGCCACTGAAAGTGTTATCAGTTTCGGCAGCTCTCCATGCCAGGAAGCTGTCAGCACAGTTGTAATCACTGTGTTCATGAAATATCCTCCGAGGCAACCGCCTACATTTTAACTCATCTTTTTTTTTCAGCAGTATTTTCTTTTTGACCAGAAAGTCATACTTCAAACAAAAATATGGCAATTGCATTATCTGTCTGTCCTAGCACTTTGGTTCTCCCCATCTCCAGGCAGCTCCGTTCTCTCTGCAGTGTCACACTGGAGTATGAACGCTCAGGTAATGTCTAATGTTTGTCACACATGCGCTCGGGGAGTTGTTTTTGACACTGTTTATGACATGACATCCTGAATGTTACACACATTTGTTACCTGTAGTCTTGCTGTCTCACTGGAAACAACCAACCAGAGCAGCGAATGAGGGGATGTGGTTGAAGATGTCCAACTGGGGACATGGGCAGGAGGCTCCCACCCCTCCTCTCCTCTAGCCTGGGAAGCCACTTCCCGAGGATGCTGCGAGGGATGTCTGGTACCTTCTGTGTCCCCCCAGTCTGCTTCTCTCACACCTGGAAAAAACAGACCCAGCGCTTTGGAAACGGGTAATCCAACTCTGCCAAGTAAGGCGGTGGTTCCAGTTAGCGAACTTGCAATTTCTGCTGAAATAATTTCACCCCATCCTGGCAATGTTTTCCCATTTTTTTAGTATATCTTGTTTTCAAATGCTTATTTTAGAGAAACGAAATAATAATTACAACTCATTAAAACAGCATCAGTTTCTGCCAGCATGTTGGGTGCTGTATTTGCAAGTAGGAAAGCATGGTCCATAGCTGACTCTGTGAATGTGGCTCTATACTTCACATATGAGTTGTCTACAAAGGCAGTTGGGGCTTCTTAGTCATTATTTCATTTCTTGAGCTTGTTCTGCTGCTTTATGTTGTCATATTACAACCAGTTTGCAAATTAGTCCTTTTAGTGTTATCTGTGACTTCCCTCCTTTTGTGCTTTGGTCACTGCAGTCTCATGCCATTATTTTGGCCACCAAAGAGAATACTTTCCACCAAAGTGGGAAGTGAGAACAATTTGGGATTACCTGACTAGTTCTGGAGAGCATTTCTGGTTGAACGTATTGCACCAGCAATCTACAAAGTTCATCTTCCACCAAAAATTCCGGTTAACCAGCCCACCCAAAGGACTGATAGGAGTATTTGTGGCACACAAAGCAAATTAAAAGCCTCCTAAATGCTTTCAGGGGGCCTGATCCAATGCTTAGGGAGGTCAGGGAGAGTCTTGTGACTTCAAATGAATTCGGTCAGCTCCAGCAAGACTTTGAGAGTTTTATTCATTAAGTATTTTTTGAAGGATTCTCCCAGCTCTAGCCATGCACAAATGGCTTCAGCATCTGCAATGATCAAGTCAGCGATTATATTTTTTTTTAAGCATTCAGGTCAGCCATTGAAGTACCAATTGAGAATATTTTTGCAAGGGTTTTATACTCACACCAAACCAGCAGTCAAGCTGGTACTTCTCCTTTCATCTTCACCCCCCTATTACCTCAATATAGTGTGTCCATCAGTTTGCTTTTATTTATTTTTCCCAGGCTATTTTAGACAATCTGCTGAAGAAATCTCGCTCAGCAATGAGTGTTGACCTTGAGCCGCTCCTTTTCTTTCTCTCTCCTTTATTTAAGAATGTGCAATGAATTAAGACATCACTTATATCCGCACTCTTTGCAGGCAACAACGGCTCTCCAATCGAGCATGAATGGCAGGTCTGCAGGCAGCGCTGTCCTGGAAATGTGATATTATGGAAACGAGAGGTGACCTGCTTACAGACAAAACAATGTGACGGGAAGAATCCTGCCTCCGAAATGGGACATGACTGCCGCCTCCCCGAGGGGCCGCGCCGCTTGCTTCTCATCAGGGGCCCTTGAGGGGCGGGGAGGGAGGACACGGGAGCACAGAGGTCTCAGCAGAAGTGACGGTGCAAGCGTCTGGCCGAGCTCTGCCGGGGACTCATGCCCGAGCCGGGGCTGCCCTGCGCCCCGGGGCATCGCCGGGAGGTGCCGAGCAGCCTCCACGCTGCAGGACACAGCAGTATCGTCCTGCCAGCGCTGCAGCACCTGTATCTGGGGAGAGCCTTCGGGGTGGATGCAGACCACTCTGCCTTTGCCCGTCCAGGCTAACCGCAGCGTGTCCCCCGCTTTCCCCCCCAAGACCCCCATCCTGCCTTTCCCTGCCTCCCTCCCAAGGTGAGAGTTGGCAAGCTGCTGGTGGCCCTAAGCTGTGAAACCTTTAATTGCCTCAAAAGCCTTCTTCTCATGTGGTTGAAACCCGGGTGGAGTGGTACAACACCCCGCACGATGCTCCATCCCAGACAGCAACTGAGCCGCGGCAGACAGTGCGGCGGGACGGCTGTGCAGGACCTCACCATCGCCGGCATGTCCCACGCCGTTAATGACCAGGAGTTACCAGGAACAGCTCAGGAATGAGCCTGGGATCGTGGGAAGCTGCTCAGTCGCGGCACAGACCCCGCGAGCCCGGCTGGCCACCCCGGCGCTGTGCTGCCAGCCACCGCCGCGGCACGTCACAGCCCTGCGCCAAAGGGACGGGAGATTTGTGATTAATCACATTTGGAGGGGAGAGGAAGGGAAATTCCTCAAATCTCTTGCTTTTTTCAAACCTTTCTATACCCAAGTCTCAGAGGTAACAAGGAATTAGTACAAAACCATACCAAATAATAATAACCGCATTCAATGTGCTTAGAAACTCATGGGAACTTGAGAAACAAAAGGAATCCATGGTATTACGCTCAGAAAGGCTCGTGCTGTCAGAGGCTTGCCGCATTTCTTCTCTCTCCTTCCAGTACTTGGTGTTAGGGGCTGTGCAGGGCCAGGGCTACGGAGCAGCAGGGAGGGAAGAAATGCATCCCCAGGGATCCAGCCCGCAGTTTGCCGCAGCCCCGTCCCAGCCCCAGCGGAGCCCGGCAGCCCAGATGTGATCAATAAAGCGCATAGCTGCGGACCCGGCTATCGGATCGCCCGGCTTTGATTTAAGGAGTTTCCCCACCACCAGGGACAGAACACTTGGGATGTTTGCATGGAAACAGGATCTGTGTTTAAGTCATTAGGCCAAATTCACTGCAGGTGGAGGCAGAGGCAGCCCCATGGACGGGACTGGGGTTGTGCCCACGCGGGTGCTGCATCTGCTCCGTGCCGTGCTCCTGCACCCCAAGGCAGAGCCCTTTGGGGGTCCCTCCCTGCCTGCAGACCGCGCAGGGCTCACCAGCTCTGCTCCGTCTCACTCCAGCCTTAGGAGATGGCTACAGTTTAGGCTGGAAGTGACCGGTTGTGGTGTCCCCACACCGCTCCATCCCAGCCACCACCTATTGCCTACACCTTCCATACTTAATCACAACTCTACCCGACAACAGCTAAGCAGTGTTACTCTCTCCATCTTCCCCCCTTCACTCGTTATATGAAAATTGTAAGAAAACCTTGGTGTAACTCAAACCAAACCCTGCCGGGAGGAGCTACCATTGCCCAAGGCTGAAACAGGCTTAGCAGAATGTACCCGGTGCATTTGCTGGCTGCGTCAATGAGCTGATGTGCCACGAAGTGCCCCGCTCCCCGTGGTTAGCTGGAGGGGTTTTAGCACCTCCGATGCCATGTGCAGAGCTGGAAGCGACGCGGGGGCCTCAGCACGTGGCTGCAGCTCCCGTCGCTCCCTGAACCCTCACGCCTCTTCCTCTGCCTCTGTCCTCCACCCCCGCCATCCCGTCTTCCGAGTGGCCTTGAGCCTTCAAAGGGAGGGGGAGAATGGGGGAGAAAAATCCACAGAGATTACTTTTAAAAAATTTAAACAAAAATATCTGGTCTTAGCTGATGTTAAAATCGGAGCATTTCATTAAAAGGCTGCAGGGCTTTTAAAGACAAACTATAAGCAGAGCCATGAATAATGCAGTTTCCATTCAGAACATGAAGATTTTAGCGCATCCATAATACATGGGGTCAACCTGGGAAGACGCTGCTAATGCACAGAAATGCAGGAGGCAGCGGCCTCGGCTCTCCTCCGAAAGGAAAACAAACTGAGAAGTTTTAGGAGCTCTCCCACTGGCTGGGCGCTCTGGGGTATGGCTAGACTCCGAGGGATTTTTAAATCCTTTTTATTGGTGTCTTTCTCAACTAAAATAAACTTGGTAATCTCATTATGAGATTGGGGGCTGATCCAAGAGTGCTGGATATGGCCCATATAACTCTGTAAATAACTGTCATTAAAGCTGGCTCTGCACACTTAAGGCTATTAGCTGTCGGGGCAGAGGCAGCTCGGGATGTCCTGGCGTGCTGTGCAAGCTGCTGGCTTTGCTGCGCGACCCGACCGCACGGCAAAGCCCTGTTTGCAGGGGACAGCCACGCAGGGCTCGGCTCGGGCGGCAAACACCGGCTTCGCAGCGCTGGCTCATCTGTGTGATGAGTTGGTGGTGCCTCTGCGGGTGCTGCGGCCGCCGGGTGGGATGCATTTCACAGGACAGGTAAGACCCTTGTGCATGGCATAGGATGGAGGGTTTTAAGCGAGGCTTCCCCTGCTCCTGCACCGAACTCGCCCCAAGCCTCTCCAGCCGCTGCAGTGAGCACTGGATGGGGCCCTGCGCGAGAGTTTAATGTGTCTGTGTTGTGGGAAAGGAGCCAACGTATAAACATCACACTCAGGAAAACACAATCTCTGCAGTAAGGAAAATTGATTCTCCTAACAGTTTTATTCACATAATGTTTGGTGGCTTTACCAGAGTTCCCAAGTTATCTCCCTCCTCCGCTATTTAACGCTGCAGAGAGCATGTTCTCCAAATATCTTATCTCTTTAATAGCCCTTCCTTTTTAGAGTGTATATATCACTGGAATCTTCTGCGGCTTCAGTTACCTTAAACACGGGTTGCAGTTAGAAAAAATGTTACCCTTTCAGAAAAAAAGGCCGTGTAGAAGTTACTCACGCCCATAAAATGAAACTAGAGGAAGAAAGAGTTTTCAGTGGCTTTTGTGGGACTAATAGGGAACAATCCCTCTTCTGGATCAGGGTTTTATAAATCTGTTTTGGCCAAAAACCTGAATTACTATTTGCATATTTTTTCCAACAAAAGAAAGGAAGAAAATTAAGTGAAAAACCCCCATGATTTTGGTATGGTGCCTGTGCAATCTGTCAACAAGGACAAATTCCCCACACTTAATCCAATTACACAAAAATTCTCTCTACAGAATTATTTGGGGATGAAATTGGCAAAAAAAGTCACTAGGGACTTTTTCTCCCCTGTTTTGCATCAAACCACTAGCTACTCCTCCTGCACGGTGTCAGCTGGTGGGGACCCTGCGGTGGCTGGAAATGCAGCCTCAGCACAGACGCCCGCAGAGGGGATCCGCTCGGGAACTGCCGGAGCAGCCATGGCACTGGCTCTGCGCGAATAGCTCGGGATGTTTTGTGGACTTCCCACCCCCTTGGCATGAAAACCCTCACGGGAAAGCCACAGCAGGTCTGGGTGCTGCGAGGGGCTTTGGCTCCCTGGCCAGGTAGCTGGAGATGGCCAGAATCCAGCTCTGGCTCCGCACCGTGGGAGAATGAGCTGAAATGGGTGGATCCTCCTTTATTCCACGGAGGGGAACCAAGAGGATGCTCATCCCTGTCTGGCTGCTCATAGCCAGCACAGGACCCGATGGGGTTTGGTCTGCTCTAATCTGAATCTGCCTTTTCTCCCCCAAAGACACGGAGGTGCTCCCCGTTCCCGTGAAGGCAATCACTCACTCTGACACCTCGCTCTGCTCGGAAGAATTTCCTGATACGGTGCTCATGTTTCCTTTGCCCTGTTGCCTTTCTCACACTTCACCTCTGCAGCTCTGCCTCCATCTGCTTTCCCTCCTGCCTTTTTCCCTCTCAGGCAGGTGGGGAAAACAGAAAGTGCCTGTGGACTGAGAGAAAATTTGCTATGGCAGACGTGGAGCTGATTTCATTCCTGGGGTAAACTCGGGAAAGGCTCCAGGGCTGTCCTGGGGAGGAATTTGGCCCACGGGAAAAAGGAGGCATGGGGAATACATTAGGAGGGTCACCCCACTGGCTAGAAACAGGCTTCGTATTGTTACCAAATGTTCGTTAATCCAAAAATAGAATTTAAGAAATGTAGCAACTTTGCAAGAGGAATTCAGACAATCCAGGAAATCCAAAGGTAGCCCTGTGACCCCGAGAAAGTCCCAGGGTAGCCCGCGAGCCCTGAGTGCAGGGGGCGTGAATCAGACTGATCCAGCAACTTCAAGGAATGGAAACACGGGACTGTTCATATATCACTCGCTCCAGGGAAAGCGGAGGGGCAAAAGCCAGGAATAAATATCAGGTTGCCTCGAGAGCCTGACATTTTTGGTAGGAACACAATAGCAGAAGCGGCCGCTGTGATTAGGTCTGTGCTGGAGAGCCGGAGCAGGCGAGGAGAAGACCGTGCAGTTTGGGGTCTGGTGGACCCTTCTCTTGCCCCTGAGCAAGTCTCCTCATCCTTTGGTGAGTGCAGCAACCCCGTCCCCCTTTCTGGAGCCTCCAGGCATGGCCCCTGCCGCCTGTAATCACACCGAGACGTCACCTGAAGGGTATGCTGCAACCCACACGCAGTCTTCGCCTGTGTGGGTACAGACCACGGCTGGCTGGGAAGCGTCTGTGATGCTAAATGACTCCAGACAGGAACTAGTTGCATTGCATGAGCTCTGGGGACTTTATTTCTTGCTGAAAAAGGGTTTCTTAAACCGGCATGCTTTTGGGCTGGTGGGGAGAGCTCTCAGCTCTGCAGCCTGCCTGGCACGAGGGTCCCTGTGTCCCGTGCTGGACCCGGCATGGGGTTTGCCCGGGTTCACAGGCGCTGCTCGCTGCATCACCAGCACACACGTGCGGACAAGGTATTTGTGCTCTAAAAGCAAAGATGAAAGCCACTGTCAGCGGAAAAGAAAAACTGCACTCTCTGAGGGAAGAGAGAGGCAGGAGAACAGCTCTGCCGGGCACTGAGAAGGATGCTCAGGCAGAAGAGGAGGCCTGTGGTCTGGGCTCCGAGGTTTCCCACTGCCTTTGCTCAGGCATTTCCCTGCCTTATGGCTCACATCAGCAATTATTTTTTCCCCTGATGCCACAGCTGGAACTGGACCAAGTCAGGTCCCGGGGACTCTCCGAAGCCCCAAGAGCAAAAAAGGCAGAAGTGTCGACAGCAGGACCAAGGAAAGGGCAATCTCAGGATGCAGAGCGTGCAGAAGACCAGGGCAATGTGGCTGCACTCATCTGCCATCAAGAAATCCTATTTGCCATCATGCAGAAGGCTGGCACTAAGTGCTGGGGTATGGACTGCCGGCACTGAGGCCAGGGAGAGACTTTTGATGGTGTCCTGAGGTTACTGCTGTTCAAATGACAGGGTAAGGGGGGACAGTGGCCCCAGCTGGATTACTTGGGCATTTCTACCCTGCCAGAAAAACAGTGCCCATTAGATTGGCTGTCAGCTTGTGGCTGTAACCTCACCCAGGAGCCGATCTAACGAGCGTGCATCGGCCTGTCCAGCCAGGAGGAGCACTGGTTCCAGGAATGGTGCTTGGACTGTCAATCCCCAGCAAATATTCATGCTTAAGTTAGATTTGGGATTTCATCCCTTTTCTGGGATGAGGCAGCCACAGCTGCAATGAAAGCGGTTGTGGCCAGGGCTTTTCCTCTCATCTGTGGGATTTAAACTTGGGGAACTGCTTCAAGGCGGGATGCCGTGGGAGAGCTGCCTGCGGCAGAGGTCTCGGGGGGTCAGCAGCCAGTGCTGCCTTTCTAGCCATGGGCTGATGGAGAGCGCCCACTGTCTGAATCCTGGGCACCAGGGAGCTGCGTATTGGTGAGACCCCAAGACTATTTTCAGTGGAAAACGCCTGGCATCTAAATTTAGCACTTTATTCGGGGGGGGGGAGAATGGAAAAAAAAATCCAACTCGCCCTCATTAAAGCTGAGCATCTGCAGAGTATACTGAAAGCAGAACAAATGGGAATGAAAATCTCCCCCACCACAAGGGCAGGGCCTGGCTTGTCGATGCTTATTTTAGATCGGAGCTGTGCTTTGGCAGGCGTGCCAGCTCCGAGCCCCGAAGCACTGGCGAGGGGAGGGAACACCGAGCTGCTGGGACTCAGTGTGTGGGGGCTGCCCCGCTGCCCACAGGGACCCTGCCATGGGAACAGGCGGTCCCCGAGGGCTGGCAGGACAGCGGATGCTGCCTGGATCTGGGGAGGTTGACAGTGAGCAGGACCACCCCCAGGCAGCCTTCCGCAAAGCCGGCTGGCTCTTCCCACCTCCCTGTACAACCCTATGCGTGAGCACCATCATACACCTATTCCGCGTCTGACCCGCTCTCCCGTATGTGCAAAGGCAAAGCTCACTGCACATGAACCCCACCAGATAGAAAGTCAAACCAGACCCTCCGCCTTCCACCCCCCCCAGCCCCTTCCGCCCCCGGGAAAATCCACAGAAGTGGCCAAAATGAATAAAGAGGGAGTGAATGTGTAACAATTTGGAGAAGAATTACTCTGAGAGACTAAAATATCACTGGCACCCTGGTGGCTTTAATGCATTCTGCCTCTTGGCCCTGAATAAATAACAATGGAAAAGCAACCCCAGAGAAATATCAACCAGACAAAGTACATCAGCAGACCAGAGCAGGAGCTGAGGAATGTATTTAAACAGAGAAAACACTGAGAACGCAAAAGCCATGCTGGATGCTGAAAGGGCAACCGATGGGTAGGTTGGGTGGATTATAAGCTCCGGATTTTCATACTTTTTTCTTGTTTTCCCTAACACCCAATGGCCAGAAGCTTCAGCGTTGCTGTTTCCCTAGTATTAATTGCGTAGCAGGTAAGTATTGTAGAAATACAAGAGATATTGTAGAAATTAGAGTTAGCCAAAATATGTCAGCAGTTTATGAGAGGTACAAAAATCCAGCTTTAAAAAAAAAAAGGCATGTTCTATCAATACATGTAATTTTTTCTTTAATTTGAACTCCTTTGTACTTGAAGGAAAACAATTGGACCGATCTAAGACATTCTATTTTAATATTTTCTCCAGCCTCTGACTTTTCAATATTAATTTATTTTCATTTCAAGATTATATTCATCTAAATTTGTACAGTGGTGTTTTGAGGAAAGGCTTGAAAATCTTCCCCCTCTGCCGTGAAGCACTGCAGCTGTGGGGCTACAGGACGTTGTGTCCTGGCAGTGGGACTGTCCCCTTGCAGGGACTTCCAGAGTCAGCACCTCCGTGGTTTACCATCGTACTTCCTTCCTAGCAAACTACTGCTTCATGCACAGAGAGTCGATAATGAGGTACAACCTCCCCGCTTCCCCAGCTCACAGCTGAAAGACCATTCTCGCCCAGCTGTAACGGGAAGGAGCGGCATTGGGAATATCCACCACTTAACCCTGGGAAGGTGCTTTGCAAACTGCAGAGCATATCGATATCATTATGGTGCAGAAGTACTGGAGTGACTTCTAAAGTCCATAAAGTGATATTATTTTGGCACGCTGTACTCCAAGACCTTGCTGTAGAGGTATTTTCTTGGCTCCCACTGTTCTGCCAAAGAGTCCCCCACAGCTGGCTGAGGTCATGGCTTGCAAACTGTGTTCAGGCTCAGATATCTTAATGAACAATATATATGCCCTTGGTGTGGCTGATTGTTCCTTCCCATTTTATAGGGAAGGCTCTTCCAAATGGAGACGACCTGACAAGCATCCTTCTCTCATGCTGACTGGCAAATAAATCCAGAAAGTAAATGCAAAAAACTTGCAGAAAGTAAGTGTTCACAGCAGTCATGCCGCAGGGTGGGAAGGGGTAGGTGGCTGATTGCATGGTGACATTTTAGTTGTGTGGACATGTCTGTACCTTGTCCATGCTGTGACCTGACACTGCCATCCAGAGGTGAGGATTGCTCCCCACCAGCTCATCTCTCAATAAAAACCCTCAGCCTCAAGCCTGGGGAGGAACAAGCTCCTCAAAGAACTATTGCAGACAACTGGGTGTGCTCCGCCTCCTCCAAAAATGAACAAACCCCATTATCTGGGAAAAGTGAAAATGCAAATGAACCAACCATCTCTCAGTAAGAATCAGGGACCGAGGTGTCTCCGTCGCTCTGTTTGCCATGGCTTCATCTGTCTTTGGAAGGAGCTGGAAGCCACCCAACATACGAAATCTTATCCTGCCTAGGTTTTCCTTATTTTCCACTAAAACACAGTTGAAGAACATGGGCAGAGATCTTTTCCAGTGACTATCAAGTGCAGCCTTTGACCACAGCCAAGCGGAAGAGGGGCTGCTCCCCTTCCTTCGCAGCAGTGAGAGCACCGGAGTCACCAGAGAAAGCCACCCACAGTCTCTTCCCAGTTCCCACCAGTGGATCCCAGAGACTTCTCTAGGTGGGATCGTGGAGGTAGGGTTGTGCTCGAGGCTCCCTGTGGCTGCAGGGCGAAATGTCCCAGTGTGGCTACCTGTAGAAAGAGGAGAGGCAGCACCAGGGTTTTTGGCTGAGCGCTGCTGCAGGAGTTGAGGTTTCGCAGGACAATGACAACTGTAAAACAGGGAAATAGATCTGGGAAACCTGCTGAGTCACAGCTGGGCTTTCTGACCTGAAGAATTATCAGACACTCTTAATGATTTGTATCAATTCTGTGCCACCAATTTCCTCCCTGTTCCATTACTAATAAAAAAGTAATAGGCACTGGGTCTCTGTAATGATCTCCTGATGGGTGATACCAGTGATGGGCAATGCCAGTGACAAATTTAATGAGAACCGGAGACTGCCCTTTGACAGATACCAGCCTGTGATGAGATGCAAAAGTGAGGTATGTCAAAGTGCATTACTTTATCTAATAATTCACATTTTCTTTTGGATATGGTTGTTTCTTGGTTTTCTTAGGATTCCCAGTGTAACACAAGGAGCTCTTAATAATCCGTTTCAGTGATTCCTCGGGATGAACAAACTCTTTCCGCCTAATTTCAAACCCACTTGAACATTATGGATTTGAAAGTCTGTCTAAAGGATCAAATGTTACGGAGTTCCTGTTCCAGGGGAGACTGTGAAAAAGGGCACAGAGAAAAACATGCTACAGCTAAAATAATTCAGTACATATTATACCACACCCTCTGCTAGCCAAGCTGTAGCAGAAATCCTATTCCCTCCCCCAGCATATAGCAAATGCTATCCATCACATGTTTGGGGTTTTTTTTCAATGCAATTTGTGGAGGAATGGCTTGAAGTCATAGGGAAAGTTATTGTTCCAAAATATTAGTGATTCAGGCAAACTTCTAAAAACTTTTCAAGATAGTCACAAGTCCTTTTGGTCTCTTCTGATCACCCTACCAAAACCAACAGATTGGACACACATCTGAGACTTTTAAATCTTTGTGGGCAACTGTTAACAAGCAGAACATCAGGAAATTACATTCAGCGACTCTGCTGGCACGAACCTGGCATGAGACGAGAACCCATCTGCAGATGAAGAGTTCGAGGCTGAGGCACCCGTCCCACATCCAACCCTGCAATGCTGGGGGTGCTGAGCATCTCAGATAAGAGCCTCTTCTCCTGACATGTTCTCTGTGAGCAATGGAGAGAAGTGACAACCACCTGGAGGTAATTCTTGCCTAGTGGGCTGAACGTGAGCATCTGACCTCCTAATTTGGGCAGGTCAGTTGGTACATGTGGATGGGACCCACCTGGCTTGTGCATGTAGGTAAGTCAAGCATAAAGGAAAAAAGAAGAGGAATTCATTCTGGACAAGGGAATAGAGCTTGTGCTAGCAAGAGTTACATAAAATTCCCCTTCAAAAGAAGATGGAAAACTTCTTAATGGATCAGAAAGCAACTTCTCAACAGATTGGAAAGCCACTGGTAGAAGCTATGGTATAACAGAACAGACCAAGAGATGCGAGAACAGGCCTGGAAAAGTGTTTCAGGACTTTACGTGCAAGATGCTGCTTATGTGATTGCGGCGTGTGTTTGGTCACCAGGGAGAGGAGGACAATTACGGAGGGTGGAAAAGCTGGGAGAAGCATTTTTCTTGTCTTGATCTGTGCTGTAGAAGACAATGAGGGGAAACATTTCCATTTCAAAGGCATTGTGTATAGGAAATCAGAATGTGACCTTAACGGTGAGGGAAGTCTCTAAGGAGGAAATCAGGGAGCAACTGGAGAAAGTGTAGTAAATCACTGAGACTGGATGGTATTTATCCAAGAGTTCAGAAAGAAATAAAGTGTGAACTACTGGGAAGGTAGTGACATGGATACACAATATATTCTGGGGGTGAAGGGAAAGGAATCATGATTACTCCTGTGGACAGAAGTCAAAGATGAAACCAAAATAAGAGTAATATGAGAGTCAGGCACAGATGTTTCCAAAATTCTCCAGGAAAAGAAAAATTAAAGCATAGTTTGGGAAGAGTTTTCCATCACTCCTTGCTCAGCCGTAGATCACCTGATGGTATTTTGATCTGACAATATTCTGCTACTTGCAGGGCTTTGCAGTTGCACATTGCTCCCCTGCTTGTTCCTGTAGGCAGTATTCACAGACAGCTCTTCTCCTCCTACCCAAGACACGAGGACAGTCCCCGCGGCCCCGTGATGGGTCCTCCCTGTTCAGGTTGCAAACCCCAAACTGCGGCACAGCTGCTAGGAAGCGTTTTCCCGATGTTAGGCACGAACTCCTCGACAACCGATACCACAAGCCCTATAAAATGAGACACACTCACAGACAAGCCAAAAGCACATTGCAGCATGCTCTGCAGCCCCCAGAAACACAGCCCAGCAGGTATCACGTTGTGCTATCCTGCAGGGTACAATGGAGGGGCTGGATCCATCACCAACACTCAGATCCAAGAATGGCTGGATGGAAACCGGATCATTACGTGCTCTGATTCCTGCATAGTGAGTCATGCAACAGCAGTGACCAGGTGACAAAACCTCCATCGCTTCTACGCCAAGAAGTGCCCATGATGGAAGGAAGAGCGGTTCCCAAAGCGTGGGTCCCTACCCCCTTCACTGGGGGCTGGTTGCCTGTAAAGTTATACACCGAAACATCACAGCCGGGGGATTTGAGCGCACGCAGCGCTGCTTTCTCCCACTTCTTCTGGTTCCCATCCAAAGGAATAAAGCCGCCTTGTGCAGGAGGATGACCGCCTCCATTCAGGGCCATAATGGGAGCCGACAGCTCCGGCGGGCAGCCTGGCGCGGGCAGCCGGCGTGGGCATGCAGGCAGTGCTGCTCCTGTCCCCCTGACAACGGCGAGCCCAGACTCACCCTGCTGCCTGCAAAAGGTTAAACACGAGCCACTTCCCTTCCTTTTATTATCTTTTTCTTTTTTAATAACATTGTCTCCATTGTGTCACAGAGGGTGGAAATAATGCAGATTTGTGCTGAGAAGCCCTCCCAGCGGCGCGAGGACGCGACGAGAACAAGAAACCCCAGAAGTGCTACAGGCAGAAATACGAAATGCCACGGCAATGTTTAAGTCATTATCCCAGCGCAGGAGGCTGCCACTGCAAGCGGAGCTGGTACGCATGGGAGGGATGCGGCCAGCAAGGGCGGGGGAAAGGGAGAGTGCAAAGGCTGGGAGATAACGGCTGGAGATGGGCCCACAGCCCTGCCCCATGCTCCTCGTTAGGGATCCCTCGTGCTCCACGGGAAGGAAAAAGCGCTTCTATCTGGGCACAAATGCTGCCCGTGACTTGTTATCATG
The DNA here is from genome assembly GCA_013398815.1 of Ibidorhyncha struthersii. Lineage (NCBI taxonomy): Eukaryota > Metazoa > Chordata > Aves > Charadriiformes > Charadriidae > Ibidorhyncha > Ibidorhyncha struthersii. The sequence goes on along the minus strand of VZSZ01008623.1, from coordinate 398,422 downwards.
AGTGGCAGCCGCAGCGGGGCTGGTGAGGACCAGCGGGCACTTACCTGGAGGGAGAGGCTGCTGGCACCCCTTGGTGGTGCAGCCCCCAGGGGCCCTGGGAGGTCCCCCCGCAGCGAGGGGTGCTGTGCCCCTGCCTGGGTACCGAGGGGTGAAGTGCCCCAGGAGCCGCCTGGTGAAGAGTGGGGCTGCTGCGGTGCCATAGCAACAGACCTCCTCTCCATCACACAGATAATTTCTGCACGGGGAAGCTGTTTGCTGGAGTGTTTTTGAGGGCTTTGAACGCAACTTAGAATTTAAAAAAAGGAGGAAGAGGGTTAACTG
>VZSZ01008623.1:383569-397855 GCA_013398815.1 Ibidorhyncha struthersii | reverse complement strand
TGAAATCCCATACTCTGCCAGATGCCCAGCCACTGGGGAATGGCTGACCCATATTTCTAGTCCCTGGTGATATTTTGGTGTGACAGACCCTACGTGTGGCACTGCTCCTGGCACTGGGACCAGTGGCCCACACCACAAAACACACAGTATCTGCTCTTGCCCTTCCAGAGCTGTTTTTATTCTGACCATGTGCAGTTCAGAATAGTGGCTGTCCTGCAGATGCTATTGGTTTCTTTTTGTTTGTTTGCTTTCCTGGCAACAGTCATCATGGGGAGGGGATTTCTGTGGTTCAACAAGTGTCCTGGGACCGCAAATCCAAACCCTGCAAATCCACGAGTGGAAGAGAAGAAATGCAAGAGATGTGAGAACAGTCCTTTCTTCTCAGTTTGTACATTTTCCAGATGCCAGAATGAGCTCAGTTGACTTCAGACTACTAGTGGCGTTAATTGATGAAATCCCTGTGGGATGCAAGAGAAGGATCATTACTTACCTTTGGTGTGGCTCCACTGACAGCAGTGAAGGTGTGCCAGGGAGGTGGCACTCCTCTGCCTCTGCCCCTAAGCAGATGCAGCCCCAGGTAACAGCAGTCCAAGCTTCCCAGGCAAATCCGAGAGCACTTAGTCTTCCCCAGGAGAGGCCATCTCACTGAAGGTTAAACTTCATCTCAACAGCTCGTTCAGGCTTTTGCTTTGTTGCCAAAACAGCCCACAAGGAGGACTGGGAAAGGGGGAAGTGGTGGGACAGGGACAATTAGAGCCAACTGCGGTGGAGGGATTTTGAGTTGATCTCTTTTTTCCCCTTTTAATAGCGCTGTATTATAAATATCACAAAACCACATGTTATCAGACAGAATGAAACAATTATACTCAGCTTCACAACTATGGGGATATGAGCCTTCGATGGGGCCTTGTGCTCTCTGATGTGGACACCTGCTCTCTAGAAATTTGATGGGTGAGCAGCAACTTGACCAGGATGTGGGCCCCAAGAAAACCCCCTAAGTCAGAGCAAATTTTAGTCATGACCAATTGGGTGCTACTGAAGGAAGAACTCATCCCAGTTGCTGAGTCATTTTAATCACACGCAGCTAATGACCTTCTGGGCTGGGGGAGCAGAGAGCCCATGCACGCTCTTGCAGACGGTTCTGATTTCTTCAGAGGACGCAGTGAACGCGGGTAGGTATAAAGGATATCCAGGCAGCTGAGGCTTAGCTCTGACTCTTCTGAGCAGGTCCTGCTAGAAATAATGTTGGTGATTTTTCTGCCCCATTTGCTCTGTGTAGTTGTGGGTTTGTGTTCATTTACTCACAAAGTCCACTTTGGGTCCCCCCACCCCACCACACGCGCATACTTTCTCTCCCCTTCCCATCTCAGGAAGATTTTCCTTGAGAAGGGCCACTCGCAGGTATCCCCCCATCCTTGGCCCGTTATTTATAGGGTACCTCTCTGCAGAGCACAATGCTGGGAGGTGAGTGAGTTATTGTTCCGGGTGACATCATGGAGTGGACTTCATAAGGGGGCTCAGCGGATGGTCTCTGAAGACAGCTGCGAAAAAGGCAGCCCTGAAGGATATGATCGAGTGGGTGAGACATAAATTTCTTAGGACAGGCAGTGAAAAAACATTTACAGCCCTTCTTTCCTGAGTCTGGTTTCAATCAGAGTCCCAGCCATTTCATTGATGCTTCACACTAAGCACTCACTCAGACATACGCTTTATGCGCTCAACCTGCCTTATTTATTTTATTTTATTCCCTTTTTTACTGTTTTTAAAATGCACTGGTACAGGATGGCTTACAGATCCTCAGGCAGCCAGCTCCCATGTAAAGTAGCCACAGACAAAGGCTATCCGCATGGATATGAATCTGGCTTGCAGACAGGAATCAACTAAGAATAATATTGATAACGGTAATGAAGGAATGGGTTTATAAAACCATCACATTGCAGTCTCAGTCTATAACAAACGTGGTATTAACTTTGACATTCATTAAGGCAGCTTGCCATTTCTTCCAGGCTTAATGGAAAATCTGTCTGTTTAGAAGTGTTTGTTGCAACTCCAGAGGTTAGGGGAACGGATAGGTTGCTGATTAGAAAAGCCCTGAGCGCTTGACTACCCCAAAGGGCAATTTAAGTTCATTCTTGGCCTTCCTGCTCCTATTTTTATTTTATCTCATGTGTTGGGGCAACTGCTTTCTAGGTTTGCTGGGTCTGGCCTCGGGCGTGCAGCAAGGTGGGTTGTCCCTGTGGCAGCCCTTGATGTCTGTCTGAACTGCTCCCGAAGACTGTCAGGACACAGCCTCCACCACCCCCTGGTGTGGAGTCACCTTCCCAGTCTGGAGAAAGCCTTGCTCGCTGTGAACCCAATTTTCCTTTGCTACAGCTTCAGCCCATGACTTCTTGCCTTCCTCCATTGCGGACGCTGAGAACAGGCTACTTCTGTGTTCTTGCTGCCCAGTTTTATAAATCTGAAGACTCTATCGAGACTGTCTCTCCCCAGCCTGTGCTGCTGTTGATTAAACAAGCCAGTTCATTCAGCCTTTTCCGTGGGACTTGAATTTCCCCAGCGAGTGACTCCAAGTCCTACAGCTCAGGTAAAATTAAACGCCACACACCTTCCCTCTGATCAGCAAGTCTCACATTCCCGGAGTGCCCTGTTGCTTTCTTATGGGCTTGTCAGTCAAAATAGCTGTGCCCATTTTTCGTGTGAGGAGACACGATTTTCACCCAAATCCCTGCCGTGTTCCCAAGCATCCCCAGTAATATCAGTACAGGTTTACTGGGAGTGAAGGGAAGCAGGGCTGCTGCCGAAGCCCCCCTTGCACGGATGCCGTGGGCCAGGTGATGCAGAGCCCTTCCACCTCCACTTACCTGAACCGTGGATGCTGCCCAGAAGAGTCTCATTTTGAGCAGGACTGCCCTGCTCCTTGCAGCCTGGTTGCACAGACTTTTCACAATCCTGAGCTTTTCAAAGCTTCTGCCACACCAATCCTGGAGGCCACAGGGGTGCGAGAGGAGGCGGCACCTTTCCCAATGCCACCTTGAAGGCAGACTCGGCTGTGCCATCTGGACAAGCCTTTTGCTATCTCTGCACATCTCAGAGCTCTCAATCTTAATCGAAAGAATAGACTTTCGGTTAGTACAGTGAGTTAATCTCTATCTGCCTCTCCCCGTAACTTGCCGCTATTTATCAGCATTCTGTATTTTACATATATGTGCGAGGCATTTAATAAAACCCAGACTGAGGAGATGAAAGATTTATCCGTTTGCCCTGAGAGATGTCCCTTGCGAGGGCAACTTGGGACTCGGGAGCGGAAACCTGGATTGTTTTTTATGGCAGCTGCGTGAAGAGATACAGAGCCTTTGAAGTCCTCCTGGCCTCGCTTCCTCCCGCCTGCCCTCCGTGCCACCGGCTCGGCACAGCGGGGCTCCCCCCTTCCCCCCGGGCCCCGGCACGGTGGGGTCACGTCCCAGGCAGGAGAGATGGCTCTGTGGTTAGAGCACGGTGGGGCTGGTGGGAAGGGCACGGAGCGATGCACAGAGGAGGAGGATGGCATGGGCAGAGCTGGCTTAGCCTGCTCCACGCAGCCCCCAAAATCTCTTAGCAAGCCCTTCTGTTAGAACGATTTTCAGCATAAAATCATAGAATGGAAACAACTGACTGCTCAGAAGGTTACAGCAGTTAGAGGAGAAGATCCAGGCCTCTGCCGTGCTGACACGTCGCCTGAGCCCAAAGACTGTTTTGGCTGGCATGGGACGCCCAATAATGGGGCGGCTGACGTGCACGGCCACCAGGTCATCTCACCACCACCACCCGCTCGCTCGCCTCTCAAATCCTCTTCAGCAAAGCATCTCAGGCCCCAGATGCTCTGCAGCACGGCAAACCACCCTGGACCTCCTGGAGGTAATGCCAAGCTGCCTGCCAGCAGGCTGAGTGATTCAGGCGGTGGGAAGGAAAAAGATGCTTTCTGTCAGGAATGGAGCAGTGACATTTCCCCGTAGTCCCCCAGGTGCCCATCTGCAGAAGGGCAGGGAGGCGTCAGGCAGGTGCCAGCCCAAATAAATACAGCGCAAGTGGTCTCCAGCGACCCATCAGGGCTCTGCCAGCGACGCTGGCTGAGCCTCGAGGATGGAGTCGGGAGGAGGGGCACTGTCGGTGCCGTGGTTACTAATGAACAATTTTAATTTCTTCCATAAACAGCTAATAAAGCTCATCTCTCTCTCCTTCTCTCTAATGCACCATTTATTTCTCGCTTTGAAAGGCGATCAAGGAAATTCACACAGAAGAATGGGAGGGGGGATTTGATGCTAAATGTCAGCGCCGCCTGATGAAGCCTAATTCTCCCTCTGAGCAGCTGCAGCAGCATCTTCACGAACAGGGCTCTAAATGAGAAAGGCTTCTGGCAGCCGGGGGAGCTGACGGTGTCAGAGACTGCCCTGGGATGCTTCGAAAGCGGACAGTCCACCCCCGGCAGCAATTCTGTTCATGGCAATTATTATAAAGACTCTCAGGACAGACATTACTCATTACTTTGGAGAGGGACTGGGGACTTATTACTTTATGGGGACAGGGGAGGAGCAATGACCATCCTTTGCCCTTTCACCAGCTTACTATCTCCTGGTCCTCAAGGCTTGTGTTTTCTCCTGACCAGCCTGGCATGCCCATCACCCCCAGAGCTCGGGCTGGGCACTTGGTGCGCAGTCCTTCTGCGAAAGTCAGATGTCTTTTCCACTTCCAGCCATCTATGAGCTTTGTAAATACCATCGAAAGACTTGGAAAATTACTTGTCCTCGTGGATTATGATTATCTTTAAAGTTACTGAAGGATAATTATCATCATGTCAAGAGGCTGATGATAATCTCATGATACTATACTCACTGGTGGTGGAGAGGAAAAACACAGAGCTAATTACCCAGGAATAACTGTACAGTGTTGAAGATGGCATCTCTAGTTGTGCAGGACAGAAAGAGGTTTCTGAAGCCTCTGTAGCTTTGTTTTGCAGGACCAAAACAAAAGCAGTTTTACATTTAAGTGGTTGAATGGTGGACGTAATGGAAATACAGGTGTCCGGCTAAGAAAGCTGTTAGGCCTGCGATCCATGTGTGAAACGCAGTGCTATATGCACATGGGATATTTTGAAATATCAAAGAGAGATCCCTTTTCATCTCTGAGGTCTGCCTGGGGAAGAGATATTGCACTATTTAATCTAGATGGTCAATTCTTAGCATGAGCAGGACAGAAGAAGGAAACGCATTAACAGGGCACGGGGGGAGATCTGGAGCTTCAGACCCATCCAGCGCTTGAGTGTCTGGGAGTACACCACTGCAATTAAAATGCAAACAATATAGCAATATGGGGGCTATAACATGAAAATTTCCTAGTGACATAGAACAGAATAGAATAGAATAGAATAGAATAGAATAGAATAGAATAGAATAGAATAGAATAGAATAGAATAGAATAGAATAGAACCGATTAGATTTCAGTTGGAAGGGACCTGCAATGATCGTCTAGTCCAACTGACAGTGATCATCTAGTCCAGCTGAAATCAACATCTGAAGCCATGGGAGTGTTATGGCTTAAAAGGACTTGACAGGACTGTGCTTACAGTGTAAGAGCTCATTTCTGATCAGCACCCTGGAAGAGCAATGTAGTTGTACTGGGAAAGGGCCAACAGCAAGCACGAGGCTTAGCAGAGCCTGAGGAAAGGCTGAAAAAACAGCGAGTACTTAGCTGCCAGGGAGGGTGATTAAGAAATAGTTAAATTAGCTAGGGGTTATTATAAAGTTAAGCTTGAAAATCTACTTGCAGCTGCCAGGCGGTGGGGGAGGAGGCACCGCCGGCGGTGGGGACGCGATGGCGGGGTGTGCTGGTGGCAGTGCCACGGGGCTGCGGGGGCTGCTGGTTTAACCTCCTGTCTCGCGTACAGCATTCTGCAGCATTTCTCTTCTGGGCTGATATTGTCACTATTTGAGCTGCTTCTAAGGCCATTTCAATGATTTTACTGGGGAAAGGGTGAAAAACTTCTTTCACTTGTGTTAGAGCACTCCCCTGAATCTTTTCATTTGTTGTTTAGTTGTTTACTCTCCTGTGTAAAATTCTGAATTTGGGAAGTTTGCCTACGATGAATATCCCTAACATTCATCAAACATCATAAGTCTGGTCTTGTTCATTCTATAGGAAGTTCTATAGATTAGATATAGATTTCTGTAGGAAGATCAAGAGCATTCACAGGACCTGAGTTATTTGAACAAATTCTTGTTCTGCACAAGTGTGTAACCACTCCTTAAATCCATGAGGCCCCATCAAGCCTAATGCAAGTTAATTTAAAGATGTCAGAAAACTGTGGATCAGATCTGTGGCAGTTTTAAGTGGCTTTAGATTATATAAAGTAAGCAACTGTCATTCACCAGTTAGTTATTTCACAGTGCGTGTACAGAAGGGCCGGGGTGTGCTTGCATTCAAGACAGAAATGATAAAGCTGAGAGAAGACTGCAAATAATTTTCTGCTAGTATTAGCTCAAAGATTTTAAATGGTTCCTCCAGATGCACTTGAGCTCCCTTTTTGGGAGCATTCAAACTGCCTTCATTGGCATGGATATTCGAGCTCTTCCACCTTGGGAGACCTTGTGTGGGTCTGAAACACACACACATATACACACACATACACACCCAAAGCCAGGGTTCACAGCTTTATATATATATATGTCCCATCCAACCCAGCACTGTTAACTGGTGCAGAGGTAAATCCAGGGGCAGAAAAGACGATCTCAAACACATCTGCCCCGTGCTTTCATGGAAACAACATCCTGCCTGCAGACATCCCATAGACCGAAAAGGAGGCAAAATTTGTCAGGTGAATTTGTCAAGCAGTGGTGATAATCATTCATTTAGCCTGTAATGACATGGCACTTACTATGTAATAACCTGGATATTGCATGGAAATTACCATGTAATCCAATGCTCGGTAGTTGCCATATTGTCAGTGGCTTCATGGTAATTTGTACCCTCTCATTTAAAGCCTTGAAACTGCTATTATTATGGCAACAAAGCAGCAGATTCACAGTTTGCCAAAGGAGAATCTCCAGAGGGATGTTATGAATAATTAGGCAGCCACGGTGGTTTTGGATAACATCTTTACCGTAACTCCATTAACTAACAATTGATTGCTTTCCTAGCTCTGACTTGCCTCCAGTCCTTCCTACCCAGAACTCCGGTATCCCAACAGTAAAGACACAGCTCTGCAGAGGCAGGCAGATCAACAGCAGGAGAAATGCTCCAAGAGTATGATCCTGAGAAGCAGCGTCCCTAAAGAGACCAGCAGCTAAAGCAGGCCAACATTTACTGAGGTGCAAAAGCTGCTGAGAAATTTGGGGTCACTGTTCAGCTGGTTTAAACTGGTGCTCTCCCCTGACTTTGAAGGAACACCTCCAGCAGATGCTGGTGAAGAACCTGGCACAAGGTTTGATTGGTGTTAAGGACACCCAAGTGCAAGTTGCATTGTCACAATCATTGCAAATTAAGTGGATTCAAAATTGAGGCAGACTTCTCTGGGACAATATCCAGGTCCAAATATAATCCTCAGATCTCTCTGTCCCCAAAAAGCTCTTTTATAGCTTACAGGCGATCACTGAGCATGGTCCAAAATTGACCCTTATCACCCTCAAATGTACATCCTCAACTTTGCCTTTGGAGTGATAAATTGTGGTTCACTGTAGTCATCGTTGCGCTGATAATGTGTTATTTTTAGATGGAAAAAGTATGAGGTCAGAGTTAATGTTTTGCATTTGTCAACAGGAGGAAGACATGGCCCACACTGCCCTCCTGCACTCTCACTCATCCCCTGCCCCTCATAATCCTCCTGACCCGCTGGTAACCCCCTCCCACGGATGCCTCCCCCGGCCAGCTCGCCCTCCTCCTGAAGATGCCTCCCTTGCCAAGGGGCTGGGCAGCAGCTCCGAGGTCTCCCCTCTTCCCTTTCCCCTGCCCCTTCCCGGCAGCGGGGCTCTCCACGCTGAGTAGCTCAGACCCCGCTCCTCTTCCTCGCCTCCACTCCGGCTCCCAGAGCCAGCGCACCGGGCTGGCCAGCATCGTCTTCCTCTGCTTTCCTTTGGACGTTATGATATACTGAGGGAGCAGCTCTTCTTGTGTTGTTGTTTGCTATATAAACTTTTAAAGCAGCCTGTGCCGGCGACGTGAGAGGGATAAGTGTGTGGGGGAGGTTTGCAGTTTGTAGTGATTGAGATTCTTTGGTTGGAGAAGCCTAAACAAACACCATAACCTCAGGGGAAATTCTGCAAAGTTTTAGTTTTAAGTGCTTCCTCTAACAAAATAACTGTTCAAACTAGAAAGCTACGAGAGAGCATTCCTTTGGCTGGTGGAGGCTTCATGAGCCAAGCCTGGAGATGGAACTCAGGCTTTAAAGTGTGAACATAGAGAACTTTGTCTCTCCTTTGAGTGCAAGTTGGAAAGTGCTCTTCACTATGGACTCACCTCTGTTTTACTTTCCACCAGGGTAAGCCAAGGAAAATTTGTTTGGCATGATTTCCCCTACTGGAGGACATTGGATTCTACAGGGTCACATCTATAAATGTCCCAGGGTTAGTTTAAGGATGGGGTGAGCTGGCTTGAAAAGGGGAGAGCCTCAAATGTGGATGCTCACCCATTGTGCACCTGGACACTGTCTCACCTGCTGATGGAAGAGGTGTCCCCAAGCCACATCACTTCTCTCAGCATTTTAAAATTTCTCTCACCCACATGTTGGGGTGTTGTTTTTTTACCCCCAGAAAAAAAAAACATTTCTGACCTGCTTAAATATCTCTAAAACTACCAGTTTTAGAGCCAGGAAAAAAAAAAAAAAAAAGGTTTAGTGAGTAGCAGATGTGCCAAAATGGAGAAGTAAGCGAAACTATGTTTTTAACCTCAAAACTGTTTACTGTGTAAGACTGGAATGAAACCACAATGTGGGCTCTAGCTCAGCAGTCCACCCCGCGCACCCACCGCCTGCCCTTCCCAACTGGTGCTGCGCGGGGCTGAGCCTTACAGCTGGGAGGCACCTGACCACTCTGCTGGCCAAGGAGCACCAGGAAAAAAATATCCCAGCTTGAGGAGTGGTGGCCATCGGATGCTGAGACTAGTGACCCGGATCAGTCCTGGCATTTTTTACTGAGCAGCAGGATGCAGGTGCAGGAGCCATGCAGGAGAAGACCTCCCTCAAGTTCCCAGTAAAAGATTAGTGTAGGAAACCCCCTTGATTCCTTCACTGGGGTTGGACCCAGGAATCACAGCATGTCCACTCAGCCCTGTGGCTTTTTCAGCAAGGATGGAGTCTGCACCCAGACTGGCTTTTCGTATAGGAAGCTCTGCAACCAGCAGTAATCGTATTTTGTCAAGTGGTTTTAGAAAAGCAATCCACATCTATTAGCCATCTGGATTAGAGAAATGATGTTCTTGATCCTAACTGCCAGCTTAGCCAAGCCATTATCAAAGAACAGAATAACTTATCACGTTCCTCTCTTTCCATATCACGAAGAAGCTTTTGTTTCCCTTGCACACTTTATTTATTTCTGTTTGTCGCATGTCTGTCAGACACAACACTGCTGAATTCAGGCTGGCCGTTTGACTCCAGGTTACAGCATCGGATATGGATCTCGCCAGTGCTGTCCTTTTCTCATGTCCTTACAGAAGGATAAGGAAACCGAGACATGCACAGTCAATGTGAATTTTACAAAATCACCTCAAGCTAATTGTGAAGGTTTATTAGAGAAAGGAAGGGGTGTCCTGCCTATCGTACATCATCCCGCTCTTCTCCTCCCACCCCTTCTCACGGTCCTAGTCCAGAGACAGCAATCTTCCTCTTTACTTTGATTGTATTAATCTACTTCGTTTTTTATTCTGTCAACCAATCCAGCAGGAATATGGAGGTGCAAAGAGCTCTGTGGGCAACATGCACAACACAGATGAAATTGTCCGTGTTTTAGCTGGAGATTTTTCTTGTTGCAGCTACATTACTCCAAAGTGGAGGGGCTCCGATGTCCCTCCCCACCCCTGTCATCACTGCAATACCCAGAGCCTTCGCCAAGCTTGAGAACCTTTTGCAGTGCTCACCCGGCTGTTCCCAGAGCCAATTTCCTTGGGAGCTGGGGTGCCGATGGGTCCCGTGAAGACACCTGCCTCCGTGAGTGCTTTCCAGCCACAACGACCTGTGTTTGATTGCTCTGTGAGCCAAGTTACCAGGGGCCTGCTGTTCACTCCACCAAAGAACATACTTATTCCCATTCCCACGGGGTTTTCCCTTAATTGAGCTGCTGACTGCATTAACCTGGGGAATGGAGTATTGATTCAACAGCCACCGAGACGAAGGAGCTGAGCTCAGGCCTTTGCTATTTACGGAGACGTGCATCTCAGTAGGAACTTTCCAAAACGAGGACACACATGAGCTCAGTGGGATTGTTATTTCCTTGGAGGGAGAAGAGAAACCCTTCCATCTTCCTGCCACACCTGGAATAAGACAGATCCCCTAACTGCTGTTCACAGCTTTGCCTCCCTCCTTCCACCTGCGCTCACATGCATTTCCAGCATCTAACAGCAGTCGTAGCAGTGCTGCAGCTGAGGGGAAGGGAAATGTTATTTCTCGCTGACATCCTTCGCATTTGCCCTGTCCCTGACACCCCGAGGGTTGGGTCACATCTGGAGGAGCAGCTGCAGGACAGCTCAGACCTGGCAGCAGCCCTGCACCCGGCATTGCCCCTGTGCCAGACCCACCTGGAGGAGCACCCATCTCTCCTGCTGTCTTTGCAGCTCAGTAGAGTTTTCCAAAAACGCTTGAAATTATTAAGTCCAGGCAATTGCTAGAAACCAGCAGAGAAGAGATGCAGGAAGGGACGGGACAGGACAGCTGGCATGTCCAGACTGCAGCTCCCACGGGCTGCATTTCTAAATTAAACTATTGCCATGAGTAAGCTTTTCCCAGTACATCTTTCTTTCCAAGGCGGGAGCGGGGGGAAGGAAGGAGAAACCTGTGCACTTTGTAACCAGCCTTAATGGCCACATGTCATCATTTACTTCCTTGAGTACATTCACATACGCGCACACTCACAAACTCCTGCAGAGCTGCCCTCAGACCTGCTTCTTTCTCTCATTAAGGCTGGGATCTGCTCTGAAAGCATCACCCGGAGCAGTGACGGGTGAGCCACAGATCACCTGCAGCACCACTTCAGACACTTCAATCACTGCAAATTTTTGGAAGTCAACTGAAGAGTCTTCTCTTTCTACAACCTCAGGCTCTGAAAACTTAGGCTAGAAATTTTGTGCTAGCTTTCTTTGGGAAAGTTAAAAGATTTCTCATTTATGTTCTGTTTGGTGGAAAATAAGACAAGACTATTAGAGCTGGCTGCAATACAGAATTCCCATTCAGCCAAAAATATCACTGTTTCAGAGTTTTCTTTCATCCCATATTTGAGCAACAGTGTTAGCAGCTCCAAATTTCCAATGAAATAAAAATTCCAAACTCTTACTATAAACACTGAAAAGCCTTCTCTAAATATTTTGCTTCAATGAAGCTAAAGCGTTTCGCTCAGCTTTATCATTTAATAAACTCCAGCATATCATAAGACATTCAATGATCTGGCTGCTCAATGACAAAGCCAGAAGACGTCGCTTTGGCTGAGGGACCTGGCGTGCTCCCATGGAGTGTCACAGAGACCGTGAACGCTGCTGATACCCCCGGTGCTTTCTGACTTTTCCCTTGGTTTTTGATCCTTTACTTTTGAACTTTTACACAGAGGTTTCGTTTCCTCCAGGGAGATGGAAAGGCACCTTCGGCTGGTGGTGGTGGGTGAAGTAGATGCTCTACAGACCCTTCTAATTTAACGCACGTTGCAGGGTTGCATGCTGCCAAGGCAGTAGATCTAAAGACCGAGGAGCTCAACCCAGTCCTACAACAACTGGGGGGGAGAAAAGAATCCCACTGAAAATGCTCTGACTTCCTCTGGGAACAGCTTTTGCAAATGTCTGAATGAGTCATATTGTGAGGAATGGGGCAGGCAGAGAGAGCAGATAATTGGGAATGTTTCCCATGAGGCAGATGCCTGAAATGTGTGCAGAGTGCATGCACTGTGCAGACGCAGAATGTGTAGCAAAAATGGGAATGAAGTTGGCTGTATTATCTTGAAAACAGTTTCATTTCCATTTCAATTCCAGGTGAGGGAGGAAAGGCAGCACCTTTCTCATTTCAGCCAGTCTGGGTCTCATCTTACTTGTGAAAGTTAAAGTTCATCCATCACCCATGCCCTGAGGGCTGCGTGCCAGACCAATTATTCATACTTAGCAATGACTTACTCCATGGAGAGCCCCGGTGAAATCAATGGGGTGGCTCAAAGAACACAGGACTACGCAAGCCGAGGGAGAGCAGCAGGGTCTGCCCTTGGTTTATTGTACCAATTCCCGCAGCTTTCCCATTGATTTACCTGAGTATTTCTCCAGCCCAAGGATCTCGGGGTGAGGCTGCTGTGTGTGTGTTTGTGTGTGCTGAGTTTTTATGGCCCTGTTTACACTTCAGGCTTCCTATTCTCAATTTCTCAGTGCTATCACTAATACTGTTTAATTGAGGCTTCCTTTGATTAATGAGGACAAGCATGGGGTGTCAGCAGCGTCAAAGGGCAGCCAGTCCTTCTGTGAGCACATGGAAATGCTGGTCAGAGTGGGAAGAGACAGATCCTGCCAAGCCACTGGGAGTGAAATAATTTGATAACAGAAAAAAAATTTAGACAGAAGAAAACTTCAGAAACTATAAGGCAGCAGGATACCATCCAGGGGATGTCTGCACTGTCCCTGGTCCCCTTTGAAACATCATGTTTGGGATAAAGCCTGAGGAAAGGCATGGGAGAAAGCTACATTACATGGATGTAAAGCCACATTTTCAGCAAACTGTCCTGTCAGCCCTGATGGGCTCTTGCAGGTTCCCAAGTCGGCATAAACAATCTCCTCGGCAAAACACCGTCCTGCTGTGCATGCACCTGCCAGATGTGTTCTGCTCTGCCGTTAAATTGCCTTTGCCTGGAGCGGCCGATGGAGAGCTGGTACCTCTCCCCGGCACCGTGCAGAGCTGCCGTCGGCTGTGGGCACACAGGAGCTGCTCCCGGGCACGGCACGGCTCCTGCCAGGGACCTCGGGGAAAGGCTCTGCGTTCTGCTTCAAGCCTGTGGCTCTCATGCATGAGGCTGTCACCCTGCATTTGCACGGAGCTCTGACACGAGGCGGTCACTGTCACGCAGCACTACAAGGTGTAAAACTAACCCACCCTGGAGATGCTGAATGGGGCGACAGAACTCACACAGTCACATTTACCAAATAAATATCACCAGAGTTGTGACTGCTTAACAGCCTGCTCTTGCTGTACAACGTGGGTGACATTTCTGACTGCCTGTTCTGCCTTCTAAGAGGATATTATCTGAAAACCAAACCCTCATGTTTATTCAAAGCACTGTAATTTCCCTGCTGTAACCCAGAATGTTGTATTAATTATTATTGTCATTATCATCTGCTTTATCATAGTACACAGCTACATCATGCACTGGGACGACACTGACCTGGGGGCTGCGCAAAGCAAAAGATCATAGAACCATAGAATGGTTTGGGCTGGAAGGGACCTTAAAGATCACCCAGTTCCAACCCCCCTGCCATGGGCAGGGACACCTCCCCCCAGCCCAGGTTGCTCAAAGCCCCATCCAGCCTGGCCTTGAACACCTCCAGGGATGGGGCAGCCACAGCTTCTCTGGGCAACCTGGGCCAGTGCCTCACCACCCTCACAGTGAAAAATTTCTTCCTTATATCTAATCTAAATCTACCCTTTTCCAGTTTGAAGTTATTACCCCTCATCCTATCACTACATGCCCTAGTAAAAAGTCCCTCTCCAGCTTTATTGTGGGCACCCTTCAGATACTGAAAGAGAAGATGGCTGATACCTCCAGATTATTCCACTCTAAATAGAAGACAGGAGGGCATAGATGGATAGAGAGAAAGCGAGCAAGGGGACAGAATTGCTCCTCTGGGCTGGCAGCAGTCAGGGTTATCCATGCCCACATTTTGTATAGCCAGTGCAGCAGAGGAGCCTTTTAACAAGGGACCTGAAGAAGCACTATCAGATATCTCCCAGAGCCTTCCCCATCCAAGGGAAGATGAAGAAATACAGAGTTGTTTGAAAACGTAGGTAGTGACTGATAAAAGCTGATTATCTCAGGTTGGAAGAGGCAGAGCTGACCCTGCAGTTCTGTCTGAGAGAGTGATGGGGGGGGG
>VZSZ01008623.1:343769-383564 GCA_013398815.1 Ibidorhyncha struthersii | reverse complement strand
GGGGGGGGTTGGCTTTAGGAGGGGCTGATAGATGAAGACAAACACCTTTTTGGATGGGAGAGAAAAGGTGGATCCAGTAAGGAAAAGGAAAGCTGTGGCTGGCTGCAGTCCCAGTGAAGGGCCAGAAAAATTATCTTGGTAACAGCCTTCTGGATGGATATTAGCAGGCTACCCTCCCATTTGTTAAGGCTTGAGAAAAGGATGTGTCAAGAAACAAGTCATGAAAAGATAACAGCCTGGAAGCCTCAGCTGTGGATGGACAGGCAGGGTCATACCTTGGAGTTATGAAGTGAGACGCAGAGGTATGCTGGATGCACAGACCTGAACCAGGGTCTGAGTCAGAGACAATGCCCGAGTAATGAGGGCAAGTGCTGGAAAAAAGGCTGAGATAGTGCATACCTCCTGCTTCTGGGAGAAGAGAGGCAAGAAGTGTGTTTATGGACTGGCAGGTCACTGAGAAGAAGCAAAACCCAGTATCCTAGGCAAAATTCCAATCCACTGGAACACACACAGGTCTTCTGTGTCTGTGCTGAGCGTCTGATTTCCTCTCACTTTGTGCTCAGGTCTCCAGACTGGTCCTCACTGTCTGCGATTCTCCAGCCCACCTTCATCTCCCCATCCTCCCCAACCTGCTTTGTCCCATGCTCCTCTCTCATTAGTGCTCTTTGTCCCCTTAAACCCTTTCGTCGTGCCACTCACTGTGCATGGAAGCTCCCCGGTTTCTTCTTTCCTGAAAACAACCATCGGCAAAGCTGTGAGCCAGAGACAGCGGTTCAGGTTGCTTCCCACGGAGAAAAATACCTGTCCCAGCAGGAGTCTGACCCCTTCAAAGTGCCTGAAGATTCTTGCTTGGTGTGAAGCAGACTGAGAAGACACCGAGTGAGAATCCGGCTCCTCTGAAGTTGGTAGTAAAATCCATTTTGAGTTCAGCAGGGTCAGATGTTTACCTGGAAGAAATATTTCTTCCTCTGAGTTTTGTACAGTACGAATCAGCCCTGAAGAGCAGGGCAAATAACAAATAATAATGCCAGGGATTTTTTTTTTTTTTTTTTTTAAATCTCTGTTTAGCTTCGTTGGGAGCGGTCCTGTAGGCACAGGGAAAGCTACACCAGTGCTAACGGCAGGAGGTTTTGCTGTGCTGATGGAAAGGCAAGGCAACACCACCTCGGCTCCCCCCGCGCCCTCCCCCCGGCTCGCCCTGCTCTGAGTCTCACCCTGTAACCTGGGACAGCAGAGCAGTTCTCTATTAGTCACTGATAGTTCATCAGAAGCTGGTGGCTTGCATTTCCAGGTGGTAATGGGGTTGCACAGAGACCCATCATGGCCAGGAGAGCAACTGCATGGACCCCCTTGGCACCGCAGCTCCCCGTTGTCTCCCCTGAGTCTCAGGGCTGCGGAGGAGCGGCCGCAGAGGCGATCGCTTTCTGCATCACCCGTGGCCGGTTTGGGTTGTCATCCCTAAATCTTCATCCCCTTGGTGGCGGGATGGCATAGGAAGGGCGGTGAGGAGCCCCCTCAATTCTCAGTCATGGCCCTGAGCCGGGGACAGGCAGCAGACAGGGAAATCATCTTCCAGGTTGTAAGCAGAGCACATTTTCACCCACCAGCTGCCGAGGAGGAAGCAGCGTGGAACCAGGAGCTGTTATGGCGATGATAGTGTGTCTTTTCCCCTTGCAGAATCACTTTCCTGACCGTAATCACACTTTAATGTTAAATCGGAGGTGGTGTGAGCTCTTGATTTCACAGCACTGCTGCATTAGTATGCAAGTATGGAGCACGCAGCAGAAATGTTCTTGCTTGCAAAGAGCGCTTGGGTAGAAACATTAAGGAGGGGAGGGGTACAGCTCTATTAATTGAAATGTTTTTATTTATTTCCACTTCCTTTTTGCTCAAAGCTGGGTTTACAGAAAAGTTTAAAAGCTGCTAAACCATCCAGCATTCAAACCCCTCTTGATGTGTACATAGCTGGCAAGAGCAAACACACAGCCTTGTTATTGTTTCCTTTGTCTTCCCACCCTTCATTCTTTCTCCTTACTCTTATTTGTTGTGTCTGATCTCCTGCTAAAGGGCTGTCTCTTGCTCCATATTGCTACAAAGTTGAACACAGGGAACCCTTTCAATCTTAAAGAAGACCCTGAATGTTGCCTTAGTAGAAATAATAAATAATAACTTTGAGAGTTTGTATTTAGCTGGGCTGAACATGTGTTTGCTTGTTTGCTTTTTAAAACAAAGCTTATTTTCGTGCCCCATGGAGGTGGATTTCTTTTAAATGCCCCCAGAGCCTTTCCCCTCCATCTGCTCATCCGCCTCCCCAGCTCACCCCTCTCCCTGGCTGTGTCCTGCTCACAGGGGACCTTTCTGAAAGGCTTCTTTCCCCCTCAACCCCTTTCTCAGATCTCATCTGTGACCACTTTTGTCCTTTGCCAACAGGGATCTCGTAATTTCTCCCTCCCGGCACTGGTCTTGCTCCCTGCGAGCTCCCATTTCTATTCACTGCACAGTTTTTCAGTTCTTGGGGACTTTGGGAGGTGGCCGGAGGATGCACAAAGGATGCTGCTGCCCCTCCAAACCCACATGGGCTCACCCCTGAGATGCGGGTTAGCTCGGCATCCAGCTCCGGTCCTGCCGCCCGGAGAAGGGGAACCCGGCTGGGGTCCTCCGGGCTGGGCAGCTTTTAAGTCGCTGTTTCATTCCACATTTCCTCCTATGTCCCAAAGGGAACACTGACATTTTTTCAGCTTCAGATGTTGCAAATCAGTTCAGCCTCTGAGAGGGACAGGCTTTCTGCAGGGGTCAGTGTTTTGAAATGTGAGGACAGCCGGCCAAATACTTGGGTCCCTGCATCATCCTGCCCTTCCCCACGGTGGGACACGGCCACTCCGCAGAGCAACCGCTGCCGCTTTCTAGTTGTGCCCTGTGTCGGCCAAGGGACCCTGGGAGACGTGAGCGATGGGACAGTCCCTCCATCCCCCCATTACTCAGTAACTCAGAGCATCTCAGGACAAAAAGGATGCTGAGGGGCCATAACATCCTCTTCTGCTGGTACTTCTGTGGACACCACAGCCCGAACGTGCCGAAACAGCCAAACTGGTGTGCATTCTCTCGCCGTTGTGCTTGATGGAGCTGCGGGGTGGTGGGTGTGTGGCACACCGAGGGGGTGCCGGGAGGGGAGGAGGGGATGGGGATGTGGAGAACGCGGCTGTCTGCTGTTTCTTATAAGCAGCGGGTGAAAAAAAACTCAGTTTTTCCTAAGTGGGAACATTTGCCTTTAATGAGCCTAAGAGATTTTTTTTTTTCCTCTTACTCTTTCCTTTTTTTGGGGGGAAGCAGGGAATGGAAAAAGGTTCTTTTCTAATAAATAAAATATCAGACACATCTCCGGGTGTCGGAATAAGGCCCCTGCCCCCGTGCAGGCACCACCAGCACTGCTCGCTCCTGGCAGTGAGCACGGCCCCTCACACCAGCTGCTGGTCTGGACCGAGTCTTCTTTCCCCCTCTGTGGTCGTGATATGCCTTTGCTCCCCCTTGTCCTCCAAATGCTTCCTGAGCATCTTCCCTTTCCTCGACCCCTGGTCGGGTACTCTGCCTCTTCTGGGGGTCCCAACGCCCCCCCCAGCCAGCAGTACCGCAGCCCCGGCTCCAGCCACGCCAGAGCATCCCTGATATCGTGTGCACACCCCAGCCTGCCTCCACATCACACCAAAGGGACCCTCCGAAGAGGGGTGGGTTTTAAATACATGACAGAAATTAAACCAGTATGGTCCCGCTCGGATTGCTTTACTGTAGTTAAAATGCATGGCGGATCTATTTATTTTTGTGCTATATATTTGCCACAGAAACTGAGGTCATTTTGGCTCATACTGTAGCTATTTTAATGTATTTATGCATTAGATCTGACCACAATGCTGCTGGTCAGTAGCATGGGAATATTATTCTGTATGGGAACAGATACACTAGATCTGACCAGAAAGTAGATTTTTCAGTCTGCAATACCAACATTTATTCTGGATTTCCATAAAAAGCTAGAATTTCCAGCAAAATAAAAATTCCAATGAATTAATTTCAACATGAACCAAAAGTTTGTTTTAATAAGAGAAAATAATTTGGTCTAGCTACAGGCAAAACTTGATTTCAGTGATATCAGAGTATGCTAATGAGTACCAATAAAACAAGTACACAAAATACAAAAATATAATATTAACTATTTTTCTGTCACATAAAACTGAGAGTGTGAACCAAGAAAACAACTCCAACGTGATTCCTACTACAGACCAGGGGGATGCCGAGGGAGACAAACGTGCGGTGAGGAGCAAGTTGCTCCGGTGCAGCTCCAGTATCCAGCAGGATCATCTGCGCTGGCCAGAGGGGAGGGTGGATGCTGTCGTGGGGTACAGCTTGTGTGATAGACTGTTTGTTTGAAAATCTCTCGCCCAATTTCTTTCACACTCTGCTGGAGGGCATAGAGGTCCCCCCATGCCCCTCTTAATGTTCCTCTGTCAACACCTCGTCTCCCAGGGCTTCGACCAGAGCGTTTTCCCTTCAGCCTGGTCTGATACCAGAGGAATCCAGAGCTCAGAGAGCAGCCGAGGATGGGGCAAAAATTGCGTTAAATGAGACATACTGAAATACTGGTGTTATTTTCAGGAACTGATTTATTTCAGACCAAAGTTGCGGCTCTTGGCTTACTGAAATTTTCGTTTGATGATAACATATCTTTTGTCCAGAATACTTCTCCATTAGGGTTCCATCCTCCTTTTGGATCAGGATATAGACCAAAGATCCGTCTGTGTGTCTCCAGTGACAGGATCCAGCCTTTCATATTTCCTTTCATCCCCTTGCTAGGTTCCCATGACACTGCTACCCTACAGAGCAAGGACAAGTGTCCCACCCTTATATAAAAGAGATTTAGACATAAACCAAGACACAGCCTTTGAAACCCCTGGCTCTGGGGTAGTTCAGCTCTGGATTAAGCATAACCTTGGTCAGTTCTAGACTGCCTCTTCCCAGTATGGCTCTAGGGATGGTGAAGGAGCCCTCATAGTGACATGAAGCATTTCCTTACCCCACTCACTCTACAACCCCATTCCTTGCTGGTCTAGTTGTTATTTTATCCAGCAATATGTGCCAGCACAAGTACCACCTGTTCTTAAAATATACGCTAGCTTGATGTCTGCATTGGACAGCCAAAGTCTAATTTTGGAGGTGCTAGGGTGAGAGGACCATCCTGAGTACCCGAAGCCCAGGTCTGAACTAGTCAGAGTTGCTGAAGATGCTGAAGGGAGGTAGGTGGCTTTTAACACTGCATAGCAGGTCTTCATCCTGAGAACACCACGGTCCAGTGAAAGAGTTCAGTGAACATCAGTGTGGTCATAGCCAAGCGTAGGTGTGGTCCAGCTCATGTCTTCATCTCTGCCTGTGGGTTACAATCAGAGCACCACCTCCACTTTAGTTAGGGGACCCCGAACAGGTCATGTACCTCCATGTCAGAGCCGGTCCAGACTTCCAGACTACTATGTCTATGCAGCTGGCTGGTATGAAGTTGCTCCCACAGAGGAACGCGATATTGTATGAGTTTGCAAGAGCAACAGCTCTTTGGAAAGGCTCGTATACATCTGAGGATTCTAGTTGGACATTGTTTTTTATGTGCTCCCAATCCTTGTTGCACAACAGCAATTTCTTGTGCTGGTAATGGCTGGTCAGCCCCCTCCCCGCTCCCACACCCACCCTGAGGCACCACAGACAATGCAGCCCACCAAGTTTTATCATCAAGGGAGAACACTGGACTACGTTCAAGCAGCACAGAGGCCTTTCTAAGAAACAATTATTATTATGGACAACAGCTGGGCTCGGAGGAGAGCTTTGCCCACAGAATTCAGAGGGAGTTGCTCTACCAGACTGTCATTATTTTATGCCAGATCAATCTTTCAGTTGAAAATAGGAAGAGATGAAAGCTAGGCAGACAGTGTGGTGACATTCCCTGTAAAACAAGGCCTTGGGGAGTAAAATACACTGTTTAGTGGCCATCCTGGTGCTTTCTCACACAGAGACCACACCAGCTCATGTCATGCTTTGGAGACAGACTGCGGGAGCAATGGCATCTTGTGCCCAGCAAACTTCCCTGTCTCTTTGGTTCAAACTGATATTTGCCTTCCCATCACCCTACCCATGTGCTTGGCCCCATTTCCCAGACTATTTGTGGAATGAAATATTGTTGCTATCATGGTTTACATGCTAGGAGAGAGGGAATGAAAAAAAGTGAGGTAGAGAGGGAGGGAAGCGAGGAGGAAACAAAGACAGCATTGTTATCTCTTCCAAAAAACTGCAGACACTTATTCAAGGCAGAATGACTAGTTGGGGTTGTGGTTTGCTTTTACATATGTGTTTAACCTCGTGAAATAGTCAACAGCCTGGAAAGAAAACACCACACTCAAGGCAGAGTCTGCCCAAGGCTCCCAAACCCTCGGCCTGATTTTCCAATTTGGGGTGCTTGGCTGGAGCCCAGCCTCTATCCCTGGGATGCGACGGCTTCTGGATTCAGTGGGGGGAAAGAATCTCCCATCCCCAGACAAAGGCATCTTTCCACTGTCCAGCAGGAGCAGCACATTAGGCTTATCAGGCTCCTGTCTTATCAGTTCCTAGCAGATGCTACAAGACGATTTGTCATCCAAACCTTGGCATGCTTCACTCCAGCCAAGCAGCCGCAAGAGCCAGAAATTGGGGGGAAAAAAAAAGGAAAGAAGGAAAAAAAAAAAAGGAGTGGAACAATGCAGCGAAAAAACACAAATTCTGCAACATCTAAATGTGAAAGAGAGAGTGAGCACGCTGTGCTGCCGTGCCAACTTTCCAGGGTTTAGAGCACAATCTTTTCTGTGGTACCACCGCTCATGATTAAGTTTGCCTGACACTTCCCATCAGGAGGCTCTGCAGTCACTCGTGCAGAGCTTTGCCAGACTTGAATCAATTGGGCTGAAATTTCCCATGTTTGGTATCTGCCTGAGGCAGAAGCTGAGGAAACAATCCACTCCACAAGGCACAGCCATTTCTGAGAACACGGGTACAAAAAAACACCATGTATTGCTATTGCAAGAAAAAAGAAAAAAAGAAAACAACTCAATTTCCAATTATATTTATTTTATCTTATTGAGAAGTTCTTGCTCTCCCATGACGTGGAACAGATGCTCAGCATTTTCCACGAAGCAGCTCTGGTTACAGAGATATGCCTTTTGCTTTTTTTTTTTTGTGTGTGTGGAAATCTGCCCCAATTTTGATTGATTTGAAATGCCTTTGAAAAAAAAATCACAGTTTATGGCTTAGCCAAGGATATCTCCCTTCCTGCAGAGTCTGCTCCATCCTTTTCTACCTCTTAGCACTGTACTGGCTGCAAGAGGGGACAGGACCCGGATTTGGGGACAGGCAGAAGCAGATGAGGACACAGAGTGGAGAGGGGATAGTAGGGAGGAATGAACCCAGGACTGGGAACATCATATGAGGAACGTGTGTTTTAGGAGTGAGAGTGATGGGAGGAGGATTTGAAACTGGGACACCATCACGAAAACACTGCAGAGGGCAAAGGCTCTTGGAGCAGGACTCAAGCGGGCAGAAGACCCTGAAGAAAGGACCTAACCAGGACGCTGGGGAGCCGACAGGATTGGTACAGCATCCCGGGAGGAGGGAGAGCACAGAGAAATGGATAATGTTCCTTTAATCTTTTTGGGTGTAATC
Organism: Ibidorhyncha struthersii; assembly: GCA_013398815.1. Taxonomy (NCBI): domain Eukaryota; kingdom Metazoa; phylum Chordata; class Aves; order Charadriiformes; family Charadriidae; genus Ibidorhyncha; species Ibidorhyncha struthersii. The sequence goes on along the minus strand of VZSZ01008623.1, from coordinate 375,842 downwards.
AGATTAACCAAAGTGACTGAGCATCATGCCTACTCATTTTTTTCCTTTCTCTATCACACAGCCCATAGTAAGAGCTATATTTAGCTTTCTCATTGCTAACTACAGGGTGTCAGTGGCTTCTTTTTCCCCTCCAGTGATTCAGCCAAGTGCAATTGTTCATTCAAGTGGAAGTAGGAAAATGTAGAGGCAGCACGGAGGGGTGCTGGGCCCGTCCCCTCCCGCAGCCCTGCCCGCACTCCTGCCTTGGAGAGGAGCCGTTGCCTTTGCCTGGCTCCTGTTTCACCTCCCCCCGGCCCCGGAGCCCCCCGCTTCGAGGCTGATGAGCACAGACTTGGCTCTGAGCCTCCTGCACGGACACACTGCCACGTGGCTCATCCCTCTGCACCGGTGGGGACAACTGTGACAGCGTCAGCTGGAGATGCTGAGAACTGGGCAGAGCAGGGCTTTGGAATCATTCTCACTCATTTTGATGAGAAATTCCGTCCTGAACTCAAGGAAATCCTCACTAACTAAATTTTCATTGAAATCATTGTTTCCACAAAAGGTTTTGATTTCCACGCATCAGCATTTTTCAACAACAACAACAAAAAAAACCCTACTTTGTTGAAAAATTCCTCCTCCATTGAAAGGAGATCACCCAGCTCCCCCGCGTGCCTTTCCCCGGCAGAAAGCCCCGGCTGAGTCACGACGGCCGGGCAACAGCAGGACTGGGCTGGCACCTGTCCTTCCCATGCCCCACATTTCAGGGACCAGGGACCTAACGCCATCGCATCAGAGATTGCCTAATTGCTTTACCCTTACTAATATTTGCTGGGGATGCCTAGCAAACCCCTGAACCGCAGAAGCCCTGGTTTGCAGTGCTTGAGGAAAAGCAACTTCAGCTTGAATAAGCAGCTTACGTGCTGGGACCACTGGGCCATATGGGGTTGTGGCCATTTGCTCCTTTGAGTCTGAATCCAGGAAAGAGAGAGGCGGGCAAAAGAANGGAGGCCATTTGGAGCCGGCTGTGCGGACGCAGGCTTTTGGAAACGTGCAATTACATCCACAGGCGTCTCCTTGTAGCTTAAGCAGGTTTAATATTACAGGCAGGCACAGGAAATCTTGGCCCTTTTTTCTTTTCTTTCTTAAATTATTTTTTAAACGCGCTCCCAGTAAAGTTAATGAATCACTCCCAAAAATGAGGCTTTTATTAGGGTCTGCAATTCGGCACAGATTTCTTTTCCTTTCCTGTGGCAGAAAGATGCCAATTAAATAAAAATCTTTTGTTTGAAACCTATTGCTATTGCTGCATCAGGGTTTTATCCCCACACAGTTAAAAAAAAGAACAAATACCATTTTGCTTTTGTTTAGGGTGGTCACAAACAACCACTCAACCAAAAACCACCCAAAATCCCTGTCCCACAGACAGGCCACTGCTATAAATTTTATTTTCCTCTTCCGAGGCCCCATTAGCCTTCACCAGCTCCCACTTACCCAACAACCCAGTGCTCTCACTGGGCTGACCCCTCCCTGCAGCATCCCATGGGCTTCCTCCTACTCACACCCCAGGATGGGGATCCCACCACTCAGACAGCCCCTCCTGGTCCCATGGTCCTAATTCCCATCAGGGATGTCACCCTTAATCTCTGTTATTTCATCCAGTTTTTGCTGCCTGCCCACAGAGGGAAACGGGACACAGCCCGAACTGCTGGTCTTTGTAGAGGTGGGAAAGCCATTGCTGATGGTTGCCACTACCTCCCTGTTTGCAATAACACGGTTTCTTTTGAAAATCTGAATGAGAATCATGCTAGTTTTATTAAAAAGAAGGAAAAAAAAAAAACAAGTTTCCCCTTTCCCCCTCTCCCCAGCTGCATACCAGCAGGCAGCAGGTGTGTGTCAATCGGCCGGCCTCAGAGATTTACAACCTGTTCCAGGATTTCTCAGCCAGGCTTCAGTTGTGGAAGTATTTTCTGCTCACAAACAAAGGAGCTGTAGCGAGGGGGCCCCAAGGGACACAACAACCGGAGATGAAAAAACAAACGCATCCTTCCCTAATGTGATTAAAACAAAAAAACCCAACCCAAAACATTGAAGCAAAGGGCTCTGGTTGGCCAAGGGGATGACTTAGACCTGTTTGCTGCTTCTTCTCCTTCCCCACCTGGCCCCCTCCCTCCTGGGCAGGAGCAGGAGGGGTGCAGGAGGGGATGGGGTGGGGGGTCGCATCCCTGCCTGCCACTGCCTTTGGTGGCTGGAGGAGCCTGGCCAAGCCCTGCTCCCCCTTAGCCTCCATCGCCCAGCCACTGCCAAGCGCCGCACACGGCCAGCGACCCGATTCCCTGCGTTTCAGCAGTTTTTGTTAAAAATAGATCAAAGCTGTGGCCGAGGAAAACCCACAGGAAGCGGCTTGGATTGCCCTGGTCCCTCGTTCCTCCACCCCACGCTTCAGCACAGGCTGAATCCCAGAAGTTACTCATGAGGGTTGTTTTCCATGAGGGGATGATGACTGTCTCCTTCCTCTGCACCCACTCGTGCCCATCCCCGTGCACAACAACCACGCTGGGGGGTCCCCTGGCTTTGCTCTCCCAGTTTTGCTCTCCTGGCTTTGCTCTCATTCAGCCGGTTTTCAGGAGAAGACATGGGCAACGTCATTGATGCTTTATAAGCGGCACCCTTCTGTTGAGAGCAATTTGGAGCAAGGAGAGGAAAAAAACCCACTACCATTTGTTCCTCTGGTGCGGATATCTAACCTGTGTTTCTGTGCGTGGCAGGGGGAGTGTGTCCCGGGCACGAGCTCCTTCCCCAGCATGCCAGAAAGCTGCCGTGGGAGATATTGCAGAGAGAGCAGAGGTCTGGAGGGACCTGCAGGCGAATGTTGCATTTGCTGGGGCAGCAAAGTGCATCCAGATGACTCCCCGCCTTGCAGAATCTGGCCCTTAGAAATGCTCCACAAGAGCAACCAGGACGGCTGCTCTGGAGGAGCCATCTGCAACAGACACGTCGTGTCAACGCTCCTGGTCCCCAGCAAAGGTGCTGCTTCCCAGTGTAATCTCGGTTTGTGTTGGAATTAATGGCAATGCTCGCTTGGAGCATTGGACTTGAAACACGTACGGCAGCATAATCCTTGCGGCGTCCGGGATCTGGTAAGTGCACAAACACCCTAACTCTCTTGAACATACTGGGGGAGAGGGGAGGCAAGAGGAGGGTTGCTGGTACCTACAGGTGTCTGACTGCGGGAGAACGGTCACAGGCAAAGACGTAGGGCAAAACCAGAAGCAGTAGGGTGAGAACGAGTCAGGGAAATCTTAGCTTAGACAAACAAAAATGACGTAAGAGTAAGATAATTAGGCTGGAGGCTCCTCTGCCAAAGGAAATACTGGAAGTCCCACTCGCTGGACTTCATCAGAACTAGGCAGGGTGAAACCCCAGGGGGATGCCCTGGGGACGTGCCTGCTTTGGCAGGCACCGCCGACCGACAGCAGCTCCTGTCCTGACAGCCCTGCCACGTGTAACGAGGTGACACCATGGCCTGACAGATGTGGACTCCGTCCCCTTGAGCAGCTCCCCCCGCCTCCCCACGCAGCCTGGCACACGGCAAGGCCGGCGCCACGGAAGGAGCAGCAGTAGTGTGCACACAGCTGTGCGCATCTGGAAGAGGCTCTTCCAGGGTGATTTCCTTGCCAGCAGCCAACCATTTTGGAAGAGCCCCACCGCCAGCTGCTCTGACAGAAGGGAGAGGGAAAGCGCTGGCTGGAGGCGTTTGCAAGGGGCTGGCATGCGTGGTGGGAGCTGGAGCAATGGTGTGCAACAGTCCCTGCACACCCAGGACCCGCAGGTTCAGCTCCAAACCCATCGTGGTGCACCAACCAGCCGTCCTCAAGGAACAGAAATGACAGGGATGTCTTCTGGTCCCTGACGAGCCCTGCAGCCCCCCCATAAGCTGCTCACCAGCCCTTTTCAGCAGTAGTCTCTGCCGGTGTTACTCAAGCATGAAGCGCATGACTAAGAGCTGGAAGAACAGACTGGGAGAGCTAATGCAACCCAAGGAGCCAAAATTCATGTTTCCCATATGGACTGTGAATGAGCACCCTGGTATATGGCTTAGGAGCATGAATTCCTGACGTCCTGAGCCTCAACTTGTCCAACAGTGCCAGAAGAGATGCAAAAAGGACCAGGGTCTCAGCATCACCAGGGCGTGATGATCTCTGGAGACAGTGGAAGAGGAGCCTGAGCTGCCAATGCAGAAACGCTCTGCTCTCTGACTTGCCACCCATGGCTGGACCCTGTTATCTGACGCCCTGAAGCACGAGCCCTGGCCGTCCCCGAACAAGCAAAGCTTTGTCCAATGTGTTTACTGCAGTCAAGAGATTAAACCAAAGGAAACAAAGCAGCTCAAAGGCTTAAGGCCGTGACTCACGCAGAGGGCTTCCCAGGCCGTCTTCACTCGGCACATTGCTCTGTCCCAAATGAAAAATGACTAAGTCAAAATAAATAAATAAAAGTCAATAAATCTTGTGCAGTGGAGATGGTGAGTGACTGGGGAATAGAAAAACCTGTTCAAACAGAGCAGCATATTCTAAGCAGAAAATTCAGCATCACGTTCCTGAGCTGAGAGGGGACACTATGGAGGGAGGAAGATAAAGAAATATACATTTCCCAACTATGTGACGCGGCTTCCAGAAAGCATCAGCTGGTGGTGGTGAGGTTTGCACTTAGGGCTGCTGTGCCAGGGCTGCGTTTGCAGGCCAAAAAGCGGGGAGCCAGGCAGGTAGCAAAGGTCTGCTCAGGCACACTTGGATGAGCATGTTCCCATCACGGCTTGTGGCAGGGTTTCAGGGCAGGTACAGTAGCTGTCACTGCAAAAGAGCCTCCATGGGCTTTCATCCTTTGTCTCCTGTAAGCCAGAAGATGGGGGAATATGTGGTGACCTCTGTGCTGTGCTCAGACCTGTTTCTGCAGAGCTGCAGCCTCACCAGGAACAGCAGTGCACTACTGTGTCCTCTCTGGACCTTGGACACACAAGAAACCGCACTCTCCCAACAGGAATGGCCTCTGAGAGCTGATCCAATGTACATTGTTATACAGATGAGGAATGATGCAAAGTTGAAGATGTGCCTGCCTTGGCACATAAGGTCGTTCCTTATCTCAGGAATTAGAGTTGTTCGCGATGTCTGCACCAGAGTCAGGAAATCTGATTTGCAATAATATAATGTTCTTTTAAGTAACATTTTCTTAAAATACATTGTTGAAGTTTAAAGAAGGGGCCAGGGTGCAGGGGAACTTTAATTTGAGATTTTGCAATTATTTTCCCGACTACTGTTGTTTAACCCCCAATGGCCATATACCTCCTGCCGGTATTCAGCACATCATGCCCACATATTCCTGAGGGACATCTCCTGCAGAGCCCATCTCCACTCCAGTTATCACCCCTGGACCCCACGCAGAGCATGAGAAAAACATGTAGGGAAGAAGAAAGAACCACAGCGGAGCCCCTTGGACCTGAAGCTGTTACGCTGTAAAGCCTCTGAGCTGAAAGCTTCTTTTTGCCCGAGGTGACTTTATTTCTCCTCAGTCTTGGGCCCAGCTGACAGTGAGAACTGTGGTGTCTGGAAGAGGGCTGGAGAGGGAAAGAAGCTATCAGCAGAAGGAAGCGGTTGCGGCAATAGCGAGCATTAAGGCACTAATGAGACAGAGTAGAGCTGGCCTGTCTTGTACAGAAGGTTGGACTGCGTAATCTAATGGTCCCTTTGGCCTTACAATTTGTGAAACTGTTTCATTCTGGTAGATAGTTGGCTCTGGCTTTAAATCATCCTCTGCAATCCAACAGCAAAAAGCTGGGAAAAACAAAGACTTTTGGAACTGCACCAAAAAGCTGTTGGAGTCGTTTCTGATAGCATCGTTGGGCCAAACCCTGCAGCCCTCCTCGTCCCGCTCGCTATTGGTGAGGTTTTGATTTCAGCCTGGCTCCCTGGAGAGCTGGGGACTTTGCCCCTGCGCGCATGGACAGCACGATCTGGGATCTTAAGAGAGGAATTCAGCAAGCAGCCCCCCGGTGCTCTTGTTGGGATGCAGGTATTGATGGGTTTGGACAGAGGCACTTTCCTCGATTGAATCCACCCCCATTTCCCTGACAGTTGGAGTAATAGAGTCCAACCCTCCGGGCCACGGGCCAGCAAAGTGTATTGTTTTAAGACGATCAACTGTTGCATGCTTCTTTCCCCCCGCTGGCTGGCGTAACAAAGCCTCTGCGAGAGCACACAGGGCAGTGTGTGTGCGCGGGCTGAAAGGGAAGGAGAACTCGGAAGTGGGCTCTTGATCGTCTTTTCTGGTCTCAGGACTCCTTGTTTGGATGCCAAGACAAACAAATAAATCATATTCAAAGGCATCTGCCCACAATAGTGCTGAAGTCAGAAAGACATAAAAGAGGGGAGCTGGGATCAGGGGTCAGGATTCCTGTTAGACACAACAGCTTTGCTCAGTGCTTTCATTTCGTTTTACTGCCTCTTCTGCTGCCGTTTGAGCAGGAGCGATTATTTATTTTGTAGCCTTTCTTTGGCCTGTTTTTCCAATAGGAATTTGTGATATGCTTACAAAATTCCCTGGCACAGCTCACCGGTGGGGACTGTCTGCTGTGGGCAGCCTTTTCAGCCCTTTGAAGAGCGCTTACGCACTGTCAGTGAGTCAGCATGCGCGAAAGCTGTCGCATCCTCGTTTCTCAAGCACCTTTCCTCCAGTTGCTTTCCAAATTGCTTTTCATGGGGGTCGATCTAACCATCATAAGAAGGCAGCCACTTCTGTGACAGATATTTAAAAGCAGCTGCATTTAGCAATGTGGAGCAGAATGGGAGTAAGAACACAAAATGCAGAGACAGGGGCTTCTCTTACCCCAGGTAAGATTTAATGAGGACAATGCTAAGTGTCTTTTTCCTGGAGAAAGAAAAAACATAAGAGTCTTTTTAAAACCAATAAGTCACTATTTGATATTAATATTCCTGCACAAGGAGCCTGCTTTGCTGCTGATCTAGGGGGAAAGCGGCTGCCAGTGACCCCCTGCAGCCGATGGACCTTCCCGGGAGGTCTCTGATGCTCAGACTGGTCCCACTCAGCCCCGAGGCCCCATCGAGCCTGGCTGGTGGGGTCCAGGGAACACAGCCTCGGGGTGCTGGCAGGGTTTTGGAAGGGTGAGCTAGGGTGGGGGACAAGGGGGGGCTCAGGCTTGTCATTGCCAGGTGGGCAGCAGTGGCAACAAAGAGAAAGTCAGCACGTCAGCTCTCAGTCCCAGACTCCAAGTTTGCAAGAGATTTTCTGTAAGGGGCTCGGGGAAATGACTGAAATCAGCTAGGTCATTTCTCATCGCTTGGAGAGGCCAAAAGCACCTAATTGGGAACTGATCTCAGCTGTTTGTTTGCCAGGACTCAGACCAAAAAAAGCTCCATCTGAATTAAAAATAAAAAAAAAAAAGGAATTTCCTTCCCCTCATGGTTTGGATTGTTTCTTAATGTTATTTTAATGTGGGTCTGCTTGGTGTTTATTTGGAGCTTAAGGCGGTGGAAAATAAGCTGTGGGTCAGCTCCGATGCTAGATGGAACTGGACATCCGTGGAAGATGAACGCTGCTAACGGCGAGCGAGGTGCCCATCAGGAGACATGAAATGTTACCTGAGCTTTATTTCCTTCCAGTGGACCCGTTAGTCCCATACACTGAAGAGCTGGGAGGAAAAAAGCTCAGCCGCCGCGTTGCTTGCACAGTGTTGGCTTTGGCTTTTTGCAGCTCCTCGTGCAGGGCTGGCCAGCCACGGCACGTGCCCTCCTGCCGGTTCCCTGCCTGGATGCCGGGAGCGTTCCTGGCGGCCAGGGTAATGAACAAGGAGTAGCAAGTAACTTGCCTTCTCCTCCAAATTTTCAGGCAAATTATTACTCATGCAAAAATCTGACAGAGTTTTGGGACTTGTGAATGTTTTAATAAATCCCCAGTGACTGTCTTGCTATTCACAAAGAGTGAGTAACAAGATCCCATAAATCACGGCAAAACAAACTCAGCACTTTGGGTCAGGAAAATATTGAGAAATCTGTGGGTTTTACTCTAATCCTCCCATGGCAGGAGCTCTGGAAATGCACTTTTTTCTTGCATCCTTCTGGCTTTGACACTAACTTCCTACTCCAGCCGACGTCTTGCCAGGCTCAGCAGTGTGTGGGCATTCGAGGTCCAGCGCAGCACCATGGGGAGCAGGGAAAACTCCCCTGGGGATGCGATGAGCCTGGCATTCATCCCAGCCAGAGAGGATTTTGCCCCATGGCTCTTTCCTTCTGGGCTTACACCTACCCCTCGCTGCTGCACAGTGATCTATAGACCACTTCAGACTTTTATGGAGCTGGGAAGGGGTAAGTGTTTGTCTGTGGTGCTGCTCCCTACTTTGGACTATGGACTTTTGACCTCTCAGCATCCCACCAGGACATCACCCAGGAGTCACAGTGCTGCTCCAGGGAGTGAGGCTCTGAATCTGCCTCCAGCAATGACACCTTTCATCTTCTGTTGCATCTTTGTTTTGCAGACAGCCAGGATTTGGGGTTGGGTTCTTTTTTTGCACCAGCAATACATCTGAGCACCGAACTCGCTGGGGTTTAGGGTGGCCGCAATCCTGTGGTGGTTCATCAGGCCCCCGGCCAATGCAGGCTGTCCTTGGCAAGTGCAGAGACAACACATGGCAGAAAGGCTGCCCTTCCCGCAGCGGAGGCAGTGAGGAGTCAGCCCTGATGTGTGGTCCTGACTTGTCAGCAAACCAGCCCCAGACCTCCTACCTGCCAGGAACATCTGCTGGCCAGAGGAGCCTGGGTCCTGGTGGCACTGCGAAGGGACAGTGCCATCCGGGCGGAGGGGAAAGCAGCTGAAAACAACAGCAAAGGAGGGATGGGACAGAACAGAGCACAAATGACAACAGGAAAGAGACAGGAAAGGAGCAGAAAACCTGGTTCTCTGCAGTTCATGCTCGCAAAGACAAATTGCTGAGGGATACTACGCAACGAATGAAGTAACCGGCTGATGGAGGTGCAGCCCCCAGGCAGATGCTTCCAGCATTCCTCTCCCACCCTGCTCCTACCCCACTGACACCCTCAGGGTGCAGCCAAGGGAGTGCAGCCACCCTTCTCCTGGGACATGGCCACCCTTCTTGCCCTGCCTTTCCAACACCTCTGGAGAAGACAGAAGGGCCTGAGGGCTTCGCAGTGCATGTGATGGGACTGAAACATCATCACCAGCTTTATTTTTCTGGGCAAGGTTTCTGTTTAGGAAAGGCTTGACAATCCGGGAGTCGGGATGCTGGTGAGCGCTCTGACCAGCTCCTTGCCAACCCCCAGGCTCCCTCCCCAAGCCATTTGGTCTCTCATCATGCTCTAATCCATTGGTGACTTCAGCTGTAATTGGCTGCAGTCTGGCATCAATAAACTGAAACATTTATTGCACAGTTTAAATCTAATACAGATTATAGCAACGCAGCTAGTTTTTAATGCCTGAGCCAGGAAGCAGCTCTATGAACTCCTGCTTTGCAGGCTGAAGGCTCTTCCCCACCACTGCAGCTCCATCCCAGCCTTTGGTCTGAGTGTCTGGTCCCGACCTGCTGCCCCCACCTCCTCCGTTGCCCCCTGTTCACTATGTCAGTTCTGGGCCCTCTCCATCCATATCCTGTGCCCCGGGATGGCCAAGCCTCCCTCTCCATTCCCAGGCAGTCGGAGTCCTCTGTGGAAGGAGGGAGATTTCCTTAATACCTGTGACATCCAAAACCTGCTGTGGAGCAGCAGGTTAAAGGTCGTTCCTTATCTCAGGATCTGCAGTGGAATTAGAGTTGTTCGCGATGTCTGCACCAGAGTCAGGAAATCTGATTTGCAATAATATAATGTTCTTTTAAGTAACATTTTCTTAAAAGACATTGTTGAAGTTTAAAGAAGGGGCCAGGGTGCAGGGGAACTTTAATTTGAGATTTTGCAATTATTTTTCCGACTACTGTTGTTTAACCCTTGCAAGGCTGAAACCCACCTCCACGTGGCTGCTGGACCTTAGCGGTCCCCATCGCGGGGCTGGCATCAGCACAGGCTTGCCCTGCCGGGGGTGCCCTCCAGCTTTGCAGCTCTCTCCTCTATCTGCCCTGATGTTTGGACTAAAGAAAGCCCACCTGGGAAGACCTGAGCATCCTTCCCCAGCATCTCAGATCTGGGTCCCTCTCTACCCAGTATGTCTGAAAGAGCAGTGAGGTAAATCACGCACACAGCATAAATGCAGTCGCCTTTTAATGAACCCAATGAGATATAAATGGCAAATGCCTCCTTTTCTTCTGATTTAAATAATGTATTGGAAAGGCACTTCACTGGCATTTCAAAAACCAAAAAAAAGGGGTAAAAGAAGGACTTGTCAGCCTTTGTCAGCCTCTTCCAGTGGCAGTCACCCAGCAGAGCCCGCCGGCACATCGGCCCCGCTCCAGCGGCACGCGCAGGGTGAGGGCAGCGCTGCCGGGGGGGCTGCCGGCCAGGCAAGGCACGCACAGCCCCGGGATGGATGGTGGCCAGGAGGAAAATGAATTGAGAACTATTGGGTTTCTCATGGACACCCACTTACTCTGCCACCGCTCCAGCGATTTCGGAGCTCCCCAGATCTGATTAGGCTCTCCATTACTGTCTGCCGCGCGCTCGCATGCCAGGAATCGCTTAACAGGGACCGGCTGGAGTGCCTCTGTGGAGGGAAGGGGGGGTGCCTTTGGTCCTCCCCCTTCGCCCCCTCCGCACCCCCGGCATGGTATTACTATCAGAAATATCAGACGTTTCGACTCAAATTAAAGTCAGGTTAAATATCTCAAATGCAAAAATTCCACATGGTTCCAGATGGAAAGCGGTTCCTCAACTTCATACCGAACAAAATAAATAAGAAACCTTTCAGACCTGTGCCTGCCCCTCCGCCGGGGAGAGACGGGGAGCCCCCGCCGAATTTGAGAACTTTGAAGTTGTAATTTGGCTGGACTAATGCAAAGCATGACACACTCCATTGGAGTATAAATAGCATATTCGTGAAATGCACAGTGGTAAATACATTGTAATGATAGTAACCAAAGCAGAAACATGTGTGCGCGCGCACACGAATTACACACAACAGCACACACACGGTGCACGGAGGCACACACGAAGGCAACGCACGAACCCTGCAAATACCCCCGGTCCCATGCAGCCCTGGCGATGCCGCACAGCGCTGACCGCAGCACGCAGGCGTGCATCCCGCACACGTCTGTCTCCTCGTACTGGACAGCAATGTGCTAGCAATTAAATCAAGCAACACAATAGCAGGAGAAGAGCTTGAGCCACAGAGAGGACAAGTTGATTTAGGGTGGGTTTCTTCGCGTGTTATTTTGTCTCCGTCCAGACACATATTTAATGACATGAGACTCAAGATCTGAGCAAGGCTCTGGCAGGACAGCAGGGACACCGCCACCACCGATCGCTCTGGGGAATGCCAGCAGACCTGTCCCACGCAACTTCGGAGCAGGTGGATTTTGGCAGGGTGCACACAGGCCACTCAGCAGGCTGGTGGCCATGCTGTGACAACTGGAGGTCTGCCCACCGAGGACCAGCAGCTCGAGGAGCCCAGCCCCAGGGTGCACCACGGCCTGCCTGCTTGGAGACACCCCTGTGGGGCACCTCGGTGCTGTATCTGCCCCACTGCTTGATGCTGACCCATGTGCTCAGCCTGTGTACTCACAGCTGTGGCACGTGAAAAGCCATCTCTCCAGGGGACCCGTTCCTCTGCCCAGCCATGGTGATAGGCTGCTTCCATGGCCTGAGCTCTAAAAGGAAGGAGAGAACTTTGCTCATGGCAGTGCCGAACCCAAATCACACTCTGCGGCTTTACATAGCCCGAGCTGTGCCAGATCCCACGAAACTGGATATGCCCTTATCTCCCGCAGCCTCTCATCCCTTCACGCATCAGGCCCAATCCCCAAAGTTCGGATCTGGTTCCAAATCCATCCCAAATCAGATGTATTTGCCGAGTTGGGTATTTGCCCTACCCTGTTACTATGAGACCAGGAGTCCCACAAATGTCATTGCCATCCAGCCCAGCATCTTCACCGGAAGGTTCAGCATTCCACTGGTTGGGGTCCTCAGCCACAACTTCCCAGCCAACCACCCCACTACAGCAGATGAAATCCCAGCATGTCCCTGTCATTTCCCTCTGGGAACTCGCACCACGCTCCCTTTTCTGTCTCTGCTCTCTCATGTTGCTCCCTGCTTCTCTGGCTTTCTGTCATATTTCTAACCTTGCCCTTTCGTTGCCCCACGATCTTCATCTCTGCCTTTAAACCTCGCCGGAGCTGAGCCATCCCCGTGCTCTGCTGTTGTTTGGGTTGGTGGTACTGACTTCTCTCTCTTGCCCTTCTGCTTTGATTTAGCGTCTGCCTATCTCTCCTCAGGTTAATCACTGGATTAACTGCAGCTCTCCCTCCCGTTCTCCTAAATCCTTATCCTTCATCACGAACCTAGGAAACAAAACAGACCAGGTACTTTTCCATGGAGGCAGCCAAACTATTTGCTTTCCTATCAGCCGGCCTCTCCCACACCTTTCTCTGGGCCTTTCTGACCCCAGGGACACTCACTTGTCTGCAGACACTTTTGCTTTCCCTGCTGCCCCCGCGCTCTGCCTGCTGCCTGCCCCTCCTGGGGACACTGGCAGGGATGCCGCGGGGCATGAAAAAATCAGAACAGGACCCAGACTTCCCAGATCTCACCCGGGTGCCACCTCATTTTGCCCTGCCTGTCACCCCTCGCCGCCTGCCCGCTCCCTGCCTGCGCTGCTTCTTCCTCCCGGGGCTGCTTGCGGATTCCGGCTCCCTGAGATCATCCTGGCCAGGGGAGCGATTGCAGGCAGCTCTCATCCCCCTCCCACGGACATACTCATCCTCAGCCTCTGCTCCCCAAGGGCCATCACTGTCCTGTTAACTCTTCGCTCCAACCCACTGGGGTCCCTCGGTTCTCGGGGCACCTCATCCCTGTTTAATATTACCCCTCTCTGAGCTCCAGTTGTTCGGCTCTGCCCCGGGAATGACCCTGAGAGATACCCAATATCTCAGGCCGGCGGGATGCCGTCAGAGAGATCCATCCTCCCAGCTGAAGAGAGGGAAAGGAGCAGCTGATAGCTGTGATGCACCTTAGTTTTTAAGACCCTTCATATTTTCTGCTTTAATCAGCAGCTTCCAGTGCTGACTGAAGGCAAGATAAACTCTGTCAACCCTTCTGCAGGTGGGTAACCGGAATGAGATTCTCTGAAATAAAAAATGAAGCCACTGTAGAAAGGTGTCCGGATCCCGGAAAATCCCATTTCCTTGAACAGTGGTGCTAAATGGAGGGAGCAAACACTTCTGGCTCAGCTCTGTCTCAACATGCACTCAGTATTTGAATGACCCCAATGCTAAAGAGCTGCTCCTAAGTGCTGGGGAACGTGCAGCCTCTGCAGAGCTCGGTAGCATCGTGGCAGGATGGATGCAGTCTTCATACTGGAAAGGAGGGGAGGGCCATGCGAGCGCTCTGTCTATATAGCATTGACTGGAAGGCTCTTGCACTCCTGACACGACTTTGGGACTGTGCCCCGCAATTCTCCCGTGCAACGCCACAGCTCCCGCTCACTGCCAGCCACCTCTCTTGTGCAGCAGGGAGGATGACAGTGGTGCTTTAAGGGCTTCAGTCACTTTTACCTTCTCACGCAGCGCAGCTGGGTCTCTCCCCACTGGGTCTACTGACCCTTCGTGACTGTTCACTCAACTCCTGCTTAGATTTTGGCTAGCCCAGCTCATGCTAAGGCCTGATGTGTGCTGGGAGCAGTGTCATAAGGTCAAAGAGAGAGCACCAAGTAGGCAGGACAGGTGGCCAGAAAGAGCTGAAGGGCCACGATGAAGCCATGATCACCTGCAGATTGCTGTCTCTAGCAGCCATTATCTTTTGTCTGGCAGTTTCCTGAGAATCCACTAACTTAATGGAAATGGTATAGACCAAACCTCCAAGCTGGAGCGTATAAAACAGCTTACCCAAAAAGCTTTGGAAGTGGATCCAACAGCAGCAGGACTGCTGAGGCTTTCATGCTTCCCAGTGTGACACAGGGGACACCTGCTCTGTGTTGGAGGAGGAAGGATGAACACTCTCGCCATCAGCTGGGTAAATAATTCTTTTCTTTTGCTCATAGGTACATGATATTAAGAGTTCTGTGGTATACATTATGAAACCTTATGACTTGAATGGTGAATAGGTGAATTCACACGTTAGATTAGTCTGGGCAATAGGGAATTGAGCCCCTGTTTGTTATGTTTGTTTTTTGTATTTCTTAATGACCTCATGAAATAAAGTTTAAATCACAGAGTATGGTGTCCTGTAAATCTGAGAGATCCAAATGGACCATGATACCCTTCCCTTCTCCTCCTGTCCCAGCTCTGTGCTTCTCCTTCCAAACCTTGAAGGCTCCAGTTCCTCCTATATGTGGTTTATCATCTTTCTTGTAGATCACACAGAAGAAGAGGGCACTGCAGCGGTAAACCCTCATCAGAGGGAGAAGATCACCCCAAGAAACCTCCTTAGGAGGTCAGGGTCCATTGTGCTGGGTACTGAAAATCCAGAGAACCAGATAACCTGCCTCCAGGAGAACTGGTCAACTGGCCAGCGCAAGTGGGACTGGGAGGAAAGGACCAATGCTGCCCTATCCCACCTGGCCGAGGGGAGCAGCGGTGCAGAGGGGGTGCTGGTAGAGGCAGGGGTTAACCCCTCGCCTGGCACTGCCCCGCTGGCTCCGCAGATGAGAGCCATGGGCGCCAAGCACAGAGGTGGGATCACTCAGCAGGTCCCGGGGTCTGCGCGTGGTGGGAGCTGACGGTGACTGACATTTAGGCCACCTGCCAGCTTGCATCAGCGCACAGAAAATGTGCTGCCTCTGTACTTATTTGGCTTTTTTGGAAGCCGCTCATCTACCTGGTTGTGGTCAGGCGGCCTGAGAGCCCCCTCCCATTGCACTGAGCCAGCCGCGGTGGCCAAGCTGCGGAGCAGAGCGGGTGAGCGGGGAGAGCCCAGCCCAGCCCAGCCCAGCCCAGCCAAGGAGAGGGGTCGTCATGTGAAAAAGCGATTCCGGCAGCTCACAGCCATGACCCAACTCTTCAGCTCAACTGCTCCTGCCAAAGCAGTGTTTCCAAAGCTGCAGCTCCCTGATAAAACCTAATACCATTGCCCATAAATTGTATTAAATAAACAGCAGCTGCAGATCAAGGTATATTCATCAAGGGCTTCCTCTTTTTTTTTTTTTTTATGAATGGCTGAAGACTCAGAGATGCCGTTTGCCAATAGTCTGTCAGCGGAGCCTGCATTTAAAATCAATTTGGTAATTACAACTCCGACTCGGAGCCACAAATCAAAAAGGAAACTTCAGCCCTTCAGGATGTTTTGGACCATTAGGGAGCTGGTAATTATGCACCCCAGCCGGGCATTAATTTAAGGCCCCGGTGGAAAAACGATGGTGTGAATTTGAGACAGGAAACTGACTGCGAGGAATTTCAAAGGTTGGGAGGCGTGCTGTCAGTCTGTTTACAACCACCTAACTTAACATGGTTAAAATCTGCTAGGAAACACTTGCTGAACTCGGGATTGCCATTGTGTTGGTTTATTTTTCCTTGTGAAAGAGGCCACTTTTCTGTCGGTGAGGAATAAATGAGGAAAATATATATAACCTCTGTTTACATAGGATCTACAGTGTTTGTACTGTGCTACCCCAGGTCACTTGGATTCTGGTGTGATGAACGGTGTGTATGTGTATAAAGATAGATATATGTATACGGACAGAGAGGAGGGTTTGACAGAAATAGCCAAGGGAGCATATCTTTAATTCTGCTAGCAGCAAGTGAATTTGACTGCAGAACACGGTTACACCCCCTCCCCTTTAACAAGTAAGGAGAAGACCCAGAGGCTTAGCAGCCTTTCTCATTGCACAGCAGAGCACAGCCCTGCTCTGCACAAGCCAGGGTTTCTGGCAGCATCCTTTGGTTCACGTAGTGTGTGTCGTGTCCCCAGCGACTCCTGCTTCTGAGGAGGAGGTCAGCCAGGCTGTACCTCGCCAAATACCCAGTGTTACAACATGGGGAGCAAGAGGCTCCCCCCTCAACCGCTCCAGCCAGCCTCAGCCCTGCAGCATCAGTTCTTGCTCTTCCTGAAAAACTGGATAACATTCAGTAGCTGCAAATGTTATTAATGGTCATAAAATGATCCAGTTCTTCAGAATATCCTGTTACGCTGGTTGTCTCAGAGATCTCCTGCAGGCTGGTCCCACAGCCCCATTTGTCTGGGCTCTCCGAAGTATCACGTCTCCGTCAGGAGAGCTGCAAAGATAGTTAAGCCCCAGGGACCAGCAGAAGTATAAGGCTGGATTTTGGATAACGGGGAAGGAGAAGCCCCCAGCCCTCCCTGCCCAGCCTGGTCTGCCTGCTCCCAGCCTGGTCTGCCTGCTCCCAGCCCAGCCGAGGCTGCAGAGGCTCAATCCCTTGTGATGGAACACCTATCACAAAACTGGTGACCTCCCGTGACCTGTACGCTGAACGAGGGGCCCCCGCGCCCCGTGTGAGCATCAGGGAAGGTTTGGAAAATCTGGCAATTAATGGGCATCACAGGAGGTCAAAATCGCTCTTCTTCCTTGCTCCTCCTTGGCAGACATTGCTTTTTCTCTCTGCAAAGGTGGTGCAAAAGTGGAGCTGGCGCCGACCACTGCGATGACCTGACTCTGGAAAAAAACGAGCAATTGAGCAAATAAAAAAAAAAGTAGAAATTTCTCATTCGGGATTCAAATCTTTTCATTTTAAAGCTCTAAGCATGATGATGGCTAATGGCTTTGAAATCCAGGACTTTGAGGGCTCTTGTGCTGGTGTCTGTGGGAGTACCTTCCCCTCAGCAGCTCTGCCAGCCTCCGAGGGGGACGCGGGCAGCCGGCGGCGCTGGGCTGCTGGCCCCAGCACGAAAGCCTCCTCCTGTAAATAATGAAGTAATGAAGTAAGGATGTGTCTCATAGCAGTCCATTAAATGGATGTGTCCAGGCTGCTGGAGGAGCTTTGATGATTCGGGCGCTTGGCAGACAGAGCCACAGCGAACAGACTGATTAAATATAAACTGAGCTGCAGAGGAGCGGTGCTGTGCGATGCGCCTGCGAGGGGCTCAGGCAGGGTGAAGCTGCCATGCAAACCACGCTCAGGCGCAGGGGGACAGGAGGTGGAGTGTGATGGTTTTACATGCTGGATTTACAGCGGGTGCAGTCCTGCAGAACTGAGCCTGTGGGATGGGGCACAGCCCGGTGCCAGCCTGGTGCCAGGGAAGTAGGTACCCATGGAGCTGGCTGCTTATGATCATGCAAGTACACCAGCATCCCCAAAAGCAGCCCAAGGGATGGCAGGGAAGGAGGGACTCCCAAGATGAGGGTGCTGTTCCTGGTGTCAGGGCCCCTAGGTGTGAAGAAGGAGATGAGGTTTGCAGTTTTGTCTGTGACGGGAGTTCCTGCACGCCAGGAAGCTTCTTCCCCATTATCCAGCCTGATTTCCCTTTCCTGGGCATCACCCCTAGGCTTGCAAAGTGGCTCTTCTCCCTGCCTGATGTTTGCACCCTCCATGCTCTCCTTTCATCTCCCTTTCCTTCACAGCTGTGGCTTGCCAAGCCAGACTTAGCTCTTCAAATCTTTCCTCCCGAGTCAGCGTGATGGATGAGTGTTCCCTCTTACTTTCTCAGGCTGAAGCAGGGCCACCTTGGGAAGGACCAACCCCAGGGCCAGTCATGGGGTGCAGGCAAGGGGCCAGGGCTGGGGCTGGTCCATGCTGCTCGTCGAGGGTCCCTGGGCAGCAGCATCCCCACACAGCACGTGGCTTCCCAGCTGACCCCATACACTCAGCTGCAGAGGTCCATGCCGCCCCACTGGCCTCGCACAAAGAGAGGCAGCTGCCGCCACCACGCTGCCCCAAGCAAAAGCACTGCCACAGGTTCCCTTCAGTTAAGTGTCACTTTGGAAAATACCACGCACCTCACAGGAGAAGGACAGAGCTATTTTCTATCACGGACATGTCAACGCCTGGCATTTCCTGTGACTTTCCCCACGTCCCCCCCAGACAAAACCCAAACTACATATAAATATATATTGGAAACGGAGACGTCGTCTTTATTACAAGCCTTGCGCTGAATGGCAATTTCTGCATTTGCTTTAAATACATCCATTTAAAGTGACAGGCGGAAAGCCAGCTGAGCCAACATCAAGGAGGCAGCAAGGAAAAAGGGGGGTGCTAAAATTTTGCACTCTCTCCCCTTTCCGTCTGTCCTCAGCCCCCTGCATGAAGAGACAGCACAATGTCTGTCTGGAGGAGAAGGCTGAGGAGGGATGGTCCTTGGGNNGATGGTCCTTGGGAAGCAGTGCTGGGGATGCAGGGGATGGAGATGCAGGGGATGGGGATGGGGATGGGGATGGGGATGGGGACCGTCTCACATTTCTCTTGTGCCAAGCTAAGCTGCCGGGGGGGGTGTGTGGGGAAGGGACAAGAGAGGAAAAAGATATTAAAATGTTCAATCTGAAGTTACTGATATACTGTCAGGCTTATGGACCACACGCAGAACAAAGGTTTGCATTTGCAAATCAATAAAAATAAACGTGGCGCGAAGATGCAGGAATATTTTAACATAAATCTACATAAACCCGCACCCTGGAGATGCCTGCGAACATGCCAGCTGCCGGCTGGACCCCGTGCCCGACACCAGGCAGGTGGTGGGGCCCGAGGTGGGCAATTCCCCAACAGACCCCCGCCAGGCCAGGAAGAGGTGCGGGGATGGGGGGAGCAGGGCTTCCCCCCCCCTGCCAAGCCTCACAAACCCCATCTCTGTGCCCAGCGCTGCTGCAGCCACAAAGGGGGCACCACAAAGAGAGTTGCTCTGGGCCATCACCATCTGAATTCTACAATTCCTGCTCAGTGCAAAATGCCTTGCCATAAACAGGGGAAATGACCTGGGAAAAATGCTCTATGCTCCTCCAGAGGCATTGCCGAGCTGGGCTGCTTCCTCCTCGCCGGGCCCAGTACTTTCACTGCATGTAATGGTGCTCACTGAACACTAGTGAGGGATGCTGGTCCAGAAATAGAGTTTCTCTTTGCTGGGAAATTCCAACATTTCACATTTTCTTTGTTTTTTTTTTTTTGTTTTGTTCATTTTTTAATCCCACATGAGAAAAAAAAAAACAACCTTGAAATAGTTTGGAAAATTAAAAGTCCATCAAAGGAAAGGGTGAGACACTAGCAGAGAAAGTTGGGAAAGCTGAACCGATTTCCACTCTGAATAGCTCTGAAAATTTTCTGCTAAAATGCCAGCTATCAGCATACTTCCAGCAAACAGGCACAACACTTTCTGCCAAATATTAGCTCTATTGACAACATCTATTATGACCCGCAGTTCACAGCCAGGGAAACTGAGGCACGGCAGCACCATCTCCTGCTGTGACAGGTCCCATCCACAAAACTGGGGGGTGCAGGGGAGCACTGAGGACCAAGCGGAGATATCAGTACCCACGCCGGAGGAGGAGGGGTGGCCTTGAGTCCCCATGCCTCCCCCCTGCTGGGATGGTCCCCGGGGCTGCTGCACCGTGGCACATCCCGACCCTGTGAGGGCTCCCCTGCATTTGGGGACACGGTAACACTCACTCACTGCTGCACCTCCTGTGCTCCCAGCTAATTAATTGCCTATTCTCTCTTCTTCCACCTTAATTGGGATAAACACATCTGGCAGAGATTTGCCTGTGTCTGGCCCCAGTCTTTAACTTTCTGCTTATGAGGGCATTTAATAGCAAAACTCCCCCGAGACAGGCATCCTCCAACAGACCAGCCACAGGAGCTAAGATGTCCCCACAGGTGAGATCTTCGCCGGGTTTCTCGGGACACCGCACAATGTCCAGTCCTGAAGGTATGGGGAGACTCAGGCCGTGTCGCCTTGGTGGGAGGTTTGCAGCAGGGTGGGCTGGGCCAGAGCTCTCCCCTTCCCGCACCCCGCACCTCTGGGACACCCGCTCTCGCCTCGGCCCCAGCAAGGGAGACAAACTCCCTGGGAAAAGCACCAAGCGAGAACACCGAACCTTTTAATCAGGCTTCTAGCTCACTAGTCCTCCGCTTCTTTCACTAAAAATGACCCAAAAGGGAATTGAAACATTTTGTTTCATTTTGAGCAAAGCATTTTGTTTGATCTGAAAAGAACATGGGGTTGGGGAGGGGGGAGAGGGAGAATGGGTCATTTCAGCAGCCAGGAAACACTTCATTTCAGCTCAAATAAAACTTAATTCTGTTATTGTTGTTGCAGTGTTTGCTGTCCGGGGGCCCGGGGAGGCAGCGGGAGAGACGGCGAGGCGGGGAATGCCCGGCTGAAGCAACCCGGGAGGAGGTGAGGAACTGAACGCCACGGCTGGATCACCCAGCCCCAGGACTGCTGCACGGCTCTTCTTCCAGCTGACACCTATGCTCAGTTTTAGGGGGTCTCCCAGGCTCAGGGGGATGTGTCCTTCAGTGAAAGAAGGACTCGAACAGGATCCTCCAGTGCTGAGTCAAATGCTTCTACCACCAGCGATGCTGTGCGCGCCCCTGGGGCTCTTCTGCCAGGTTGAAGCTGTGTTTGGCAAACTCACAAATAGTTTCAGGACAGCCAAAGCCACATTTCCCAGTGAGTTCAGTGGCTCTCCTTCTTTCAGGAGATCTCACACATCGTGAGTCCTCTGTGCCTACTTCTCTGTGTCCTCAAAGCAGGGCAGCCCCGCAGCCGAGCGGCACTGGGGGCTGTGTGGGTGCAGCCACAGCCATCCCTCCTCCGGACCAACCCGGCTCAGGGCCAGGCGTCTGTGACTAATTGGTAGCAAAGCACTTATCAGACAAACTTTAGCCTCTTTTCCGGTTCATGAATTGCTCATGAGCTATTTATGAATTTTTTGACTTTAATTGTTATCCTAAATTATTCATCAAATAATTTCAATAACTAGTTCTTGGGCCAGATTACATTTTAAATGAGCTGTTTCCGTGCGTGCTCCTGCCAGAGAACTTGCTGTCGAGCCGCCACAGAAAGCAAATGCAAAAAGGGACACGAAACACTGCGAAACAAACTGCAGGAAACACGAACGGGACTTTTCACCCCAGCCTGCTCAGCGTTTAAGCAACGCTTCGCCTGCAAGCAGCGTGTCGTTGACCTGCCCAGCACCTCTCTGGAGCTGCTCATGTCAGACCCATTGCTGCAGCGACAGCGGCTGATGAACGAGAGCGTTTCCCTCCCTGGGTCACCAAGAGAGTCAGCAAACTGACGATAAACCCCAGTGCTGCTGGTTCCCAGCAAAGGCTCCGCTGCTGGACTGCACCTCCCTCTAAGAGCTGGCGTTCCCAGACAGAAAGGAAAACTGCCTCTCCCTCCAAAAACTCCTCCTGGACACAAGCACACGCTCCCTGACACCCCCACCCCGAGCTGTCTCCAGTCCCACGCCGCCCCTCACAGCTCCAGTGCCATCTCTGCCAGGACGGTGAGCTGGAGGAGACGGAGGCGCCGGCCACGGGGCTCACACCACTGCTGAGCAAGGCAGCCAGGAGAGGCTTTACACCCCAGGGCAATTAAAGAGCAAAGCGGAGCTTTTCCCAGGCCAGCCCACATCCACCGGGCACAGCCCTGGCACCGGGAGCATGGCCTGGCTGGAGGCAGCGGCGTTCCCGCACGCCCAGCTGGAACAATTTGTTCACGGCAAGTGGTTTAATTGTTTGCCGCTGCACATGCGAACGGCACTCCTGTATGCCTCAGCACAGCGCGGCGGTGTCACCTTCCCCTGCCATAACCCCCCCCAAAATCGCTGGCAGCTTTAACAAAGCCCATCAGCAGAGAGAACGCTGAGGCTGGGCTGTCATTCGGCTGCAAGGCTGGAAGCATCTGGGATGGAGAGGGGCCGGGGCTGTGTTTTCCCCTGGTGCTGCATTACTGAGCAATCAGATGGCATTGAATAATCAGCTGATGTTTCTTTTTCCTGCTCACTTGACTGGGCGTAAGCATCACGTCCTGCCCCAGGGCCACTGCCCAGTGCTGCGCAACAACAAAAGAAAAAAATCACATCGTTGTCTCTCAACTTGTAACCCTTTTTTCTGATCAACCCCAGAAAGCCTTACGGGCAAGGCTCTGCCTGGCTGCTGTGGGGAAGGCACAGGGATGGGGTCAGCCATCATCTTATTATTGCAGAGCCCCAACACACTTCTGCTGCTGCAGCCTCAGCCAAACCACCTCTTTCCACTGACATCCCAGTACACCCCAGCTCAAAAGACTCAGACAAGTTTTAAGGGCTCATTTTGCACATTGGATGGTCACAGCTACCTCTTCTAGTATAAAAAACAGGAAAAAAACACCTCTTCTGGGCTAGAAACCTCTGTTCCAAGAGGCAGAGGCTGTACTAGCCTTTCAGGGAGAGCATCTTTCTGCCCTCCCCAGCCTGAGCCGGGCACCCGGCGTTGGAGCCCAGGTGCATCCCAAACCTGCCCGAGTACCCAGACACAGGCACATGCTCAAGCGTGTACAAGCACAGACCATGGCCGTAACGAAGACAAGGTGGGAATCAAGGAGGAGGCCAAGAACTGACCCTGTCTGCTCCTGAGATAATATATCTCCGAAAGCCAGCTCAGGTTTCCTGGCTTCAGCACTGCTATTGAAAATTTATGATTTGAGAAAGTTCTTGGAGCCCAAATCCCTCGACCTATCACCTTTTCAACCTTGTGTTTATCAAGACATGAGTTCCTCTTCCTCCCACCCTTTGTTTTCAGCTCTTGGAGCCCAAGAGGCTCAGTCCTGGTGCTGCCCAAGCTGGTGCTTACAGTCAAACCGTGTGAAGGTGCAATAAATCCTCCCAGTCCTCTCCCTGCTGCCACCCTTCTCTTTTTGTCCCCGTTTTCCTTTTTCTGGGGTGGAGAGCAGTGCAGATGTTTTGCTTTTTGCCAGCTCCACACGTTCTCTGCCGCTTTCCTGCTCTTGGCTTTTCTCCCTTCATCTCTGCAAATGGGCATCAAACGCCATAAGTTGCCACGGCGACCGGAAAATCACAGTGACCCTGGGGATGGGCGCTGGACCGGTGTCCCGCAGCGCTGGCCTGAAAAGCGCATCGCCGATCAATCGCAACGTTCCCAGGCTGTCAGCTTTCATACTGAGGGAGGGCATGGTGAGAGGAAGACAGTCTTGGGCAGGACATCCCCCATGGCCCCCACTGTAGGAGAGGAGTTTGTTTCTGTTGCATTTTTTATCATTGTCACTGGAGGAAAAAAAAAAAAGTATACACAGGTTTATTTCCAAAGAGTTTCCCTCTCTTGCAGATTTTTAGTCACCTGTGGAGTAAAAGGCAATTTAGTGGTATCAGCAGGGGACCTTCCAGGCTTGTATTAGCAGGAAACAGAGGAGGGCAGCAAGGTCCCTGCTGGGAAAGGAGGCGGTTTCTGGGCTTGGATGAGGATTGCAGGGAAAGTTCAGCCCCAAGCGCAAGGGGACGGCAGAAGCCCAGGTGAGGGGGCGGATGACACTCGAGTGCCAGGGATTTGTGAAGAAGGCTTATAAAATTGCTGGAAGTAATGAAAGGAGAGAAGAATGACCAGAAGAACAGAGCAGTTTATTCCAGGAGGAGCGAGATGGCTGCAGAGGAAAGAGAGGAGGAAATATGAGAGAGTTCAATAAAACCGCGGACAATTGAGACGAGGTGAATAAGAAACAATTATTCCCATTTTCTCAGAACACAAAACCCCCAGGACATCCAATAAAGTTACGCAGCAGCAGATTTAAAACAAATCAAAGGAAGTCTTTTATCGTACGGAGCCCAGATGAGCTGCGGAGCGCTCTGCCGCGGGATGCTGCCGAGGACAAAGCTGCCACCTGGGCGGCCAAAGCAAAGAGACAGATGCATGTGAAGGGCTCTTACAAACAACGATCAAGATAACACCTCTGGCTCGGGAAATCCCTGGATTTGTCAGGTGCCAGAAGCTGGAAGGGTGTACAGGGGAGATGGATGGCTGTGCACCCCCGATTTCTGATGCGGCTCCCTCAGCAAATGTTACCGGCTGCTGCTGGAGAGGAGACACGTTTGGTCCAAGCTGTGTGGTAGACCTTCAGTTCCTGCATGAGAGCATTTGGAGAGAACCCAGTAA
Source organism: Ibidorhyncha struthersii (assembly GCA_013398815.1). Lineage (NCBI taxonomy): Eukaryota > Metazoa > Chordata > Aves > Charadriiformes > Charadriidae > Ibidorhyncha > Ibidorhyncha struthersii. The sequence goes on along the minus strand of VZSZ01008623.1, from coordinate 351,664 downwards.
CACAGCCCTGCTGCTGCCCCGGGGCAGCTCAGCACTCTTAGCATCCTCAGAGCAGACTAAACCGTGATGTGTCAGCTCAGCTTCCCTCCCGCACCTTCTGTCACGCTGGGCTTCCTATGGCACAGAGAGAACCAATGAATTACCAAAAAAAAGAGAAAAAGTAGACAAACTCTAACCCCCCAAATGCTGTCGGCTTCATCAAACCAAGGGAAAGCCGGACAATGCATGAGACAGACCAGTTCAGTGACTCCCCGTCTGGGACTGAGCACATGCACCCTGGGACATCTCCCAGATACTCAGATGGGGGCAATGGGGCAAAACAGACAGCCAGGGCAGAGGGCCTGAAGTTTCTCCCTTCACCGAGAAGAAGGCAACAAGCCCCAGCAGGATCGGTCTGTAAAAGGGAAGACACATCTGCCTTAGATATTTATTCTCCAGCTGGTCTCACAACAGCCCTTCACAGAGGACACACCAGGCAGCTCTCACCAGTTATTAAAATCTGATAAAATTCCACTCCAGTTAATTCTGCCAGCAGAAAGCTCCAGATTGATGCACAAAAGGCTGTCCCTATTGACTCGGCTGTGGCTGCCTATTTATTTATTTACACCTAATGTGCATCTCAGCTGCACAACAGTAAAAATTGGGGTTTTCAAGTGGAGGAGAGGCTTGTCAGAGGGATGGAGGCAGCTTGAGATGCAGAGGCAGGGGCTGGGGAGCATCCATGGTGGCACAGGACATGGACCACCCCTCTTGCCACAGAGGGTTCAGTCTTCCCTCTAGAGACCAGCCCATGGCTGGTTTGTTGCTTTTGTGGTCCCGATGGTATTTTTGCTTGGGAGAACATGGGACATTTCACCGCACTCACCACCAACCGCACCAGCTGGTTTCCCACCCCAGCCTGGCCTCAGATGCCGTCTTGCTCTTGTGCTCCCTGCACCCATCCGCTGCCGTCCACAGCCACCATTTCCAGACGGATGCACACAGACAGCCATGCTCGTCTCTCCTTCCCACACAGTTTAATAGCTACTTTGCTGGTGTTTCCTGAGTTTTATATAGCTTTTACAGTCTGTTTTTATGATGTTTGAGTAATTGCTGTTTGTTTATCATGGATTCTATGTCAATGGCTGGGTCACACCCCATGCGCTTCAGCTTGAGAGGAGCCATTTGATATATTCAATTAAATTTTCTTCTTCTTATGCTATTTATTATACCTTTACGAACGCAGCTAACAGACCTGCAGAGGAGGTGGATGGTAGCCCAGCCCACACCACCAAAAGCAGCAAACCTCAGTCCGGCACCACTGTCCTTCTACACGGTCCCACCCAGCCCAGTCTGGAAACTCCTGGATCCCCCTGCTATATTCCTACTGAGGAGGACTTCAAGGAAACCCCACCGGTGATAGGAAAATAAAGGAGAGTGCTTCAGCACAGACAGGACTCAGAGACGAAAAAGCCCCTTTCCTCACAGCTCTCCCCACACACAGCTCACCCGAGACGGTCCCGGGCATCACCAGCCGCACGGCGGGAGCCAACAATAACTCCATCGCATAAACCTCAGCCGCCACATTCGCACATTAGCCGGCCGCGCTCTCCTTTTGATTGCTAAAGCAGCATCCAAGCAGAGCACTTCTTGGGAAGTGGCGAAATGAGAGATGAGTCCATCAGGGACCAGGATTAGAAAAAAAGAGAAAGAAAACTCATTCTCCAGCCATTTGACTGAGGGAGCAGCTGTCCCTCCGCTCCAGGGAAGCCAGGCACCAGCACCCATTCACTGGCACATCCTGCCTGCTCAAGTCACTCATTTTAGCATTACCCACTGACAAGGACTGTGCAGCACCATCGAAACAGATTGCTGTTGCCATTTCAGAGCTGAAAAGGGGGGAAAGCCATGTGGGGAGTGTGTTGGAAAAGAAAAAGCAATAAAAAAATCTGCATACAACCCAAAAAAGCCTTCCCCTCAGCCAGGGCCCTGCATATGGGCTGTGGATGCTGGCGGGCGGAGGGGTGCGGGCAGGATGGGGAACAGACGGGTGCTGAGCAGAGGCTCTGGCGGAGGTGATGGCCAGATGGGTGCATGCACAGAGCCACCCAGCAAGGTCCCAGCACCAGCCTGGGCAAGCAGGAGCCAAAGCTTTTGCAGCTCAGGTTCGTGTCTCGTTGGCGTGCTGACCGACCTCACCTTGCACCCAGCCAAGGGGACCAAATCCCGCCGGGATGGTGGCAGCAGAGTGAGGGCAGCAGCCACCTCTCACCCATGCCCAGACTGAGAGAACCACAGGGAAAGCCACCGCCATTGCCTGAACAGCCCCACACACTGCTCACCACCCAAGCCCCACACTGCCGGCTTTGCACCCCTCCTGCTTATTGAAGTTTTTATTGCCTCCCCAGCTGCCATGAGATCCAGCTTCCTACCAGCTTCCTATCAGCTGGGAACTTAATTAGGTCAATTAATAAAGATCATTATGCCACCTCCTCGTCAGAACTGTGTGGACAATGCTGGGGGTGATCTTGGGGCAAGGATCCTCCCCCCCTGCTCCTGTGGGTGCTGAGGAACATCCCCTGCAGCCCCGCTGCTCAGCAGCATTTAAGGCAGTACCAAACCCAGTTTGGCACTGGGTTGGCAGCTGTCTGCTGTAAGGGTTTGGTTTAGCCTTGACAAAGCTCAGAGCATCCCCCAGCCAAGCTGGGCAGGGACAAAGGGGTTGCAGGTGTCACCCTCGCCCCCGCAGCACTTGCAGGAGGCAGTGGGGTGCCCCGGGGTGGCTGGGGTGCACCGGGGCCAAGAGGAGAGGCTGCAACGGGCAGACAACTCGAGGCAGGCAGTTTCCCAGATGAAATAAATCCATAGCCACATTGCTTGCTTGCAGCTTTAAGCAGCACCCGGAGCCCCATGGAGGAAGATATGGGAGAGGCAGTGTCCAACCTGGCTCACGGCTGCAGTTGAGGACTCGCTCCCTTCATGGCAGCTGCAAGCTGTGCTTGGTCAACTGCTTTGTGAATACCCAAATGGTTGCAAACTACTGGGGTGCAGAAGGGGGCATGTTTGCCCTTTGCAGTTAGAAGGGCTTAAGTCCAGGGAAAAGCTGTCCCAGAAAAAGAAAAAAAGGCAGCTTTTCTTAGGAGCTTACTGGGAGAAGGGACCCAGTCATCAAGGTGGGTGCTCAAACTTTGCAGAAGAGAGTGGGGAGAGGGATGGGTGGAGGAGCTGCAAGCCTGCTGTTATCAACTGGGCACACAGGAGGTGCACCCCAGGCACGGTGCGTCCCGCAGGGAGCGATGGCAGGGTGCTGGCATAGTGGGGAAATATGTCCCCCTAGCAGGGTGGCTCCAGGGGCACTGGGGACAAGAACCACGCAATGCCTGGGCAGCGAGGGGCACAGCCTGTCCTAAACGTCTCTGGGAGTTTCCAGCCCTGGTTCCCTCGTATTTCATGTGTCTCCTTTGCACGACATGCAGGACGATGTTGGAGAGGCAGAGTGCGTCTCCTGCAGAAATTCAGGGCAAAGCTGTGGATGGGGAACAGGGAACCTGCCTGCAAGTCATGAAGGGATGAGCCTTCCCCAGGCTGCTGCGGGACGGCGTGTCTCCGGTGAAGGCACCCTTCCTGGGGTCGGGCTCGTGGGCAGCTGCAAGGTCTGCTCAGCCCAGTCCCAGGTAGCTCATCCATGTGTTTCTTTTATCTGTTTATCCCAGGAAAATAAAGACCGGCACCTCCACTCACCCCCACACCGCCTTGTTTGTACATGACAGCATAGATTTTGTTTACTGCTCAGATTACTTTACTCTTTTTTTCTCTCTAAAATCTGGGTCATTTATTTGAAATAAAACCAGTGATTTAACATGGGGAAAAAAAAAGCCTTATGGTATTGCGTTTCAAAACATTTTGGTTATTTGAACATTTCTGTCACTTCCAGCAGGGTAAGAACTGCTGGAATTTAACTCACACTCACAAATGGTTTTATTTCTCTCCTCACATCGCAGCTGTATTTCTTAGCAAATTTGGTATCGGGGAAATAAAACCTGTCAAGCTCTATCTAACACTCTCCAATCCCGAAGCTCCTCCGGTGTTGATTGCCAGGATCGAGTGGGCACCCATCACCTCTGCAGGGAGAGGAGGACCCCAGCCAGCATCCCGGGCAGGTGGCAGCACCCCTGCTCCCAGCCAGCATGGCTCAGCCTCCTTGGAAAGAGGGTGCCAGGATGGATAACCCCGGCCAGCCCGTGCCATGCCCTGCGGCACGGCCAGCAGCTCCAGCAGCGAGGGTTTATCTCCGCTGATACCTTCCCTCCAAGGTGGCTTAATGCAAAGCGGCATCCAGATTTGGGATTAGGGGAGGGACGGAAAGGTCAGCCCGGATCAATGGTGATTAGCTGAAAAGGACCTAAAGAGCCTATTGTTTGCTCTGCATTAACGATCCCACTGCTGAGCCAAGATTCCCTCGAACCACTTGAGAAATGAAAGGACAAACACACCGCGCCGGGGATTAAAGCCCTGAATCCCTACACCTGCGTGCAAGGCAGCGATGCTGTGCCCGCCTGTGGGCATCACGGATGGGGCCATCGTCGGCTGTGTCTGTCATTAGGGAAAGAGGGAAGCAAGAGCGAAGGAGGATTGACTGCAGAAAGGAAAAAAGAGAGTGAGACCTAACAAAAATGTGCTGACGGAGGGAAGGCAGGGATGGCAGCAGGGGTGCTGACATTTCCTCTGGAGGAAAATGGAAATACATCACGGAGGTTATTTTAATGTGGAGCATCTGAGGAACATCTTGAATCCACCTTCCCGAGCACGCGTGGCTGATGCCTAGCCCCACCGCTGGACCTGCCCGAGCACACGGGGACACGACATGGACAGGGTCATTGTGGGGGGGCACCCGCAAGGCTGAGCCCACAGGGCTGTCCCAGCCTTATGCCTTGCAGATCTACTGGGGTCTGCTGGGGCTGCATGGCTGGTTTTGGTCTGCTGCTGCTGGGAACAATTCCCAGCCGGCACCATTTTTCCTGGAGCTGTATCTTCACGAGATCAAAAATTTGTCCCGAGCACAGGGTGAGGACTTCTTTCAAATGTGTCATTTTGATTTCAGCTCATCGCCTGAGCTTCACTTGCTTGCATCTTCCCACCTCTTTCCAGATTTCCCGTAAAAGCTTCATTTAGATTGAAAATGATATTTTCAGCACGTTAATTGAGTACTAATTGCTGATTAGAAACATATTTACCAAGGTCTAACAACTATGTAACAAGTGATGTCTTACTACACCACCATTCCCCGGGATTTAGACCTGCGGAAAGATTGTTCTAATAAGCAATTGGCATTTGGGTAATGTGCAGTTAGCAAGCCACGGAGCCACTCTCCCAAATGGGAGAAGACAGCTATTTATGTTAATGAGATGCCAGCTGATTATTAGAAACACATTGATACAGGTTTAGGCTGTGGTGTAACTGATACATATCTACTGTGTTCAGTAGCTGTGAAACCTCAATCAATATGTTTCTCATAATCAGCCTGCATCTCGTGCACATAAATAATATCCTTGACGCAGAGAAGAGCTCCAGTTCCCAGAAGTTAATAAGAAATCCCCACTTCCCACCCCTGGCTCCCCTCCTCACAGCACATGTAACACCGGGATGGGGCTTTGCTCCTCGCCTGCAGGAGCAGGGTGGGGGGCCAGGCTGTCCCAGCCCCACCGCCCACGGCTGGGCTGGGCAGCGGCTCCAGGGCCCCCATGGAGATCTGTGGCCACATCAAGTGTCCTCCAGAGGAGAGCTCTGGATTGCTTAGGTGTCCTGGGTTCAATATCCAATGAATCCCCCACATTCTTATTTTTAGGTCTGAGAGACAAAGGGGACTTAGGACAGTCTAACCAAAGGATGTCCACCTCTTCTGACTTTTAGTGATGCCTACTAAAGGTTTCCCATGCTGCAGAAGGCAGGGATGTGCCCAGCACCTCGGTGGCGGAGGGATGGGGAGCTGATGGCTATAAGAAGGGTCACCACAGGGTGGGAGGACAGCCCGGGCTGGGACGTGGCTGAGCCTCATGCAGATGTCGCAGCATCTCCCTTGGCTGCAGCTTTCCTCTTCTCCTGGGCAAGATTGCACCACCATCTCCACCCTGGGGCTGCCCTTCTGCTGGTCCCACGATGCAGGTGATGCTCCTGCTTCACCACCCCTGCTTTAGCAGCCTTTCTGTTTTACTCCATGCTGCAGCCAGTAAATGGCTGGGGAAAACATCTCCGCTGCACAGACATGCAGAGTAGAGAAGGACAACCCAAGAGATGGAGAGTCTGCCACCTTCCTTTGTCCGGAAGGGAACATCCTTCACTAATATTCCCACTGTGACCTTGTCCAGGCTCAGCCTCTGCTCAGTCCTTCCATTACGCTTTCCTCCACTAAATAAATAGACTTTTAGTATCCCCTCTAATCTCCCTAAACCCACGCTGATGCACTAATACATGCTTGCACAACAACGGCATTTTTGTCAGCCATTTTTGTGGCTCTTTCTGGACACTTTCCCTTTCTCAGTGGTTTTTAAAAACACAGGCAACAGAACTGGAAGCAGCATGCAGGACTGGGCTNACCCCCACCCCGTGCCACAGCTGCCTCCGGGTAACTCTGGCTCAGATCTCTCTCCGCCTCATCCTCGCTGTTCTCCATCACCCCATCTCTGTTTCCACCAGAGAGATTCAACGTGCAGTGGACTGATGGGTGGCGGAAAGAAGTGGGAGGGTTCCAAAAGGACCCCCTCCTCCTCCCCAGNAGCCCCTGGCACAGCTGGCCATGTCCAGGGGCTCCCCGGCACCTCGGGAGCATCCTGCCACGCTGGCCAGACACCCGTCAGTTATATCTGCACGGTCACCTTTGCAACCGAAAGTCTAATCTCATTACAGAACGAAATCAGGTTTGTTTGGCAAGATCTATTTCCATAAAGCCGTGCTGACTGACACTAATTCCTCCTCAATTAAATCCCATATCATTTTTTCCCCTCTTCTGCCAAGGCCAGGTCGCCCCTTTTGCTCTTTCCGCAGACAGAGGATGCAGTGCTCGCCCCAGACCCCATCCCCAGTGCCGCCAGCGGTGGAAAGAGCCTCTCCCCATGTGTGGTGGGAGCCTCAGCTCTCACGGGGCTGAGGCCAAGTTGCTCCAAAACATTTATTTTCTAGGCCATGTGACAATCCTCAGCGACTGCCATCGGACCAAGACGTGCCTCGGCAGCCTCGCATGACAGCAGAGCACCGTCCCACCGCTCCAAGGGAGCGCAGAGATGCTGACTGAGCACTTCTGCCCTCCTCGCGCCACTGCCAGCACTGTCGCTGCTGTTAGATAGTAATGAGCCTCTATTACTGCCACAGCACTCCCTCTGCCTAATATTGTTAACTACTACTTAGCGTCCACAGCCCAGCCAGCCACAGATTTCTCCTTGATGCCTTTACCTTCCCTCACCAATTTTCTAAACTTCAAAGTCTCCCGTCTATCTGCATTACTATCAATTCCCTGTCTTTCTGTTGGCTGTTTCCTGCTCCTGGGGTTTTGTGCTCAATTACAATCTTCANGATGTAGAGCTGGAGGACAACATTAAATAATTTAATAAAAAAAAAAAAAAAAAAAGGACATTTGACCAAATGTCAAAAATGACCATAATTATTGACTTAAGAAATTACAGCTTTTTGGCCAATTCATAAATTTTGATTAAAGAATTTCCTCTTTTCATTCTCACTTTTCTGCCTGGTTTTTCCTCCACAGTGATTCTCGGCAGCCTTGGGGACATCAGCCTTTCCAAAGCAACAAATATTCATCTTCGTTAGCAATATACTTTGTTTAGCCTCATTGAATGCTATTTAGTCCCAGCAGCTAAATCTTTAGGCAATGGTAACTTCTCTGCCAGAATTTAATTCTCAAAAAA
>VZSZ01008623.1:320185-343428 GCA_013398815.1 Ibidorhyncha struthersii | reverse complement strand
AGTCAGGTAGAAAGAAGAGACAAAAAAGACTTTAGTGGAGAAAAAAAAATCAAAAGGTATGAGAGCAAAGCAGCGGGGATGACGCAGGGTGCTCAGCCCACACCTCGTGAATGCCAGAGAGGGGCAGGGAGGGAATTGTTTTATTATTTTTTTTTTCAGCTTTCTTCCTTCCTTTAATCTTTGATCGGGAAACAAGCTGATTTTAATTAAAAAGCCCTTCAATTAATGCCGCCGTGGAGTTTTCATTTCCTGGGCTTTGGTAATTTGCAAGCCCAGGTTATGGAGTCTTTGTGTCCCCTCTTGTTAAATAAATAACAACAACCAGAATAAATCACGAAGAAGAGTGGGCGCTGCCTGAGGGGCAGCGCATGGGGGGCGGCCGTGCTGGGGGGAGACCCGTGGCCCCGCGCCGGGGAACGGGTGCTGCACGGGGGCAGGCGCAGGGTGGGCAGTGGAGGGGATCGCCCTCGGCTTGGTCTGGGGTCGCAGCCACACTTGGCATGACACGCAAAATAGCTGCACGCTTTCAGCGTGCTCTGCAGACACGAAAGAGCCCAGCCTTGCTCTCATTTGAGGCAGAGGTTTCCCAACGGCTCCACGGGAACCTGCCTGCCATTCATTAATTTCCCCCTCCCTGCTGAGGAGAGAGAAGCAGCAGGAATCGTTGGGCTTCAGCCCGGCTTTGGGGCTGCAGGACTTCTCTGGGCAGCGGCCGTCGTGCCCTCTTTGCTGACCATCTGGATGGCAAAGCTGAACCTCAATATTTTGTATCACCGTAGAAACAGCACAGAACGTCGGTGAGCAGTGACTCCTGGACAGTAGAGTGGGTGAGTTCCCTGGGATGCTCCAAGCTGTGGAGGTGGCAGAGGACCGAGCGCAGGCTGAGCTGTGAGGGCATCGGCAGAGCAGCCGGTGAGGACTAGGAGCTGCCGAGGAGCCGGGAGGGGTGCAGGACCCCCAGACCCCCCCCTCCTCCAGCGCCGTTCCCCTGCACACACCGACGGGCACGCTCCCTATCTCTCACACACATACACACAGCTGTACATGTACAAAAGCCCGAGGAAAAAAAAAAGGAAAAAAAAAGATTGTGAAAAGCCTTTATTATCCTCAATCCCATCTATTGTTAATGTGATCGTGAGCAGGGAGTGTTTGGAGAATTCATCTGTGATAAATATTTATACCCTGTGTTTTTGGGCTGTTATCTGCAAAGTGTAGCTGTTTGATCTGGTGTAGTGCTTTTTTTAGGTCATTTACATTCCCTTTCGTAGGAGCCCTTGTCCGATAGCAGCTATCACATAATTATGTTTCTTTTGCTTATCCCTAATCCTGTCAAACCACCTACTTATCTCTAATTTCCTGTCCATTACCCTTATTGTTTGAGCTTAGATCTCTAATGCAGGACAGAGATGGCTTCGGAGGCTCTGCGGGGTGCAGGGGCATCTCAATATTGCCAGCTGCACTGCTGCAGTAATCGGTCCTCGCTGCACAGCGCCCAGGACTGCCCCGGGGCACCGTGGGAGCCCCAAACCCAAGCGTGGGGGCTGGCGGGGGCTACCAGAGTGGGACCAACATTTGCAGTGATGCACAGTGGGGTCCTGTGCTATCCTGCACATCCACAGGCCTTGAGGGCTGCAGGGAGGTGAGATGCACCCCTCGGGGGCAGCAATGCCTGGTAAGGAGAGGGGCGATCTGCTTGCTGGGTGATGGCGCAAGGTGCACAGCTTCCAGGCAAGCGCTTGCCCCGGGGCTTAGCGGCATGCAGCAAGGCAGCAAGGACACCCTGCACGGCTGTGTCAGGGCTGACACCCTTGGAGGAGAGAGCTTGCACTCCTCTCGGAGCCACCAGAGCCACTGGGACTGATCATGTCCCAGTGTCTCCAAGGCAACGTTGCACTTGGAGGAGAGAGGCAGGAGCCAGGGCACTGCGAGGGTGTCACCTCGCACAGCCCCGCCAGCCCCCACTCCCTGCCCAGACCCTCCTGCCAGCCTGCGCAGACCAGCTTTTTGGAGGGGACCCTTTGCTGTGTTGGCCACTCGGGTTGGCTGCTTTTCAGCAGCACCTCCGGGTACATCGCGATGTGGGTCTGATAATTATTAAACACTATGTCTCCCACAGTGTCGATCGTGTGTTCTTCATCTCCCAGAAAAGGGAGACTGCTTGGAAGCACGCTTCCCATATTTATTGCTCCAGGAAGAGCTTCTCAGATGGCCCAGCATTCGTATCGGTCTGCGTCAGCCCCAGCTGGAGGACCAGCAGTGCTCCTCTCTGACATTGGGATGCTGTCCTCTTTAAGTGCAGCGAAGCGGAAGTAGTTGGGATGATAAAGTTCAGGCTCCAGCCCCCAGATTTCCAAGTCACTGCATCTTTGCACAGAGCGTCAGAAGGTGAGACACTGTCAGACAAACTCAACAGCTCCCCTGGATGTGACCTGGACTCTCAGCTCTGCTCCATCAGCTCCGTATTGCTGGGAGCAGAGAGCTCACCGCTCTGGCAGTGACTGCTGCTGCCACGTCATTAGTAGTTGGAGCACATCCTCCCCCCATTAGTGCTGGCACACAGGACAGAGCCATTTGTCTCTCCCGTCCTCTTCTGCTGTTTGCCATCGCTTCCCTCTGCTCTGTGAGCTTGAATGTGATGCCTGGTCCCACCTGCTAGAGCTCCGTCCTGCAGTCACCCGTGGGAGATGTCTCTGTACCAGCTGGCCACCCCACTCGCTGCCACAGGTGACTGCAGAGGTCGAAAGGAGAAAGCCTTCAGGAGGGAGGGAGGCAAACTTGCACAGCATAGGGCCCTCGGCAGCTCGTCCAGACACAGTTCCGCTGTGAGGCAGTCCTCCTCATCTTCAGGTGGCTGCAAGCTGCAAGCGTGTCTTTCCCTGTACAGTGTTTGTCTACTTGTTCCCCTGAGCACGGCCATGCCATGGTGGGGCAGAAGGACACATCCTCCGAGAGACACTCCGTTTCCCCTGGGACAGCACACACAGGAGTCGCAGACTGGGCAGGAGTGCAACAGGGGCTGGACTGAAACATCCCGTTGCTGCTTCTCTCCTACTGAAGAGAACCAGAAACCCAAATCCGAACACTGGAAACCCAGAGATGTCTGAAATTCAAGGCTGAGGTTTGTATTTCAGCCCCTGAAGCTCAAGGTCACCTCTCGCCCAGAACGAGGAGGACTTCTCAGTGCTGGGAGAGGCGAGGATGGTCTTCGGGAGGGGCTGGGGGGGGGCAGGACAGCTGTAGATGAGAGCATGGGGGGGATAGCTCACCAGGGGTGGCTGACCCCCAGCTCTGGGTGTCTGGTGTCAGGTGCCGAATCTACAGCAGCACAAACAGTGCTGAGTTTCAGAGCACGGGTGCTCCACCAGTTATGACAAGTCTCCTTGGCCTAATCCCCTGTACAATACAATACCCCTCTAACTTCTGAGAGTGCATCTTAATAACATGAGGTTCATTTCTTAAACGTAACCTATTACAGTGACTTTCTGGCAGGGGAGCACCAGCTTTGTACCCACCACGAAGGGTGGCAGCGCATCCTGCCCTCAAGCGCAGCTGGGCGGTGGCTAAGAGCCAGTGCCACCTACCACAGGGGTTTTATTAGAGTTTTATTCCAAATAAAGAGCGTGCCATTGGGGAATCTCTGTCTGCCACGGATGCCTCTGCCTGACTGCAAATAAACGGCTCCACCGCCAGACAAAGAGCGCGCATCACCTCCACCAAAGGAACCGTAGGTGGCATGCAAGGCCGGGCTACGGGACGGCTCTCCCCAGCTCTGCTGTCAGACCGCCGCTGTCTGCATTTCAATTCTGGTTTGGCTCTGAGCCCCACCAGTGCCCAGGTTTATGGGAGAGCACTGCTGCCTGCTCGCTGCCTGCTGCCCGCCCCTGCAGCCCCCCAGGGAGAGCACCCTGCCGCAGGCAGCACCCCATATCAGAAATAAAAGGTTTCCTGAGGTTTGGGATCGGGTATGGGAAAGGATTGCCTTAACCCTTTTTTCCCACCAGACATGGGTTGTGCTGTGTTTCGCATCTCTCCTTCAGCTCTCCGGATCCTGTTGCCTCGCTACAAACCAGCAATGGAAACCGCAGGTCAGGCAGGGACAGGGTACTGATCCTGCACCCGCAGCTCTGCTCTGCTTCTCTGCTGCTTCCCTGCTCCCCTGGCTGCCACCGCGGGAAGCTTCTGTTGGCTGTGGGGTACCCGGCACTGGTGGGGGCAGAGGAGTTTGCAGGCCAGTGAGGAGTACCAAACTGGTGTACCCCAACCTGCGACACGGGAGGGACAGCATCACCGATGCCAGCATCAGCGTCGGCTCAGGACCAGAGAGTTTCCTTCTGCCCCAAATTGCCACAGACGGGGCATTGCAGGAGGGTGCAGGGTGGATTTAACCCAGAGAGCTTTGCCTGGCTTCATCCTCCATCACACCGCACGTCCCTGCGGGCGAGCAGGGCCACGGAGGGCAGGGAGGGAGCTCGGCACCGTCACATCGGCCACCGCTCACTTCGGCTTCGGAAGCACTCAGGCGCTGACGGCTCCGAGCCTGGCGGTGTTTTTCAGGGCTTTCAAGTCTGACTCACGCTGGCTCCCCTTGATGCCGGGCTTCTGACGCACGCACGGTTTGCGGAGAACAGTGGCTCAGTAATTAGCAGAACCGGCTGGCCACAAGTGGAGAGACGATACTGTGCGTCGTTACCAGCCTGAGCCCTCAGCATCTGAAGCGAGAGCTTCGTCTGCAGGACTTTGATTACTGAAGTGACATTGAAAGACAGCAGATCCCCATGTCCTCTAGCCCAGACATCCCTCCTGAAGGAGGAACTCAGTTATGAAAGGCTGCATTTATCTTTTTATTACAAAAAAAATATATATAGGAGCTGGGTACTTGTCCCTGACGTGGCTATTCTCAAAGAAAAAGTTGTGACTTTCCCTTGGTCCGCCTTTGCACGTCAGGTGCTGGCAGCCCCCAACTCGGCTGTGACGAGACCTGCTGGGGACAGGCTACACGCTGAACTGCAGCCTGCAAAGCAGGACTGCATGGGGCTGTGCCGCTCAGCTATTCTGGGATCACTTAAAAAAAAACCAAAAAAAAAGCCAGCCCGGCTCCATGGCAAAACCTTGAATGAAAGCAATCCAAGGCGAGATGCAGCAAAGCCATGGCTTTTTTTAATCCTTCCTTGTTTTCATTTCCCTCCTCCTGGGACTGGCAGGGATGGGGCACACCTTGTTATTAACAGGGCCGCTGTTCCCATGCGGCTGCCCCAGCTGGAAATCTGATATCCTGCAAGTCTCACACCGCAGCCAGCTCCCAATAAATGCCTGTAAGACACGGGTCACGGTATAGGAACTGACACAGCAAAGCAAAGCAGAGCTCTGTTCAGCCCAGCAAGCCGGACCGAATCTAATCTAAGTGAGAGAGACCGTAGCAAGGGGACCTGCACGGTGAATAATTTTGCTGTGCCCATCAGGATCACTAACTTAATACTCCCAACCTCCGCACCTGGATGGTCCCCGCCTGCCTGAAAATGGGCAGACCGGTGTGCTTTTATCCTTCCTGACATCTGCTAAACAACTTGCATAGCCTCTACCCGCAAGAGCAGTGAGGCTCTCCCATAAAAACCGAGGCAGAGCTTGTCCCTGCCACCTGAAGAACGGAGCTGCCTGCTGAGCCCTGCCAGGTCTGGCGAGGAAAACAGCAGGAGGAGTTCAAAGGGAGCCCTGAAGAGCCGCAGTCCGGAGCACAGCTCCGTCTCGCTGGGTGAAACACCCTCCGTGCTGCCTTCAGCGTCCTCCGCGGCGCAGGAGTCATCCTCCCGCGTGACCGAGACTTGGCAACGCTGAAACCGAGCCCTTCCCTTTGCCCTTCCTAAAATCCCTCGCTTCCTGCCCGGGCTTTTTCCCAGCTATTTATAGAGCAGGGCTGACAAGGTGCCCCTGCTAAAAGCTTTCCCCTGGGAAACAGCCGCCTCCGTGCGTGCTTGCCGAAGCGCATCGGGGAGGCGTGTGGCTGCCCCAGCTCTCCCAGTGCCTCTGCCCATCGCTGCCCGCATGTGCGAGGGGCAGCGGGCCAGCCCCTGGCACCGCCTGCCCCAGCACTGCCCCCCGCCACGCTCGTCCCAGCCTTTGCACCCTTCAAGACTGGACCCAGTTCAAAACTTGCGGCAGAGGCTTGGGCAAGGCAGGTGCTGCCAGGCTTTTGGGCTTTTGGTGGTGAAATGTTGCTCAGTGTCTCTGACCCTTTGGCACTTTACAAAACTGAGTAAGAATCATCCCCGTCTCGTGGTAGGGACAGATGTCACCCAGCACGTGAGTGCAGCCACATCCCTGCCCTCCGCCTGGCTGCCGGTGCCCAGCCACCCCCTGGAAGGATGCAGCCGCTGCTCCCCTTTTGGGGATGCTGCTCTGTTCCCCACCGCTCTCCTCCCTGCGTGCCCACTCAGCCCCAGCTCCGGCTTCCCCGGTAGCCCCGGCAGCTCTCCTCTGGCAAAGGCTTCCTAAGAGCCAGCCAAAGTGGATTTCTTACCATGAGCAGCAGCTCCCCTCGATGTCTTTGCCACACTGCTCACCCCGAGGCAGCCCCTGCTCCTGCCTGCCCCTCCCCAGCCGCACGCACAGTCCCCGTGGCAGAGATGGGACTGGTTGCTTGTCCCACCCTGCCTGAACCTGAAGGTGTTGCCCCCAGGGGCCCTTAGAGCACCTCCATAGAGTCGGGCAGGGGTCCGCCAGGGATCTCCAGGAGGGATGCAGACCCTGACCTGAGCCCTCGGCTCAGGTCCCAGCTGTGGAGGGGAAGGGCTGCACGTGTCAGAGGCCAAATGTCTTTCTCCCCATGAGAGGAAAGCCCGATGTCTGGATGAAGATGGGGATTAAGAGGGGATTCACTGCCTGTGCTGTACCTGGTCTGAGTAACAGACACCGTTCCCCAGAGCTGTCAATCTGGTACCTTTCACCAGCACTAAAATTCAATTAGTTAAAACAACAACAACAACTGTGGCTCCAGACAGCTTGTGCCTAACACATTTGATCCCTTTTATTACTCAGCACTGCTCAAAACCCAGCCAGCAACATCCTAGCTGACTCCCACTAGTTTCCCCATTTTATTCTACCAGGATTAAGTCAACCCTACAGTCTCCAGCTGTTTTGTGGTTGGGCCTGGATACATCTTTATACTCAAGCTACATTATTAAGTGGATTGTGGCCAAATTGACAGAGCTGCTTCAGGGAGGACAAGGCCATTTAGGTCAATGATGGTCCTGCCAGCTGGAGAGACACTCGGGACTCATGATTTGCTAGCAAAGCTCTGGACTGTTGTCTTAGCCTCACTTGATGTCCCAGAGGGGGCTTCTGTGAAAGCCCTGACTCTAGCAGGAATGTTTGATTTCTTGGCAGAGAGATGTAACAATCTGTCTTGGAGTATTGCAGGAAGATTTCGTGTTCGGCGCGGTTTGTCCATAGCATCACTTCATCGTCTGATGCGTAATCCGCTCTTTGGCCTTCTCCAAATGGAGTCTCCACCGGACGCTGGAAGACCCCATTGCCCCTGGCAGTCGGACAGTAGTTAAATCTGAAGACAAAGCCATATCCTTCAGCTCAAGTGAGCTCACGCTTTTTGGAAACCAGGCGGTTGTGTTGCAGTGTTGCAATGCCACTCTCCAAGCCCAGCTCGTCTGCTCACCAGGTCACCCAAAGGTGTGATGACACGTGCTGCATTGCAGTGCGGTGAGACATGATGCAATGCGATGTAATGCGATGCAATGCAGTGTAATGCGATGCAATGCGATGCACTGTTCGCCCATCAGGCATGCCGACGTGTCCTGCTGGGTGTGCTCGGGGGGCACAGCCCCAGTGGGAGAGCCGGTGGGCTGCCTGGAGCGCCGTTTTGCCTGAGCCAAATGGGATGACTCGGGAGGAGAGTTAACTAAACAAACGAGAGCCCCGTTTGCTCGCAGGTTAAAACACCCTTTGTGTTGTTAATGAATAGCAGCAGAAGGGTCACGCAAAGAAAGGGATGAAAGCTCCATCCATCAGTTCATTGGAAACAAGACTGTCTGTGTGATTTATGAAGCTCCCCTGAATACAGGGGTTTGGTATGGGGCTCGTTCTTCTCAGAAACAAGCAGCATCTAGATGCAGTGTTGAAGGGAGCAAGTGGTAACAGGTCACCATTCGCTGCTGGTACGTGCTGGAGGTGGGGAGAAGGCTCCCATCCCACCCATCGCCTGGGTGGCAGCAGCTGGTCTCCCCTGGCACCCTGAGAACCTGCCTGTGCTGAAATAACTCCTTGTGATCAACACCTGGCATGGTGGCTCTTGTGCTGGAGTAAGAGCAGCTTATTTTGAAATGGTTGAATTCATGGGTAGAAGCAGATAATACCTAATGTGGGCAGCCCCCCCCCACCCACCGTGGAGCAAGAACATACCCACTGGGAGTTAACTGCACAACAGCTATTCCTTGTCCAGAGATTCCAGAGCAGGAGTCTCACGCCCTACCTAAGCACAATTTAGCTTCCCTGTGTAGGCACATCCTAATGTGTCCTGGCCTCTTCCAGAGCCGCTGCTCACCCGGTGCTGGCAGATGGGCAGGGTGAGGGCAGCGGTGAAGAGCCCTTCCCAGCAGCGAGGGAGGCTGATGTGCGTTTACCTTTGGAAATCTGCAAAGCTGATTCTCCTGCAGTACAATAACACCACTTCCATGTGTGACTCATATATTTTCCCCCTGCCTTGGTCTTGTAGTTTTTCTAATTACTGAGAGCTTTGCAACTGTGAACATGTAATGTTCCAGAAATGTGTGTGTGATTCACCTAACGCAGGGAGCGGACTTCCAGCCAAGAGGGACTTGGAGATTTTTCTGGCAACAGCCTGCGACCTGGAGAGCAGCCAGAAAAACTCACCAAGGTCAATTCTTTCTTTCTCTTCTTCCTTATACTCCTTTCTTTCCCTCAGCCCCTCCAGTCCCTCCTCTCTTTCCTCCAAACAAGACTCAGGCAGCACCTTGTTTATTACTCATCAGCATTCCCTCTATAAAATCTCCCCAGAAATGCATACCATGCTGCAGCTGCGCTTCTGCCAGCGGCTCGCTCCAGGCCCTTCATGCGTGGCCCCTGGAGAGCATCCCACATCTGAGGCCACCAGCACAGCCACGGCCAGGGCTTCGTCTGGGACTCACCAGTCTTCCCTGGCGCATGGTCAGATGTTCCCATGTGATTTAGGTACTTCATTTCCAAAGGGATTTAGGCACTAAGTTGCTTAGAAAACCCTATAAAAGTTGTGTGTATGTGTGTTTGTTCATCTGTGTGTGTCTGCCCGTCCATCCCCCAGCTCTCACCACCCAGCTGCAGCAGCAGAGGCAAGAAGGGGGTACACCTGGGTGGGAGCCTGCCCCCCCCTAGCCCATGGCTTTCCCGCCTCGCTCCCGTACCTGGCCTGGCGGTGGCAATGGTGGGAGACGTGAGGGAAGAAGCTCATGCAGACGCAGCCTCAGGGCTCCTGTTGTGCATGGAAATAATCTGGCATCCCACGAATTTTTATGAAAGCAGCAGCAGCAACATTTGCGGCTGTTATCAGCTGTAACAGGTTAGCATTAGACACAACAGCGTCTGCCAAAGGGAAGGGAGGAGGGGGACCAAAACGCATCATTTGTCAATGCCTTGTTTCAGCCCAAAGGGATGGCAGTGTCCCAGAGGAATGCCTCTCCTCACCCGATGTCCCCTCGGAGGAAAGGGCAGGATGCTCTGATCTCTTATCTGTGTGCATGCAAGTTCCCCAAAGCATCTGTGCAACCAGAGGGTTCAGGGCCCAGAGCCGACCGCTGCTTTCACACAGCTGGCAGGGACTAAGGAGCCGCTGGGGCGCCTCCACTGGTGTAAAACTCCCATTTGCACAGTGCCTGCAGCCCCTTGTCCTGCAGAGAGTGACCTGAAGGTACAGACGGAGAGGATGAGGAGGCACCAGCCGGAAGAACCCGCACCTCAGACCTCCAGCCACCACAGATGGCACAGGCATGCGTGTCCCCCTTACATGAGGCTGGAAGGGTGGTGGGTCACCTAGTAAGCCCAATGGCTCTGGAATATTTTCCCACTAAAGAACAGGCCATTTGCCTGTGTCTGCACCACATGCAGCCATTTTGGAACAGTCATCAGAGCTTGGGAGCCCCGGCACACCCCAGCCTGGGGGATGTTCATGTGACTCAGAGACACCCACCCGATGGTCTCATCCGGGCTGGGGAGGACAAGCAGTGGTGTTGCGGGGGTAGCTGGGATCGTTCCATGTGATTTTGTGTCTCCTTCTGGCTGCATTACAAGCTTACATCTCCCCTACCAGCCAGCCCTCGCACCGCTCTGTGTCTCTCCACCCAGCACTGGCAGCTCTTCCCCGCAGTGCCTCCCCCATGCCTTCCCTTCCTTCCCACCTTCCCATCCCACTCTCCTTCCCTGTGCAAGCCACGAGTGCTGAGACTCATCCCCTCTGCTGCACCAACTCTTTTCCTGCCGCAGGACTCTCAGCAGAGGTGATTTATCTGCAGGAGCTGCTAATCCCAGAGGCGCTTGGACCCAAAGCCATCAGGGGAAGAAGGGCTAGAGGCAGCTCTCCCCCAGCATTGTGGGAACAGCCCAGGTTGCCTGCAAGCTGCAAAGGTGCCCCACAGCAGGTGCCCCTCAGCAGTGGCCACAGTTAGCCCAGCACTCCCCAAGAGCAGAGGTGAAGGGCTTTCAGCTGTTTGCTTCATGTAGTCGGTAGCTGGCAGAAACGGGACTCACCCCTTCAGTGGAAGAGGGCGCACACGGGTCTGAAGGCGATGCCAGTGCTGCCTTGACTGCAGTGTCTGGAGAGAGCATTCCATTCTGGGCAGGATGATGGTGCTTTGGGAGAAGAGGTGTCACAGGCACCAACTCCCCAGGAAAGCCTTTCAGATCCCAAATACTGTCTCTCCCTCTTCCCAGAACTCTCCAGCCTTCTCCCTTGCTCTGCGCACAGACAATGCTCTCATGGAGCTCTGTCAGCTTTCTCTGATCACGCCACCTATGCCCCTGCTGAGAGTCGCGGTTCATCAGCCTGACTGCACTGGCCAGGACATCGAGAAGCAGGATGGGACACACCAAAGATCACAGAAGGTGGGACGAAGTTACAGGGGATTGCACAGCAGAGTGTGATGCTTTTCCATCACGTTAACACCATACCCTGGGTTGGGCTAAGGGGAGGGTTACAGCCCCCAGACCTTCCCTCCCAAAGCAGCTGGGCAGCATGATGTCCCCCTGCATCCTGCAGCGCTGAGGTGACCATTCTGCAGAAAATCACTGCATTTTGGAACACATGCATTTCAGCTGAGCGGTTTGTGTCGGTGGGTAAGCACACTGCGGATACATAAGGGATTCTTTGGACCGTCTCCCCAAACAGCATTTTTCTGAATTCTTCATCTCTGAGATCACAGATCAAGGCAGAGTTTAAAGCAGTGGCCAGATCACTGTTTCACAGACCTAGAACAAATACACTAAAAGCTTCCCCTGTGTGCGCGCAGATTAAGTCGTTAATGAATATTTTTGCTAAGCATCAGAAATCTGGCTGGCTTTGGAGCACAGCTCAGCCAAGACGTTGGAGATTTGGCTGAAAAGATTCGACAGCAACCAGCAACAGAGCCGGGGGCCTCCACTTGCTGGAAGGACACACTGGCTAGTCCTGAAAAGCTGCTCTGGCTCTGGGGCCACGGGTACTGGACTGCACGGGGAGGCAGCTTCCGTTCCCATCTGCTGTCCTGCCCTGGTGGTCAGGAGCGTGGACCCCGCAGGGAAGGGGGCACCCCATCTGCAGGCAGGGCTGCCTCCTTCAGAGAAAAGGGGGAGAACCTGCATAGACACCCATCCGAAGGGCAGATACCAGCCAGACACAGGGTCCTGCTCATTTGTACAGAGAAAGGAAGGATTTAGGTCATCGCACCCCTGGCAGGTGATTCGAAGTGATGAGGAGCTGTGAAGCATCCGTGGTGCTCCGGGTGCGCCTTTATGGCATGATCCAGCTACACGCCCAACGCCAGACCAATCTTACCGCAGCACTGTGGCGCTTCACCAGCCTGATCCTACACCTGCCTTTCCAGAAGAGTTAATTAGTCCAGGGCAGCCTCGCAGTAATGAGGCCAGAGTGGCTGGGATTCAGCACTAGCTGGTTTGTGCAGCCAGCGCTGGCTCGGCGCTCGCCGCCCGCCCTGCCCTGCGCGAGGATGCCAGTCACAGGCTTCGCTGTTGTTGCCTGCAGACCGGGGGATTTACATTTGATTTGCGTCTAATTTCTCAGTTATCGAGCAGACAGTGGAGAGGAATCCTGAGCTGTTTACTGAAATGGGCATAAGAAGACGTGTGCTTTCAGTGTGACTGTCCGCACACGCCCCGTGCAAAAGCAAGTTTAAGCTACTTTACAGAGAAGGCAGGAGGCAATTTGTGAGGTTCTGCAAATCACTGGGGACTGCAAACTACTGTTGGAAAACATTTGGATATCTAGTGAATGCGTGTGCGCATGTGCATGTTTGTGTGTGTGCACGCCCGGGTGAGCCCTGTGCAGGCACACCTTGGGAAAACCCATGAAAAGTGGGAAAACGGGAGTCAGCAGGCTCTTTGCTAGCTGTGGTAATGTTGAAAAGCAAACCCATCGTGCAAGGGTAGATGGAGGTCTGCATGTCCGCTGGGAAAAAGAAGGTCTGCAAAGAAGGGGGGGAAAAAAAAAGGAAAATAAAACCATCTTGATACGACAGTAACCTTCTCTGTCTCACATTTTCCAGGCATGGTGCTCAGGCAGCTTTACAGATGTTAATTAAGACTTGTGCCCTTCCCTAGGGATGTACTGAGGTATTACAAATAATAGTATTACCAGGAGCATCGGTACAGACAAATTAATTAAGGGTAATATTTTAAAGATGGAAAGCTGTTGGGTCACACTGCCGGCTGGGGAGATGGGCAGGAAGGCAGGCGGCGGTGCAGCCCCCCCCGGGGACGGGCACAGCCTGCTCACCCACTCAACGCCTGCTTCGGCCAGGCAACCGCAGCACTTGCAAGGACTTATCCTGCCTCATTTGAGACCAAAGTCTGACTTGCCCAAAGGCATGTAGCTGGTCTGTGGAAAGGCTGGAAGTAAAAAAAAATCAGCTTCTTCCGTTGCGAGGAGCCCAAGGACCATCTCTGCCAGCGGTGAGGAAGGGCTCTGGGATGGCCGATCTTTGCTGGTGCTGGCACCAAGTGCTGCTCCAGTGAGCGAGCATGGTAGCCGCTGCAGGCAGAGGGCTGCTGGTCACTGTCGGGTGCTCAGACCCCTCTCTCCTTTCCCTGTGCCCTGACTGCAGAGGCAGCAGCTCAAGGCAGACAGAGCTCGTGCCCTCAGGGGGCCACGGTGTTTCACTACCATGCAAAAAAGGTGCTGGGAATCCCAAGCTCTGGTCCAAAGATGCGATACACATCCCACCTGTGCCCTCCTCGGTGATTTCAGGATGCTGCCAGGAATGGCACCAATGCAGACTCCTTCCCTGGAGTTGCCTGCTGTGACCATCCAGTTTGAGGAGACAACAACAAAATTTGAATTGAACCCCTTGGTAATTATGAGGTTTCCTCAAGAGGAAGAGGAAGAATTGCTGTTCTCATGCATGAAGTAGCAGTTTTGTCTTAATAATTTAGGCACGTTTCTGAGGACAAACGGCAAGACAGGGGATTTGCCCTCTGCCCTGCTCACTGCAGGGAGAGGAGGGGATCCCCAAGGCAGCCATCACCATGCTGCACGCCACCGCCCCAGCCATCAGGTGTAAAGACTCCTCATGAGTAAGTACCGCATGAATGCTCCCCACTTGGCCTGGGGAAAGAGCCAGTAACTTTGCTGGTTGTTTCACCCTACTTTTTTTCAAACTGTCAGCTTTCAGCTTTTGTCGGGGGGATGATACGGCCATAGGTAGACCGTGAACCAGTCCGGCAGTGATTGCATTCATAGTTATTTTGGGAAACCAACTGTTTGCATGTTGCACAATTCCTTGTGTCCAAAAAGAGCCAACAAGGACAGTGGGGAAAAAAATACTGCCCTGAGATGTGATGCAGTTAAAGGTCGGATATGATCTGGTCTGATTTCCTGCGATTCTCTCCTCTCGGCAAGCCCGTGTGGATCCCAGGACAACACCGCTGGCGGCCAGCAGAGCAGGCCAGCGCAGGAACAATGGCCGGTGCACCCGTCCCGTGCCAGCAAAGAGTCCTATCAGATCTTGTGAGGAAAGAGGGGGCTAGCCAGGCTCCTGCGGCTCCCAGATACGGCCATGCATTGTCTGAAGCATTTATTTCCATCGAGTTTTGGCAGCCAAGGTCCTCGGGATACTTGGGTGAGGCAACTCCTGTTGTGTTAGACTTCCATTTTCCTTCCTCTTCTTCCTTTTAAACAAAGCCATTATCACTGCCCTGATCTTACTGCTGGAGAGGGTGAAGGGGGGGCTTGTGCTGCCTGCGCAAGCCCTTCCCTTCCCGGCACACTTGGCCCCTCTGCTCATCACCTGAGAGCCGTGACAGCAGGGCACACATCGAGCAGGCGGCTGCGGAGGCCACTAGGCTGCATTCTTGGAGCACTTTTGGGAAAGGCTGTGCCTTCTTCAGAAAGATCAGAAAGAAAAAATTTATTCCAGCCTAGTAAAGTCCTAGCTAAGACTAGATGGACAACAGACTGATGGTCCTCATGGATTTGCGGTGGGGCAAAGGAGGAGTGGAATCATGGGTCTCCAGCCACAAAGAGGGGATGAAAAGGTCTGACTGGAGGCACCTGGAGGATACTGTGTGGAGGAAAATTTAACAGGAGCATTGGGTCTCCTCTCCAGCAGGCCAGCTTCTTCAGGAAGGAGCAGCAGCACATCGCTGGAGGTATTTGAGAACAGCCTTGGCCAAGGCCCAAGGCGAGAGACTTTCCAGACCTCTAATCCAGCATCAGAAGAGCATGAGCTAAATACCACTCAGAGAAATGACGCTTTCAGGAATGTGCTCTTGCACAGGTAATTGGTGCAGGCAGTTTCTCTGCTTGACTGTACCTCTGCCTGCTCCTGGGAGTGAAAGATGCTCGTTAGCTGGAGCAGTCCCCAGCACGGGGTACACTCACACGGTCGGAGAACACAGACCAACCCATTTTTCCATCTTAAACTCCTCAGATGCTTTCGCTCATCTGGAGCTGCTGTTTTGTTCATCACTCCTCTTCCAGCCTGTTCCCAGAGTGTGCTCAGCCTTTACTAATTAAAGCAAGGGTAAGGAGAGGCAGTGATCTGCGCGTGGAGCAGACATGCAGAAGCATGGATGCTGTGAGTCAGGGAACGTTCCTTGCCAATTCTTCACATGTGCTTTTGTATTCACTCATTGTTTGGCTGCTTTATTTTTTTCCCAAAGAGTTAAGCAGATGGATGAGAGCACTCACTGGATGTGCCCACAAGTACATGAGCCTTAGAAAATCCACTCCACGCCACAGTGTGAAATCTCTTCGAGGGACAACAGAGGTGGGAGGGTCTTGCTTTACTAGCAAGAAATGTGAGTAGAGAACTGGGAGGCAGATGAACAGCTAGGTGGGGGACTGGTGGTCTATGTCTGGTGCAAGCCACAAAGTCCAGGGGAACCAAAGGTATGTCATGGTTGGAATAAATCCTGTTGCCTGTGGTGAGAAGCTGCAGCAGCTTGTGTCCTGGGGGTTAAATAGTGTGGTAGGGAGTGCGGGCTGGAGAAGGGCTTTGCCCAGGAGTCCCTCATGCTCCCAAGAAGCGTCATGAGTGAGGCAGAGGACAGCCTTCAGCACTCTCCAGAGCTTCTGGACATGGCTCATCGCAGCCTCAGTCATCTTTCCTGGTACCCTCCTTCTGCAAGAGCATCTCTGGATTCCCCTGACCTCATCCAATGCCAATCTCCACCCCATCTGCAGTGATGCCTGAGTCACCATGCTGGTGAGAGCAGCCTCTGAGCCTCAGCCCAAAACTCACGGTGCAGCTTGGCCTCCCCCACTGAAGTCTACACATGTTGCTGCAAGGGATCTCGGCATCTCCTTCTCCTGGAAGGTGTCACCCGAGGCTGCGTAGAGGGCCAGGGGCTCTTGTCTCCAGTGCAGAGCAGCACCTGTGCCCATGCCCATCCTCAAAGCAGCCCTGACGGCAGGTGGGAAAGGGTCTGCGCCACAAACCCACCCAGACAAAGGTGAAGTGAGGGAGGAGAGGCACACAGCATCCTAGAAGCCCAGGAAAATTTCACATGAATGTCTCATTTGGGTACCTCATCTGCAAAAGGCATTGCAGCGTAATGCGAACCCCATGCACATGATCCTCTGACTGGCCAACTCTGCTGATGCTTAAAATGCACGTGCAGAGAGAGGGATGCAGGCAGATGCAGGAGGCATGATGGAGAGAAATTAAGACTGAGACTAGCTGTAACAGAACAGACACCTCAGATCGGATCAACGTCTGCTTTAATGCAGAATATTTCTGCCTCACAAATGTCTCATCGTTTCAGGCGGGCACTAGTTTTTGACGGCAGGATTGTTCAGCGAGGTTCATGTGAAGCAGCTGGACACAGGCACCGCTCCCGGGTTACATTTGTGGAAAGCTCTGTAAAATGCTTTAACAGTCTAGAATAAAAAGCCCCATTTTCCTCAAAATGAGGGATTCATGGTGATATTAACACTTCCTTATCACTGTTGTCGCTGCAGAAGCACATGCACCTCATCATCTGCAGCTTGCCAGGGAGAGAACAAACCATCTTCCCACACTTCATTTCAGAAAAGTGCCTGCTAACACTATCTACACATGCATTAAACAGGTGGAGGGAGATGCCAATGTACAGATATGGCATTAAACTCAGCCAGAGAGAGGCGGGTGCTGTGCTCAGTTGCAAGTGGGTGTGTGAAAGCAGAGCAATATACCTAAATAATATTCCACTGTCACTGGTTTTCTACCCATCCCATTTCTGGTTTCTCTCAGCAACCATGGGAAAAAGCTTCAGGCCACCCAGCATGCAAATGCAGCACACAAGGGCAGCTAGAGGGACCTCATCCAAGCTGGATGGTTTTCTGAAAGTAGGTATGGACCAAGCCTCTGTTTTTTTCCAAGCTGCTTGGGAAAAACATGACCTGGCTCAGGCCCTTGCTCTGCAACTTAACTCAAACCTCAGCTGATACAGGCTGAAAATGTTTGGTTTGCTCTCACTTAGAAAGACACATCCAACAGCCTCCCTCCTGCTGAAGCTTTGTTTTCATCTCAAATAGCAAGGTGCAATGAGAAAAGCCTTTGTTCTGGCACTGCGGTTTTGGTTCAAGCAGAGCCAGGAAGCGCATGAAATCTCAGAGGAAGGGAGATCTTTCAAAGTTTTCCAATCTAATCTTCAAACTGAAGATCTGTGCAATACATCCAGATGAGCTGCCTGAATGGCTCAGAATTTGCAAACCTCTTGAGACTCATCTCCAGCTCTTCCGAAGCCTCGCCTGATATTCTGCGAGAAGTGGCACTGAGGACCAGCTCCTGACTGAGGAACATGGCATAGCTCCACTGACTCCATTTGAGCCACACCAGACAGCCTCTTCATAGTCATTAAGACTTTCTAAATACCACAGAAATGCCAGAACGTGCATCCAACTGCAGCAAACAAATCAGCATTGGCCAGGCTCAGTGAAGCCTTGTGTGTATGCTGCTCACGCACCGATGTTACACTAATGTTGCGCTTTCAAGGGTCGGCTGAGAGCTCTGTGGTTTGGTATGGATGCGCAACTGCCGGCCACAGCTACCAAAGAAAGAAATGTCGGGGACCCTTGCCACGGTCTGACATACAAACAAGGATAAAAAACCCCTAACCACACAGTTTGCCACAGAGTACATGGTATTTATCTGTGAGGGTGGATACATTGATACAGCAGGGAACAAGACAAAAGTTCTCCAAGAATGAATCAAATGAACCACACGCAGTTCTGGCCATTTCCTTCCCAAACAGGCCAGTAATTTCACATGGCTTTAATGTCCATGCCTGGGAGTGTGGGGAGTCCAGCAGCAGCATGATTCTTCTAGCAACACCTCGGTGCCAAGCTATGTGGCCCAGAAGAGACGAGACTGTAAATGATCCCAAATGCCCCAGTACATCCCAGTTCCACCCCCTTCATACTTCTCCTGCCAAGAGATGCTCAGCCGCTCACTGCACAGATTATCCTGTGTGACCTCAGTGTCCAAACTTAGCTACGCAAGACCGCTAGTAATTCAGACCTCTGCTTGGAGACTATCACACCACTGCTGTCTTGCCTGCTCCCCACTCCTCCCCTGGCCTCAGCTTCTCCTTCCCAGCACATGCATGCCAACAGCACTGGGAGCAGCAAGTCTCTGCCAGGGAACTTTCTGTCGCTACCTGTAAACAGCAAATCACAGTACTTATCAGAGCAAAATGAAAAGAAATGCTCTTTAAAGCAAATAAAAAACACAAACTGCACAGAATTTCCTGTATAGCTCTCTATATCCCAGACTGGGAAGGATTTAAATTTTCCTTCCAAAAGCTGGACACAATGGGAGAACCACCCACTGGGCATCATCAGAAGCCACAGGAGCCCTGGGCACAACCTGTTTGCCCCGAAGCTGAGTCTGACTTGTCTGCAAAGGCATCCTGGCTCCACCAAGTGATACACAGGTGCTATGGACACCACTCAGTGCACAGCAAAGTCTGTGCCACCCCAGGAGCGTGCACCCCGCCTGTGAACATTTCAGTGGTAATATGGATCTCTGAGTCTCTCAGGCAAAGGCAATCAGAAACTAAACTAGTTTTAAAAAAATCCCTAAAAAAACCCTAGGTAAAGGCAAAAGCCTTGGGAAGAGACTGAGTAGGACAGCACTCCTCCTTCCCCAGGGAGGATGGGTGAAATGGGACCTGGTGAGCCTGCTCCATCTGCAATTCTTCCATATGAATGAAAAAAACAGGAGAAAGAAAATTACTAAGAATGTGGGACGCAGGAACAGAGCTGTTTCTAAACAGGATGCTTTTAAAGCCTTCCAGGAGGCATGTGCTGGTTCTTTAATCCCCATCAGTTCATTTATACCTAGTAACTTTTTACTGCTTACCCTATTACATCAGGCCCTATAGGGACAGAAGATGGTGGTGGGAGAGGCTCAGGAAGTTGGAAATTTCAGGGAGATGGAGTGGATGAGTTATGTAGGTCCTTTCTGTCACCAGCTCTACTAGAGTTCAAGTTTGGGTAAAACATTCAGATGGTTGAATACTTCTCCAAACTTGTGCAACCCCTCAAGCCAACAAAACTGGCTAGAAATCTGGCTGCAGGACCTCACTGGAGATCTCACCTCACTTCTGCTTTCCTTCAGGCCAGAAATACCAACAGACGAGCTGGTCTAGTCAACAGTGAAAAGAGGGCAAGAAGGTAAGAGACACCTTCCTCAGCTGCTCAGAGGTTTGTCACTACTTTGTTTTGCAGCCAAGTGTCTCTGGGGGCTCAGGAGGGGTTTCACGTTATCTGCTGCCCAGCAAGGCACGGCAGTTTCCTAGGTCCAAGGGATCAGGTTTACAGGCTCCACTCTGCTCTTCTGCTCCAGGAATTTTGCACGATAACTGAGCCAGAGTCATGCTCAGCCAAACCTCTGGCACAATCAAAGAGTAAGGAGGGTCGCAAATATTATTAATGCTACACACACGTATGGCTTAGGAAACGTCTCTAAAAAGTATATTCACGGCTGTCAATTGGAGTCCTGCTCTCAGCTCAGTGACCCTGATGGGGTGAAGAACTCCTCCACCTAGGGTAAACCACCCCAGGAGGACATGAAGGAGGAAATCTCCCTCGAGAAATGCAATTCTTTTTATTTTTTGTTTGAGCAATTGATGTGATCAGATCTGGTAGAGTGCAAACAGAAGTCAGCCAGGAGGTTATTAGCAATATTTATTTCAAAAGAAGGTCTTTGGGAAGCAGGTACCACATGTCCTAGAGGGGACAAGCCCTCTGAGCCCACTGGAGGACCACATGCAGAATATCTTTTGTGAAAATGGGTCAGAGTCAAATTAGCAGCAATTTCCAGAACATCTATTAATTTACCTAAAGGCAGCAATGCTCAGACCCTGCCTATCCCCGTTTCCACACCTCATGAGGAAGAGCTTTGCGTCAGGATCAACACTGAGGCTCTATCCTGGAGAAAGGACAACTGGGGTACTAAGCCCCCAGGCTGCTGAGAAAGTGAGAATGGTTTTGGGGCACAGGAAGAAACACCATCTTACTACAGAAAAAAATGAGGAGAGTGTGAGAAGGATGCATAGAAAAAATCAGAGAGAATGGAGAAAGAAAGAGGGATGGATAAAGTCAGAAAGGGAAGGAAAGTCAAAGAGGAGGAAAAAATCAGAAGCAGAAGTGAACAGGAAAGAAAATGTGAGAAAGGCTGAGTCTCTTCCAGGGAATGGCTTTTCCTCCAAAGCTCAGCAGTACTGCTCAGACGTCTCCTTCCCCCTTGCAGAGAAGCAGGAATGCCTTTTCCCACTAGCACCATTTTGTTCTTGCTCTGGTTTTTCCTCGCCTGCTTTGTTCTTTCTCCTTACAAGCTCTTGCTGAGGGTAAGCGTTAATTCTTTCCAGGTGCTTGTGTCTCGCCATCCATCCTGCCGTTCCCGGCGGCTCCCGCTCAGCTTTCTCCAGGCAGACTCTGCTCCACCTCCCCATGGGGCAACACCCTGGGAGCCCTGAAAATGGCCGGCTATTCCCAACCATGAAAAAATCAGGCCTGCATATTGCTTTGGGTTGCAGCACTCAGCTTTACTCAGATTGCCTTCCCATGAAGAGGTTTGTGTTCAGTGAGAGCATCCTTTCCACCCGCTCCAGGAGGAGACTCCCGTCCCAGTGTGGTGGGCTCTGGCAATCAGCTGGAAGGTGCTCCTGGCCATGTGGGTTACAAAGCCTGAT
The DNA here is from genome assembly GCA_013398815.1 of Ibidorhyncha struthersii. NCBI lineage: Eukaryota > Metazoa > Chordata > Aves > Charadriiformes > Charadriidae > Ibidorhyncha > Ibidorhyncha struthersii. Next base: position 322,542 of record VZSZ01008623.1, on the reverse strand, counting down.
GGGTTTTGCTTACAGCCTGAAAGCAGTGTGGACCCTTTCCCTTCTACACAGGTGAAGCCCAGCACTGGGACAGCTTGGCAGATCCATGGGGAGATTACTGAGAAACTCATCCAACAGCAAAATTCCTAGTGCACTGCAAAACCGGGCTGGAGACCCTGGGGGATGAGACCTCAGCTCCCCACTCCAGGTGAACACAGTCTTGTGGGATCTTTGCAGTTTCTGGAGAAAGCTTGGAAGAATCAGAGAAGCAATGACAGGCCAGGAAATAACATCAAATTCAATTAAATGTTTTGGCATCTCAGTAAGTTTTTTGAAGGGAAGGAATGGTTGCTCAGGTTGTGGGCAGCAGTTCAGGACACTCAGAGATGGGTTCACATGACTCTAATAAAAAGAAGCGCAAGTCAAATCACAATAGGTGGTCTATGATAAAAAATCCATAGAGACAACAGGTAGATGACACACAGACCCTCTTTCCACCTGCCCAAAAGTGCTCAGAAAAACCTGCTGGTGTAAAGGACAGGTCGGAGAAGGCTGTCCGGAGCTCAGCAGAACCTCCTACCATTAGTGTATCTGAACCGTTGGAAAGGAAGCACAATAAAAAGACCACTTAAACAACTCATCGGCTGAACAGCTGACAAAGCCAGGCAAGAGGTCTGCCAGCAAGTTGGGGTCTTAATGTGTTTGCAATTCATCAGCCTCCCGCTCAGCTCCTAGCAAGCCGGCAAGGCCAGGATTCAAAGGTGAAATACCTGCGTCTGCTCCCATCATGTCTGCTGCTTAGTGCAAACATTTATGTTTCTCGGCATATAAAACAAATAGGCCCATATTCCAGGGAAGCCTGTCAGTGCAACGGCAGGTACACTTTATGATGTGTGAGCATGACTCCCAGTGCACAGGTCCAGGACTGGGGGAAAAGGGAGCAGAGCTTCCTTGCAAAGCAGATGACCCCTCGGCCGCTTGCTTTGTTCACCTCTCCAACAGACAGACACAGTGCAAAGGAGAGGACATCTCCTCCTACACTCCTAGAAGGCAAATGCACGTGGGGTCAGTTGCTCATGGGAGAGAAAAGCCTCGATGTGCTTGCTGCCAGGACACACAGTGGCACCTTCCCCATCTCCACGTATACACCCCTGCCACATGGGCACTCCCAAAGCAGCAGGTACCCCCAGCCTTATTTGTACGCTTCCCCTCTAAGGGCCCATTCACAGCAAAAAGGACATCCCACAGAAAGTGTCTCCTGAGGCCAGAGAGGGAAGATCTGTCTGCACCCGCCTGGCAGCAAGGGCTGCTTCGTGCCAGCACTGCCCAGCCTGCACCGGCACCCAGGCTGGAAGAGCCACCGTCGCCTGAACCGCCCTCCAGTGAAAGTGCTGCTGAAAAGGTCCATGTCCTCCCACAGGGACATTGTGGGTTTTCATGGTTTGGGGGTTTCTGTGGGTTTTGAAAGACTGACCTATGCGCTCTTCCCAATGCCTTTTAACATCCAGCTAGACATCACCGTGGGCCTCTCCCTGCACACACATGTGTTTTGAGGTCATGAATCCTCTTCAGATGTTTGCTTCTCACCGGCAAGCCACAGGCTGTTCAAGCAGCTTGGGGCTGAGATCCAGCTGCGGGGTCCCAAGAAGCATTCCAGACAGTTTACAGCATTATTAGTGACCCTCTACCACTGAGTAGTCACTCTGTGATGGCTCTGCTCTCAAGCACCGACAGACACAGATCATCAGCTCTCTTAGCTAATTTTTTAATGTGTATGTCAAAAGATGGGCAGTGCCATCACCAGCTGGCTGTGCTGTGCCCCCATGCCCCAGAGCCAGCCCCCCGTGCCCCCTGCCCACACGTGGTCCGGTGCAGGAGCCGAAGCCTCCGTTCCGTGCAGGATGCAGGACAGGGCTGTCTGGAGGAGGAGATTAGGGAAAGCATGAGTGACGGCTGGTGAAATGCTACCTGCAGAGTTCAGAAAAAACAACCACAAGGATGGACCCTGTTGGCATCTCCTCTGGTGTCAGATGGAGAGGGGCAGCCCTGGGCCCCCACAGCCCAAGGGATTTCAGCTTCCAGTCCTGAGCAAGAGCTTTTGCCACTTCTGGGGTACTAGGGTAAAGAGTCATGTTGGAGAGGAGCACACAAATGCCCCAGATGGTTCAGTAATGACTGCTGCACTTAAATGATTTGCAATAGCCTCACTTAGCTCTTGAGGACACTTTCAAACTGCATGTGTGATGGTCCAGCCACGGGCTGTTCCTCAGTGGCATCCCGGAGTTCAGCAGAGCTGCAGCACAGCCGGGGCACCCTGCATGGGGAGGGCAGGGTGGCTGCCCCCCCCGGCCCCCAGCCCCCGGACGCCCGCCCCCCGC
>VZSZ01008623.1:277933-320178 GCA_013398815.1 Ibidorhyncha struthersii | reverse complement strand
GCCCCTGCCCCGGGCTGGCTCTGCAGCACAGCCCCTGCACCTCTCCCCCAGCCTCCTGGCAGCCCCCCCGCTTCCTGACTGAATGTGGTTAGCGGGGGCTGAAGCCATTTATTAATTAATTTTGCATCAACAGCAGCAGCAGCACTTTATGCAATCATGCAACGGCGTTGCATATTATTAAGTTGTAATGATGATGTTGATGCAGGCTCGTGCCTGGGAACAATGGCAATAATTATGGAGTCTGCTGTTGTTGTTTTAGCTGTTGTCTGTGCTGAAAGCCCCAAGCCCCAGACTCCTTGGCAGGGGATGCTGGTGGTACCGGCACAGTTACCTGCAGGAACGTCCCCAGACATCTGCTGGCCGAGTGCTCCCAGACAGGTCAGCCCACCCGGTGGGTTGGTTGCTCCAGGCCACGGAGCTTTCAAGGGCTTTTCCCTCTGGAAACACTTTCCCATCTCTCTTACACTGAAGAATTACATGGGGAAAACAGTTTTGAATCCTCCAGACAGGCAACAAGATCAAGCAGGGAGGGAGGCAGGGTAATTGCCCCTAGTCCAGCAGGCAAGCTGTGACCGGATGTGTAAACAAGTGGCAGGAGCCACTAATGTAGGAGCATGACAAAGTCACACTGTTTTGTGTCTTTACAGCACCGCTGGCACAACCTCTGATGTGTGCAAAGGAGAGTTTGGTGCGAGGACCAGGAGCAAGGAAACACTGGCTGCAGGTGGGTCACTGGGAAAAGTGCTGGGAACTGCATCCCCAGAGCACTGCATGAGCCCAGCCACGGACAGTGTCAACGGCAGCCCTGCTGTGCCGAAACCCCAACATTGCCCGTGGAAATGCAGGGTGAGCAAGGAAATCCCACCTGTACAGAGGTGAAGTCCTTGGTTCCCAATTAACTGTGTTTAATGGAAGCATCCCTTTGGCATGACACGAGTAGAAGTTAGTCAGAAGGGCTGAGGACCGCGGGGGGCTGCCTGCATCCCAGCCCGGCACATCGCACTGGCACAGAGCAGCTCCACCAGAAGAGCTGTCGCAGCCTGGTTCTTCCTCCCACAAGGGGAGATGCAAGGGACAGGCTCCCCCTGCTTCTCTCCACCCAGAGTTATTTCTCTAGTTGCTGCTTCCAGTTTCCCAGGGCTTCAAAAGGAGAGGTGAAGATAAGAGACGAGAGAAGGAGAAATACACAGGACAGTCCTGAGGAAATAAGGTTACTGGAAGCAGCAAGACAGGCTTCCTTCACAAGCCTGTTTTCCATTTCCTCCCCCTCCTCTGAAATTATCACCAAGATATTTTTTTTCCCCTCTTCACTGCCCAATATTTAATTGAAAATGCAGATCTGTAGCCCAGAGAGGTGTTATTTTCGGCACACGAAATAGAGATATCTCCTAGCAGCTGTCAATCCCAGTGACCTTAGCTTCTGTGCAGACTGCATGGTCCTTTTTTTTTTCCCCTTTCCTTTCCTTTTTTTTTATCCCACTTTCTTTTTTCCTCCAGCCGAGTTACTGTTTCATTGCTCTCCGCTGGGACTCTGACAAGAGCCGAGTTCCTTGCAGATGACACAGAATAATTGAGATGTCCTTCTGCTGACCTTCAGTCCCTGGCAGCGCTGGCTTCCCTTCTGGTGATCAGGGTGAACGACAGCGGAGTGGCACACGCATGCTCTGTGCCCGCCCAGCCCTACGCAGGCACATGAGCAATGAGGAGCCCTCCTTTCCTAGGGGGTAAAAAACAAAGAGGGGGAAGAAATACCCCCCAGGCACGCAGCAGTACCCAGCGGTGCAGGCAGGTAATCCCGTGCCAGTGTCACCCAACCTGGCACACACACCCACGCTAGGACGAGAATATGGCAGGGCAGCGCTCCCAGGGCTATGTATGCCAGTGCCAGGCACACGTGTGGCCATACATATGTTAACATAGAGCTGCAGGGATGTCTTCTCACCATAAGCACAAGCAGGGAGAGCCAAGCCCACTTGAAGCAGCACAAAGACCTCGGTGGTACGGATGCTGGACAGGGGTGGAGGCAGGGGAGCAGCCTGGAGCCGCAGGGATGCTCCATCCCCACAGTGGCACTCACCGGCCCCTGCAAGGTCCCCAGCGGATGGGAGGCAGAGCCTGTTTCTGAATTGTACCTTGCCTGGCTTTCCAAGGCTGGAACCTTGCGTACTGCTGAGACGGAAATGGGCTGCGCCAGGACAGGGGAGATTCTGGGGGAGAGCATGGTGCCTCCTCCCCGGGTAGGCTCAACTCCTGGGCACTCGCTAAATATTACCTGATATCAAAAGTTATATCGAACCAAAGATGGAGCAATTATTTCTTCCATGGCCACTGTATTTCTCCGGGAGTCTCGCAGAAACATGGCATCATTCTGACATTTCCCTCGTTTCCACAGGGGCTGCAGAAACCCAGTCGAAAGTGCAGGCAATAACCTCTCCGCGTGAGCCGGGCCCATTAGCGTTACATGGACCGGGTGCTTTTACACGGAGGAAGGAAGAGGAGATAGAAGCGCTGGTTTAGATTATGAAAACATTTAAAAGAGACGGTGATATAAGCAAAGAGAGTTGTTGGTTGTTGTTATCGCTGTGCCTAGAGATAAGCCATGAGTGGGGACAGGGCTTCAAAACAAATGCAATGAGAGACAGACCCCGTCACGAAGAAGTTTATAGTGTGAATAAACACAGTGGGCAAGAGTTGGAGGATCGGAGATAAGGCAGGGTGGGGAGTGGCGGCAGCGGTGGTGTGGGGCAGGCGTGCAAGCTGGGGGCAGCCGGGCAGCTCCCCCACGCTGCCCGCACGGCAGCTGGGGCCTGGCATCACCCCGGCAAGACGAGGACGAGGACGGGCTTTCCAACATGGGCTTTCCCCTGAGGGTTTTCGCAGCAGAGAGAGAAAAGGGAGGAAGGGCTCGCTCAGTCAGCGCAAACGCCACATCCAGCCCTGAGGAGAGGGGGTTGTTCGGCTGTCTCTTTAAATCTCAGCTCAAATTCAGGCAGATTTCTCAGTGTCCGTTCAAAACAAAAACAAATTCATTTCAGAAAATAGTATGACTAAAGTTTTTGACTTTTCCAGGGTTATTCTTTTTCCCTCCCTTAATTTTTTTTCCAGTCTACTCTATTCATCCAGTTTGGCAGCAATTCACCAATAGTTTTGATTGTCCCCAAAGCAGTATTTCTGGTAAATAAACTATTGTCCACCCCTTTCTCCCCAGTGTTAGCTATGCCAACTTCCATTGTGCTGACAATTGATTCCAGGTGGGTTTTTCCTTTTTTTTTCTTTTAAGCATATGAAAATCCCTATACAAAATTAATCTTGGTCACTGGGGCAAAGAAACCACCTCTCAGAAACACGCCGGACAGCCGGATTCAAGAGCGGTCCCAAGCATGCTGAAGAGAAGGACAGATATATGGGAACCTTCCTAAATTCATTAGCTCCAAAACAAACTGCGAGATTGACAAGTACTGCTCGTAACTGGTAAAATCGTACCCTTTAAGCTGGAGACCGAAGCACAATGGAAAGACACATCCAGAAAACCCCCAGTTTTCTGGTCCCCAGCCTAATCCTGGGACCAGGGAGTGGGCGCAGAAATCTACAGTGGGGCTGCCCTGAGTTGGGAACAGTCACAATTAATTTTAAAAGCACTATCACTTAATAACTTTCTGATCGTAAATGCAGGTGTTGTACCTGTGTTGAGCTGAAAAACCTGAGGCAGGAGAAATGCTTTGGCCGGTCAAGTTAATGGCTCAGGCTCTAAACTAGTGACTTTTAATTCCACTTGTGCACTGGATCTGGCCCTGAGATATTTCAAAGGATATTTGTAATGGTTTAAAGGCATTACAAGGTGCTGTAAGTTAAAATGGGAAATGTCTTAATTTTGGCTAGGGACCTTAAAAATACAAGGAAAAGCTTAGGTGAGACTCATATGCAGAGTGTGAAACATGCTGCCTATAAAAAAGTCAAAAATGGAATCAACAGAGGTTAAACATAATGGCTATAACTGAGCAAAGATAGTTTAATTGTCAATTCACAGGGAAATGTCAACTCCACAATGGAAATATCTACAGAAATTTATAGCAAGGAACTATTTGGCAAAATGTATTCCAGCTCAATCTATGGTCAATGATTGAGATAATTGCTGCAAAATGATATTGTCTGGCATTGAAAAAAAGAGACATAAGAGCCATCTGCGCTGCTAGAAACACTGATTTCCAACCTGCCCTTGTTAAATAACAAGGAAAGTAAAGAGAGTTAGGCCCTAACGGGGGATCATCTTGTCCACTTTAGGGAGATATTATCCAGGCAAACAGTTTTTCTAAAAGAAGAAAAATTATTCCTGCGGTGTTGAGATGAGAACTTTTTTCCAAAACCCGTTGACTCCTCTGCCGTCGGTAACCACAGTCAGGCAGGAGCAAAGCGTGGCCCCCCGCTGGGGGGTCGGGGCTGGCCAGGAGCTGCTGCTCCAATGCAACCTGGCATCTCTGCTGCAGCCAAACAAACTCGTATGGACTATTTACTGCTAAAACCTTTCCGCTATTTCCCGGGAGGGAAAGAAATCTCTATGAATATTGTCTTTGTCAGGAAATACCCCTCCTCCCAGTCCCATAAACCCCAGCAGGTTCCCGGAGCTCCAAGCAGCCAGCCCGGGTATCCCTGCTTGTCTTAAGTCTCAACAAACCCCCCAGGAAGGACCTTTGGACAGCAGCTGGTGGGGCTGGGGGAGCAGGCGTTCCCCCTGTGGGATACAATTCCTAAATCACTGATGCCCGGCTGCCTGCAGCAGATCACAGCAGACCAAAAGAGCATGGCCAAATCAAGACAAAGCCACGGGACAGCACGTATGCTCCAGGGACTGACAGCAACTCAAAGCTGCGGGACAGAGCATACGCTCCCTGGATTAACATCTGCTAGGAAATACCTACTTTAACTGCCCTGGGAGTCTTGCATGCCCTTCCCTTTGTTTTCTCTTCCTACCCTAGCACTGATCGCATGCCCTGCAACCTCTGCTGTGGATTTCCCACCGTGTCTCCAGCCGTGGTGATGTCCCTACAGCTGAACCACTCATACCTGCACAGCAGGATGGAGACACGTGTATGAACCCATCCCTGCAGCCCCCGTCAACTCCAGGGGCTACCCAGGTGCCAAAGAAGGAGTGGAAGGCTGAGTGAAGGAAAGAGGTCCAGCTTGTCCTGCTGGTACAAACTCCCCGACTGCAGGAAGAGGATGGGAAGAGCTCAGTTTCCATAACTCCAAGGCCACCACAACCCTCCTGCGTCGTAGCACCTGGCTCTGCATTTCTCCTGTGTGAGAACCCACCTCCGTTATTCCCCCCACAAGGCTTTGCTATTGCTAATCTCTGTTGCCATTCAGCTAAACACCGCCAAATTGTCCCAAAGCTCTCCATCACTCCCATCTGGCAGTGTCCTCTTTTCTGTCCAGCTAACACCTCACAAGGTACCCAGGACCACTCCAGCCCTCTCCGTCACCCTGCACTCTGCTCAATTCTACACTGACCAACCCCTAAACCCATCTGGACCTCAGCTATCCTCCTCCTCTCAGGCCCCATACCTGCTCCCAGCTCCTCATGCCCCGCCTGGCTGTCTTTTCCTAAAAGCATCCCTCGTTACCGCATTGTGTGAGACAGCTTGGGCACCAGCTCCACATATCAGTAACCACCCGCAGAAAGAGATGACGCATCTACGAGAATAGAGGAATGCATGCAGAGCCCTAACCCCACTCCTGATGTCCCCACACTGGCCTGTCCCTGCAGTAAGAAATGGCAATTACCCTGACTTGACAATTATCCTGAATTTTCTGGATCACAAGCAGAAAATCAGCCATCACCAAGAGCATGACCTGTCCTGGGAGGAGAGCTGCTGTGTCCGGGCAGGGACTCTCACTGAGTAGGACCTGCTGGATGCTGGTAAATGAGGGCTGCATCCCTGCAAGGGAGACAGTCAAGAAAATGGTCAAATTTCACCCTTTCTTGGGAGGGAAGTGGCAGCAGCCCTGCGTGGGTGCAGGCACTAAGGAGCTCCTCCCTCAGTGCGTTTTAGCCAGACAGCCAGGCTTCCTTGACCCTAGAACAGGCACCAGGAGGCATGAGGGGACCCATTATAACCCCAACGTTACCCTAACAAGCACCTCCGTGCCCGCAGGCTGCCTGGATCACAGGAGGGGAAACCGGGAACGCCCCCCACCCCCCCATGCTGAGCCTTTATCAGCACTTAATTAAAACTTGACAAGACGATTAACACACAGAGGGCAGTTTTAATTAACTTAATATCGCATTCAATTTTCCAATTCGTCGCAGCATACCAGACACCTGCAGATCTTAATACAAAACCAAACAAAAAAGGGGAGCACGGGAAGGGGTGGGGGGAGAGCGAGGGAGATCCCTCGGCCGGCAGCAGAACCGCTCTCAAACTTTCTGCTGCTGCCCTGCCTGCATGCACCCCCTCTGCTCACCCCGGGCTGCCTGCCAGTGTTTTCAGATGCTAACAGCCACTGGGCCCATTCGAGCCAACCTAGGCATGTTTGCTTTCCAAAATGCACGTATTTATTTGATTTTTATTTATTTATTTTAAGCTACGTTCCTGGGGAGTCACAAACCAACAGCGAGCTCTCCTCTGTACCCTGCTGTCCAGGCTGTCCAGCGGCTGTTGGAAAAGGCCGGGAGGACGGCAAGGAGAAGGGTCCCGGATGGCTTAGTGCAGGAGACATGCACTCTCTGTCCATCTCACACTGCCACTCGGTGATGGAGTAAGGGAAGGCATGGATCGAAAACATCATTGCTCCACTCCTCCTGGCTATACTAAAGCAAACAGCCTGGAGTGGGATGCTTCTCCCTAGGAGGAGCAGCACACCAGGGAGGAAAGGGGTGAGTCCAGCACTGACACAAAGCAGGCAAAGGGAAGGCAAAGAGAAGAGAAGGCGTGGAAATACTGCACTTGTCTCATTGCTCTCCCTGCTTCCAGAACAGTTAACTGTCTTGTAATATGTGCCCCAAATTAGGGAGTGCAGGAGCTGCCAAGCAGTCCCCTGCCAGATCTGCACCACCAGCTGCCTCACCTTTGGACGATGCAGCCAAGGGGCTCCAGCTGAAGACACCTCTGAGTGCCTTCGCTCCAGGTTCCGGATTTGCACACACCTGTATGGCAGCAACTTAGGAACCTTCACCCCAGGCTGCCTCCAAACAGACACTCACTGCAGAGATTCGGGGTCACCCAGCACACAAACTCAGAGCAAAACTGAGGTGGATTAATTGCACAAATTACCATGCTGAACCTTCAACTAGTTCTCTGTCAGAAATAGTTTGCCATAGACCAAAAAAAAAAGTGTTATTGTTAACTTTCTCCTTCCATTGTTTTTTCTGTGTCACCTCATGCCTCTCCCCCCACTGATTTCCTGACAACCTTGGGAGGAACAATGCACTGACAGAGTATTTTTTCCTCTAGAGATTTACAGCCCGTGCACCGAGGAGCACTGAGGAACGAGGGTGGCCTTCTCCAGCTCCAGCTCCAGCTCCAGCTCCAGCTCTGATCACAGCTCTGAACCCTTCACAGCACTGAAAGGTTCAGGCAGCCTGCACAGGTCTGCTCATTTCAGGGGGCAGAGCAAGGCTTGTTAGTTTTTCTTCCATGGCTTTGGAGCATATTCATTATTAGATTAGGGCAAGGTAATTCAGCTCCAACAGGAATAATCTCTCAGCCATCACGTAGAGCTATGCAGCCGAGGAAGGAACACATGCAGCGCTTCCAAGACAGGTGTCTGCTGGATATGTGCTTTTGTGGTTCCTGTACCTTTACTTTTTGGCAGCCGTTATATTTCTTGATGCTCTGAATTTAGTTAGATGTAATTTAAAAATTTTCTGTATTCTAATTTTCCAGGGAGAGTTTTGGGTTTGGGTTTGACTGGGGAAGGAAGAAGAGATGTCCTCTTAGCACCCTTATAAAACAGGATTTTCGTGTGCTTTTTCTGAATCAAATCAAACCAAAAGTCAGATGGGTGCCATGGGACACACAGAAAACAAAACAACAGAGAAAGCTGATGTCATCAAATGTCCCCATCTGTCTGAAGCTGCAGTCAGAAGAAAGGAAGTGGCAATGCCTTCTGAAGCAAACCCATGAGGTCTGAGGCTCCCAGCAGGTAAGAGACCCGACAGTGTCTGCCTGGGGAAGGCACAGGGCCGTACAAATAGACCGTGCACTTCCCAGCAGAGTCGAGTCTCTGCTTGTAGAGGTCTCTAATGCAAACTCAGACCATAAACGTAAGCAAGGTGCTCACAGCCTGACTCTTATGTTCACTCCCGGCACAAGGGTAACTGCAATCAAGTCCACGTGACCTGGCAAACAGTTATGGATAACAAATACCTGGGCAGAAACCAGTCGTGGGTGTGTGAGCACTTTGCAAACAAGAACTATGCTATTAGCAAACTGAGTTTGCAGAAAACAGTAGCCAGCTAGGTCTGTCCCCAAAATCACATCTCCTGGCTTTGGTAAAGTTGTGTACTTGTCTCCTTGCGCTTCTCCTCCAGAGCTCAAACATACAGGCTGCTTCCAAGGGCTGCCCTCCCCACTGGAGGACTCAACCCGGGCACTTCCCAGGATCTCCTCAGAGCTTTTCAGTGCCACAGAGCTAGCTGAAATCTGGGCAACAGTAAGAGAGGGGGCATTAATTTCTAATGAACCTTGGGTCCTTGTACAAACATGCTTTCAGTCATTCAAGACAACTGTGCCAGCCTCTTCCCAGGAAAGCGCAGAGCCCCCTACAGTTCCTCAGACCAACAGCCAAATTTGGGGCTTGCCCTTGACAACATCATTGCCTTTAAAAGGGTATGAGTGTTTGCATGTGGCCAGGGAGTCCTCCAGACTGGGTTCAGCCCAGCTTTTATTAGCAAACCCTCACCCTGGTTCCCAGGGAGTAGCATGGGGGGCCAAGGTTACAAAAAACTTGTCTGATTTCTTCCCATATTGCATGGGTGCTTCAGAGGCCTCACTGTTCAACCAGTGCTGCAGCCAACCTCTCCACCATCTTCCACTTGAGTGAGTCCTCCTAACAAGCTGCCATGCTGGCAGCGATGGTGCACAGCCCCACGACACCTGTGCCACAGTGTGCTTGTCGGAGAAACAGCCCCTTACCGAGTCACCCAAATTACAGGTCACTCCAGCATCTAAACATAACCCCAGTCACAAGTGTCCTGTGCTGCAGCAGCCTCTCCTCTTCCATCCCACACTGTTGCCTCAAAGAGGACGCAGCAAGTGCAGAGAAGGGGCCTGACTGATGGAGAATGGGGATGGATGGAGCCCCTCCTTTGGCAGCTGATGCCTCCATCCCCTCTGGAGCAGGGACTGAGACCTGCAGCACTGGTCCCACTGCTGCCTTGCCAGCAGGTTTCCTTCCTGGCCAGCAGTGAGGGGAAGTCAGGCAGCACCAGCCATCCTCCCCTTGACCTGCCTGCTGAGATTCCTGACAGAGAGGAGCAAACATCACCATCTGATGCTGGGTTTTGGGACACAACAGTTCCTTTTCACATATCCTCTGCTTGAACGCCTCCTGGCATGAGGCTGTGACTGATACCACCCCTTATCACCCCTACCCCATGCCTCATATCCTTTCATTTTCCAGGAGGATATCTTTGGGAACCTCCCATCCCCAGCCCATTCCCACAGGAACAGAAGGACAGGAGGCCACGGGAGAGGGACAAGCATTTAAAATGCTTAATGGACAGAAACAGGCCATCCTGAGCGGGGGTCTCAACCTCTCGCAATATTTCAGAGGGAAAAAGAGAGACAGACCCTCCTCCCCCACCTTGTACCAATATGGTGTAGGGTTTAAAGGAGGCTCCCCATAGCGAGGAGCTTCAAAGCCTCGCCAGCCCCTCCCACCAAGTGTCCTCCTGGTTCAGTTCCACCCTCCACATTTAAGTGCCTTTCATCCTTCCTCTTCTTCGTCCTCATCGTTATTAGGTTCCCTTCCCCCACTCCCGCCCACTCCCACCCTTGCTGGAGACTGCCTTTGGTCAGGAGCCCAATGGGAACCAGCTGTCAGGCATAGCTGGGATATCCTGGAGAAAACAGCTTGAAAATGCCTCCCCCCGCTTCCCCCGTCATGGCAAAGAAAAAAAATCCCGGCGCAAAATGGCCCTGCAGATGGAAAAGGCATCCTGCAGGCCACCCTCCTCCTGACCTGCGTGGGTCCACTCGCTGGCTTGGTACCAGGAGGTCCCGGGTCCCGACTCCCTTTGGAACTACAAACCCATCCTGTTTGTCCTCCTCCTGCCAGCAGGACCCTCCTGACCCACACAGCAGGAGCCCAGGGCCCTTGCGCCGGAGCATTTTGTATTAATCCTCCTTTGTCGACTTCTTTAGCGCACCTCGCTCCAGCATTGTTCTTCAAAGATGTTCCTGCCCTTCCCGGCCTGGGGGTTGTTGTTGTTTAAACAGCAGCAGCAGCCACACAAGCTGCTAGCTGTCCTGCCTTTACAGGGTGGTCTGTAATTGCTTCCTGTCCTCTCCAGCAACCGGCTTCATTTGTTTGAATTTCTGCCTAATCTCAGAACTGGGGGAGTTCGGAATGAGAGATGCTTAATCCATACTCATGGGTGTTTTGCTGCGCTGGGCCAAGCTTAGCCAGTTTTGGAGATCCAGCCTGGTAAAGTCACAGTCCCTCAACCAGAAAAAAAGCTTGAGCTTAAAATAACCCAGGCAAGCCAAACCCTGGTCTCAGCAAAGCTGGAGTCCTCGGTTTAGAGGTGCTGTGAGACCTAGGTTTCTGTGGTCCTTGGATGCGGCAACTGGAGCCCAGGTGTGTGCCGGCAGGAGCAGAAGTGGAAAAAGAAATGGGGGGATGGGGAAAAATGAAATGTTATTTCTCAGACTTCAGAGCTTCGCTGTTCTTGGTCGTATTATGGTATGGGCTGTGCTTGGGGTGGATTTTATCCAAGCCAGTTTGCACACATCCCGCTGATTTCCCAGCGTGCCGATTTTGTGTCTCTGCGCTGGCCTCTGAGCTCCCATTATACTGAAGCAGGAAAAGGGTATGCTGGGGGCCAGCCACGAGCAGAGCCGAGCTGCTCAACAGGCTTCATACCAAACACTGAAAGTTTCTTCCCCCCCCCAAAAAAAACCCCGAACTTTGGCTTTTTATTGAAATGGGAAGTGCTGTGGATAATGTCCACTTTCAACAGCATGTTACACGTTGATAAACTAAAACTTTTAAAGAAAAAATGCCATGGACAGTGCTTCCAGAAATAAGAAACATCTTCCAGCATAAACTCTTATGGCCCGTCTGGAGCAGGAAACTAAAGGGGCTTTGTTCTTAGGGTCTGGTGCATGACTGAGGCAAAAGGACAGAGATGAGAGGACTAAGGTGTGCGGTGCAGCCCTGACCATCTGCCTTTCAACCCATCCGTCAGCAGGGCGTCCCCAGGCCCTGCTACCTCTGCCTCTGTTATGAGGTTTGGGTCGCTTGGCTCCTAAGTCAGTGTTTCATGGCAGAAGTATGGGAGAGGCATCCTGCGATTTAGTGCCCGTGGGTTACAGAATATTTTTCCCTTCAGAGAGATTAGAAGGAAATTAAGCCAAGTATGTACTTCAGATCTGGGGTCCTCAGAGCCAAAGCCAGCCAGTCCCTAGAAATTATAAACCCAGTGAGAAAATGCAGCGGATACTGCTTATATCTCCTCGGGATGGTGCTTCCAGCTAGGACTTGGATGTGAACTTGGCAATCTTCAGACAGGTCAGAGCTGGACTAGAAGAGGATGCTGCAAGTGGGAGGAGAGGTGACCTGGTGGTCGCAAGTCCCAGACTGGAACTACAGTGAGGGGTGGACATGAAAAGGGAGGATTTTGCTGGGCGGTGAGATAAAGGGGCTGCAGGCTGGACCGGGACATGTGTATGGTGGAGGAGGTGGGAGAAGAGGAGGGGCTGGCTGTGCAGAGCATGATGAAGGCCACTGCTGTGCCTGCAAGGGGGTATGTGCAGGTCCCCTGCCCATGCTCAGGCTGCCTGTGCTCCTGCCCTGTGCTGGCAGGTCCTGGAGGATGGCCGAGAGCCTTTCAGCAAACCTGCCCCCACAGGGGGATTATCAACAAGGCCAATGCTGGTGGAAGTGAATGGAAATTTTGGTTCCTTTTAATACCCCTCTTCATTAAACGGCTGCTGAAGTAGTGAGATGACAGCACTGCACAGAATGGGCTGGGCTGGCTCCTTTTTATGCTGCCTGCAGGGGGTCACCAGTCTGTACTGTGGGACTCCCGGGACAGAAAGCCTGGAGTTAAAGCAGTCACAAAAACAAAGACAGAACCAGCCCATTCCCGCCCCTCACCCCTCTAAATATTTTCCTGAATGGCTTTGCAAGCTGTTCCTGGTCCAGATGCATCTCACACACATTTCACATCTATCCGCTGCCTGTTCATAGTGTGTATTACATCGCATGGCGCATATTGAAAATATATCGTCCTACTGTCTAATTTAAACTGCACGAATATTACGTGTTAGGTAATATTTTATATGTGGCTGCATATATTTTAAATTAATGTATGGACAATACAATGTATGATGGCTTTTTAATGCCCCTTGTTGCACATAGCCCCCGTGGCAGATGCCGTTCAAAATATTTCTAACAAATCCCGCAGGCGCTGGCTGCCGTGGTGCGATGTGGACGGCCTTTCCCATGCCGGAGCGAGGAGCAATTTGCTGGGCCAGCCTGGCTGGGCCTTGCCTTGCAGGACAGGATCAGGCCTTCGAGGATTTCACTTTTATGCCTTCTGGAGCAGGAGGATGTGCAAAGCTGGCTCACTAGTGCAGTGCCTCTAACACAGCCTGAGTCCCTTCTCTGCCTCCAGGTTTGAGATCGCCATCCAACAGCTCCAAAACCCTCCAGGCTCTTTTCCTAATCTTGCCTTCCTCATGCCTCCAGTAGCTTAGGCACCCTCCTCCAGGGCTCCACGTTTGTCAGTTCCTGAGATGTACTGACTAGTGAGGATGATACAGGCTTTACAGAGGGTCTTCCAAATGAGGCACAACTTAGGAACAAAGCAGGGGTATCTGTTTGGGTGTCCTCACTATGAGAGCTTAGGTTTGGGCTGGTGGACTTACGTGGCCCCGGCTTCCTCCCAGCTCCCCTTCTGTTCAGTCTTCTGGTTTTGGCACAAAGTGTCACCAGTATCCATTTGCCTTCCTCGTATCCGTTCCCTCTCTCCTTGCTTGATTACATGCAGCTCTTAATAGAGTTCTGGTCTCTTTTTCTGGCACTCCGTTCCTTCACTTGCAATCTAGACTGTCAAGAGCTATCTGTTCTCAAAGAGACAAGCTCCGTGCTGTGATGTGAAAAGCAGGGAGGAGCTCAGGTTGGAAGAGAGATCTCCAGCGGTGGAGTGCAGCTGGACCACAGGAGACAATAGGAATTGACCATGAAAGCTCCTATTGCCCTTGTACTGATGACCTAGGCGTGATTAGTATCTGTGAAGACAGTCAGCGAGGTCTGAGACAGAGACATCCATTTTCCAGGTGGAGCCCAGCACTCAGTGCCAGACCTTTCACTCACAGAGATGCCCCTCATCCGCTGTGGCCCCCTGGCCATGGTGAGAACAAGCCCTGAACAATGAGCCTCAGGGGCAAAGGAAGGGGAAGCTGTAGCCCTGGCTTTAGAGAACAGGAAAGAGCCTTCCCAGCTAACAGACAAGAACTGTGTTGCTTTTCTTTTAGACATGGCTGTTTGGCTGCCAGTAACGTATGTGCTAGCTAACGGCTGGTTTTAAAGCATTATCCCAAAGGGCTACAGCCTTGCCAAGGCTTTGACGTTGGTGGTCAAGATACTAAAATGGACTTTCTGAACCAACAAAGATACGTGATCTGATTGGTACCAGAAAGAGATGGGGGAAAGAAAAACATACATGGTTCTGATTACCTGGCTTCAAAATCATGGTAATAAACCCAAATTTGGGAAGTAATTAGAAAGGAAGAAGAGCAAGAAGGAAAAGGGGAATGAGAGAGTCGCCTGGCGGTCTCAAGGCAGCCTTTCAAGGATCAGTATTTGGGTAAAAGCCAACATATCAGCTCTAATCTTTGGCTTTTTGTTGGACTTAACAAGGACTTTAAAATGAATCCAGTCGCAACTGACAGGCCCCATATGGATCCTGGTTTGAAACCTCCTTCTCAGCGCTGAATCAAATAGTCTGGGACTATAGAAAGCCAGTGAGGAGACTTTAAAAGGGAAAAACAAAGGCAGAAGCACACGCATGCACTCACACACATGCATGTGTGCACACTTGTACACATAGGCACTGTGTGAAGACGTTAGGCTCTGTATCAGTGCAGAGTTACCGCAGACAAGTGGCTTTGTGGCTCCACAGAGGGGCTGTCTGTGACCATGACGATACCACGATGATATTTCCCTTGATGCCACTCAACTGAGTCATTTCCCAGACTCTCCATGAGTTCAATCACATATGCATCTGTAGATTGCCTTCATTTACTGCCTTTTATTTCAAACTTTGATACAAAAAGTATGGATATTTTTCTTCATGTATCAAAAAAAAAATTAAAAAACATTCTTCCCTCATCTTTCTCTGAAGCTGGCGCATCTCTCATCTCCCTAAGCTACACCACAAAGCGAGAACAAAGGCATCTGACCTGTATCCATGGCAACCCTCAAATTCTACACCTTTGCCTTTTGTACAAAGTACCCCCTCCCTTCGTCTACACACACACATGCATATGTACACACTCCCTGTATCTTTGCCGACATACACATATATACATACATATGTGTGCATATATAACTTATGCATATATATTTAAAAGACATTGTTCCTGAATCTTACAATTCTGTATTTGCTTCATATGCCAACTGAACTCATATTTATTCCATGGTGGGGTTTGCCTTTCAGGTGACGGCAGGGTTAACTTAAAATCCACTGATGGCCACAAGGTAGCACTTGGTTCAAGGAAGAAAAGCAAGTGTAGTGAGTGGAGAGAAGCAGGAGTGTAATAACGGATTATTGGATAACACTTGGCATGCCAGGGCTAGAACAGCTGGCCTCTGCCTTTTCACGGCCACTGCCGGTGATTCAAAGGGGCATTCACCTATTCAATCCATCAGTCAACTTGAGGGGAAAGGCATCACATCCCTGCAATGAAAAAAGTAAGAACAAAAAAAAATCCATTTGATTGTTCAAAAGGGATGTGCCAAGGGGAAGCACTGCTGGGTCACATTTTTAGCACCCCACTCTCACTGTTGTCGGACTTGGACTGACTCCTGACTGCCTGCAGCCAGCTCCCCTGTTTGTAAGAGGGCTTGCCCTCAGCCAGCTACAAGACCCTTCTCTGAAGCATGGCCTCTGTCTTTGTGCTCTGTTTGCTTTGGAAGGATTTCAGTGGTTTGCAGGAGAAGCCAGCCACCAACGGGTGTGGAGGATGGCACGCAAGAGCATGGAGAACGGCACCCAGCAGAGCTGAGGCAAGGCTGGCAGCCAGGAGCCACGGCACATGAGGGAAGGTCCCTGCAGAAGGCAGCAGCCCTCACGTCTCACGGAGTTTTATACTCAGCAGGATCCTGGACCAATAGCCATGCACACAGACCAGTTTCACTGATCAGCTGATGGGCAGCATCTTGCCTTCTTCAAAGCCTGGTTCTCAAGAGCTTGATAATTTGGGAAAGGCTGGCACCACCCAGTATGTCATACCCAAAAGGCTGTCAATCCCTCAGCTCTTGGAAGATACCAAAAATTTGCACAATAGACATCGTTGGTTTTGTAGTGACTCTGCAGAAGCAATGAGTTTCATTCTGGGAGGGAACATTTAGAGCTGCCACAACTGCATCCCATAGTCCTCTCTCAGTCCCTAACAAAGCTGTCCCTCCTGAGGGTGAAAGAATTGGGTACTTCAACGCATGTCTCCCCAAATGTACTACTGCCACTGAACCCTGGGGAAAAGGGAAGGTCTTCTGAAAAGGAGAAGCTCAGCTCTGCTCAAGGCACTGACCAGAAGATGGCCCTGTGATCAGACTGTCATGGTAACAGTCCCTGGGCAGAGAGGGCACGGTCAACCCTTTCTCCTCCCTCCCTTTTAAATGCTTCCAGTTGTCAGTTTAGCAGTATAAAAACAGCTGAATTGTGGTTATAGACAATGAATGATGCAACAGAATACCTCATGCAGACATAGAAGATTTGCTGCTCATTTCTCTTCAGCAGGAGGGCCGTATGCATGGGACCAGGTCCAAACTTATTGACGTCAACAGAAAGACTCCCATTGACTTCAATGGACTTTCATGGGACCATTATTCCCTGTGAGAAGTCACTTACTGGGAAACCAAGGGAAGATCTAAACTTGTGTGGAACAAACATAATGTAGCCTTGGTCCTTCACAGTATCAAGGCATGGCCTAGGGAGACTGCATTTCCCAGCATGCTATACTCCATCTTTAGCCATCAACAGTAATTTGACATGCTGGAGTTCATCCACAAAGAGGGCTGATGCTGCTGCTCTTTCATCTAACCAGACACAAAAATGTCTGAAATACATAGCAGCACAGTCATGCTTTCCTTCATTGCTCGGCCAAGTTTTCACAGGGATGGACAAACTGTCATGCTGAAACCGTAATTACACTGAAGGCGAAAGTGAGGGCTGGAATGGCTGGGAAGCAGGACTCCTGTTTCTGTGCCTTCTGCCTCTGACAAGCCCCACCATTTCCTGTGCCTCGATTGCCCCATTACCAAAGGACATCCTTGCAGAGTGATGTGATGTCAAGTCTCTGTGTGATGCAGTGAAAAGCTCCTAGTAGAACGGTGCTACTGGAACTCCCATAGCTCTGGTTATGGATTTACATGGAAGCATGACTCGGCAGAAGGTCCCAGATGGGGAGACATGGTTCGCAAGCCAAACTCCAGGGACTGTGTCGCCATTTGGCATGATCCCCCTCGCTCTCCAGAGAACGGCCATCCACAGGTTGGCTCTCATACCTCCCTAGAAAGCTTTTCCTCCCCTGGCTGAGTGCTTTCCATAACCCACGAACCTCTGTGTGAGTTCAAACTGAAATGGTGCCTGCATCCCCCAAGTAAGACTCCACACTCTTTTTAACTTACTCATTCATCTAGAAATTGTTGAGGACCGTCTTACACCCCAGGCTCTCCTTCTCAGCTACCAGCCATCAGGGTGCTGGCTCTAGGCACCACTGAACTTTGCTTCAAGACTATATATCAAAAGATGCTTGAGGTATTTGGGCCTGTAGTTCAAATTCCTTGGCCCCCTGAAGTAAAGCCTACAAGCTGTTTGACACATGGGGATGAAAGGGGAAGCGGAGAAGAGAACACTAAATAAAAGGGCCAGCATACACCAGTTCCTCTCCTCAGCTGGGAAGATTTGGACACGCAAGCAGAAAAGAGAAGCTGTCTTCTCCCTGCCCTCTGCTCCATGACCCAGACTCCCCCACCCCACCAGCCTCCTCCTCCATGGGGAGGAGGTCCGGAGCGAGAAGCATTCCAAACACCCCGCTGGTACCATGTTTATACAGCATGTCCTCCTCGCCTAGTTGCTCAGAAACAGCCCTAGAACAAAAAAAAGGAAAGGGAAAAACAGAGAGGGGGAAGAAATGAACAGCTTGGGCTTTTTGGCCAGAAAACAACATTTTTTGTTTGTTTTTCCAGCAAAAAAGAAACCCTGCCAGAGATTCCCGAGTTTTCAGATTTGAAGGTGTATCTTGAACTAGAGACGGGGAACTGGATACTTGGTTTATTCCCTTTTCCTACATTAAATAAGAACCATCAAGGACTGATGTTTTTGGCGGGAATAATCCTTTCTTTATCACTCCTCTGGGTGAGGAAAGGAGTAGAGTCCATACTTTTCAGTTTTAGTTCCAAAATCAAGGAGAAAACAATAGAGATGTTCATTTACGGATCTTGCAGTTCTGGTGCAAGGACTGAGCTCTGGCTCCTCTTGACTGTTTTCATTTGAAATCATGGTCCCTGGAGAATGCTGCAAGAAGCTGCTCCACTAATGCAAAGGAATCTCCAAATGCAGCAATAGCCACAGCAAGGGCTGTCTCCTCAGACACTTCAACAAACTGGGATAGCACATGGTTTGCTGTAGTCCCTTTTGGGTGTGAAATAGCCATGTCTTTCCAGGAAGCACAAGAAACTAATGCTATGCCAACAAAACCATGGACAACATCCACATCTCCTGGAGTTAACCATTTTTAGGAACTCAGAAGGACTCTTCCTTAAAGAAAATATCTTGGAATTAGTTCTTTTATCAGTCTCTTATGAGACCCTCCTTTTTAGGACCCACGAACACTCCAGACATAATAGATGTAGGTGCCACTTGTTGCTGTAGACAAGGGAGTCTAGAGCTTATGAGCAACAGTCTATGCCAAATTCCCACACCATGCTGCCAAAAATACTTTGTGCGTGTCTCACTGATGTGAAATGTTTCTCTGTATTGTTTCCTCCGAACATCTCAAATTTTTGTTGCCAAATGCAGGAAGGAACATAGTATAGAGACCCGCATTTCTATCCCCAAGGTTGGAAAAGTGCCATTCTCCAGGAAACATAGCCTGGTTTTAACCACAAAACAGTATGAAGAGAGCAAACACCCTAAGAATGCATTCAAACATGCTTGGGACCAAGGGAAGCCACTTGAGAAGAGACACTGGCTGGCATAACCCTGACTTAGTTGCGGGTGCTATGGTACCAGAGAGCTTCACAGCCCAAAAGCTAGCGCCGTGTGTCCATTCCTCCCTCGCCTTTCCCAGGCAGTAGACCATAGAGATGTTCCACTAATTTAACCTGGTGTCTTCTGTTCATGGCTTTATTTATATCTTGGTTCTCAGTCACGCATGAAAAGGGTTAATTAAGTGCATAGTGTGGAAATGCATGACACTGAGGGAGTACCTTTTTCCAGTCATTCGTTGAGGTACAGAAACATCTCACATGATGAACCACACTGGAAGCACAGGTCAGGGCTGTGCTTTCCCCTGTAGATATGTGGGTGTGAATTTGAGTGCCAATATGAATTATGTTGTTAAGCAAAGGGCTGATAGTGCCAGACAGAGACAGCCAAAGAGTGGGAAGACGTTAGGCAAGCTTCCTCCATCTGTCCTTATTAACGCTTTTTGGTCCCAGGCCTCACCACACTCTTTCCACATCTAATCCTCAGCATCCACACATTCCTGTGCACCTTTCCCTGGTTAAAAACAGCCCCTTCCCATTTTCTGTCTTGGCCATGGAACCGGCTTTGCTGTGTCCCTGCAAAATGTCCTTCAGTGTCTCCTGCCATCCCACAGCCCCTGCGCAGTCTGCCCACTAGAGCTTTGCCACTGGGCTCCTACTAGAACAATTTCACACAGGATTTTTTCCCACTGCCTGTGTGTTAAGGTACTTCTTTGCAGGAAATTTCTGGGTCCATTGGTTCCAGACCTGGGGTATCTACTCCTGCCCCCTGACCGGCGGGATGAACTGCTTCACCTCTGGGTTTCAGAGCACCACTTTGGCTCACTTTGTCTTTGCAGAGGAAGGCCAACCTCATCTGCCCTCTATTACCCACACAAAAAAACATCTGTGCAGCTTTTATTAAGTTTATACAAGCCAAATAGCTTGGGAAAGGATTACGATTTTTATTCATTCACAATATTTCCCCCTTCATAATTGTCCATGGCATTGCACCATACCAAGACATAATTTGCCTCTCAGTTTCTGTTCTGGTGGGCCTGCAACATGGGCCCGAAGCGAACATCCTTGTTCCTTGACTGAAGTTTGACTGACCAGTGCCTCGCTTAAACCCCTTTGATCTGGGGGAACAGACTGACTGAAGTTTTATTGCTACTGATTAATCCCCCATGATTCTCTGTGAGGGAACTGCCTGCCGCTTCCCCTTTTTAGTCTGCCAGTGTTTGAGACTGTAAATAAGACTCACATTTATTGTTAGCACAATATACTGTTTTATAAGGGGAACGCAGCTGTCTGAGAAAGATCAGAGCTCTCTCCTGCAGCGTCCTAGCATCAGAAGCATTCCTTGGACCGCGAAGAAGCCTAGGAGCAATGACACTAGCAGCAGTAGCACTGCTGGTGGTTCTCCACCTGTGAAGGCACACCTCCAAAAAATGGTGCCATTTATCATGGGGCCACAATTACAGGCTGGCCATCCCTCTAGAAATCAGGCAGTTTGGTTTGCACACACTGGGCAGCAGCCACCTCCCAAGTCCAGGTGTGGGACTCCAGCCCAGGGCCTCTGGATCAGGCCAAGGGCTGGGCTGTAGCTCCATCTGACTATTAAGCTCCATGCCTTTACGATGTCCCTGCATCGCCTTGGATTTGTGACCTTGCTCGCAGTCTTCCCCTCCCACAACACGAGCGAGCAGGACACAAGGAATATGGAGGACCACAAATAATCAACTTTGGCAGTGAGATTTTGCAATCTGATAAACTGTTTTGCTTGCTGGAGGAAAATAAAATGCATTTGTTCTCCCTCCCTGCACAAGAGTTTCAGGGAAAGCAGGAAAGTCAGTAAAATCTGATGAGAAAAAACTGTTAACTGCAAGATTTGCCAAATAAGTGAGTGCATTCAGTGGCCTGGAAAATGAGCCGGCGAGTGATATAAGAGCTCTTTCCGAATTCTGCACACTCAAGGAAACATTTAATACATCTTGAAGTAAAAATATGCCTTGGCTCTTGCTGCTGGCGTAAATATTTGTGTTCGCAAGTGTTGGCAAATATTTGAGACATCTATGTTGTTTAACCAAGAGCTTTGTCTCTCAGAGTCCATCGCCCTGTTTGGTCTCCTCTGTAATCACATTAGCCAGAGGAATCCTCTTGGTATTTATGTGGAGGATGGGATCAGAATCATTTCCATTCGTACCTTAAACAACAGGCATGAGCTTACAGGAGACGACCAGCAAAGGGCATCAGAAGAGCTGACAAAGATCATGCCCTATATCTGCTTAATATTGGTACAGTATCCTTTAGGAGATGGCTAATTTAGCTTGAATTTGCAGGCACAGGCAGAGTCATGTTGAAGGCCTTCTTGCCTCTACAGTAATTTCGAAGTTTTTATTTACTATATTATATACAAAGGAACAGAGGAAAGACAGCTTGCCTTCTGCTGCGTCTATGGTAGTAGTTCAGGTTAGATATGTTAGGACTTGATGCCCTTCTGTAACCAACGCTTGTCCAGAACTTTGATGCCTTGACAGTTTCTGAAGAAAGAAAAGCCAAGCGCAGGGACAGTAGGAGTTGCAGCATTGGCAGCCTGGGAATGGAGAGAAGGGAGGAGGCCTTAGCTTCCGCAGCAGGACTGTGACCACCATCTCGGTGCATCCCAGGTCTGGGCATACAACCAGCTATGTCACTTGTTCATTTTTTCTCTTCCTTCAAGCGCAAATTATGTTTTTATGAAGCAGCAGGTGAACCAGACACCCATATAGCCCAGTACACAAACTGTAGGGTCTGCTTGCACACAGCATCCACCTTCAGCCCTTCAGGACACAGACAGGTAGGTTCCTGACTGGCTGGAGGCACTGTAGAAGTTACCTACTCTATTCTCCATTGTGGAATTCAGGAGGAGATTGCCGGAGGAACCCCTAACCATGGGGTACCTCTAGTGTCACCCAGTTCAAAGTCCACCGTGCTCATTCACAGCCCCATAAATGGACCTTGCTAACTTTGCACTGAAGCTATGAAAAGCATTCACACAAGCTATAGTCCCAGCTCAGAGGTGGACGGAAACATCTAAATACATGACAGTTGTTTCCACAGTGACTTTGTGACTAGGCTCTAAGACCTGTCCTCCCCTGTGCCCACTATCAGTGATAGCATCACTAAAAATTTGTCATGCTAAGAAACAATTAGCAAGAAATTACTAAAAATTGCTAGAGTACAGCAGTCACATTTCTTAAAGACGTCAAGGTGCATTCAAAGCATTGCAGGTAACTCTGGGACTTAGCAATGGGACAGTCAAAACCTTTTATATTTAATCTTGGGCCTAGATAACATACTAAAGATGTTGAATTGGAAAAAGATGTCAGAACAAATCCTGACAGAAGCGAACAAAAATTGCCGTCGCAGCCAGCTGAGAGTCAGCATGGGGGAAGACCACAGATGAGCAAGTGTGGAATAAACAACCATGAAACCACCAGAGCCTCATCCACCATCTGGCAAGGACCACGGTGAGAGTGAGTTTAAACGATGAGGACCACACCTGTACTTTACCATTCTGTCCAGAAGTGGGCAAACAGAAGCAATACAGTGGTGCACACCAGGCTCTTCCAACCTGTTTATTCAGTGGAAGATGTTCAAGTAACCAGAAAAAAGCACTGAACTGCACTTCTGGGTGCTAACCTGAACCACCACTGTTTTGACAGGTTAGCCATCATGGACAGAAAAAGAGCTCCTGTTCTGTGCCCCTGCTGGCAGGTTCCTTCCAGCTAATGCATTAACCTCTGAATAAACAAACGACTAAGAAAGGCCCTTTCCTAACCTAGCAAAGTACAAACACAGGCTACATTCTTCTGATTATAAAACCACAAACGCAGGACACACTCCTGGGAATGGGCTCGATATGTTTTCTCTTTGATTCCAACCTCTTGGGAAGATTAAACAGTGTCATTGCCAGGTTAATACATAATGACCTCAATGTCTCGAAACATTATTGCATTGCAAATAAGACTGACACTTACATATTTCTGAGTTGCCCAAGGGTACAGAAGACATGTTTCAGGAGCCTGCACTGGGAGCATGCTGGAAGGCAGCAGTGCAGCACGGTGCATGAAAAGCAAAGGGCTAGACACAACGTTAACAGATGAGGGAAGGAGGGTGGCTCTCTAATGAGCCAGCCCAAACCCTCTGGCCAGACTGGCAAGCAGCTGTCAGTCAGCAGTGTGCTGAAATCAATCCTCCTGAGCTGAGTGCTACCTGTGCCAAAGGAGGCCCCAGGGAACAGAACCAACTTCCATCTCCTGCTCGAGCTGCTGCTGAGGAGCAGCAGGAGATCAGCTCACTTCCTGAGCCAGCTCTAGAGCATGGCCTTCACATGGGAGTGTTCATGTCCAGACACACAACTGAGTGGCCTGAAAGGTGATGTGTGTGCCTGTCTGGTCTGTGAAGCCATCAGTTCCTGGTGGCAAGAGGAAGGAGTGAAAGTCCCCACGGGATTATTCGCAGTTTTCAGTGTTCAGATGCAGAGGGTTCTGCAGATGTGTCCCTCTGACTGCAGCCACTCTGCAATCCTAGAAGCACAGTGGCACAGGGAACAGGAGAAGGAGAGGGGATGAGGAGCAGCTGGGTGAAGCTCAGGGTAGCAGGGTACCGTTGATGGCCGTGCTGCAGCACGATGCCATGCTTTCTTATTGTTCTGAAGCAACACCAGCCACTTTCATGCTGGGGAAAACCAGACTGAATCATCATCCTAATCTGTAGGTGGATAGACTCTACCACACAGCGCACAACCCTGTGCTTTCCAAAGCCTGACACTGCCTGTGAAGATGAACTTTTCTCTTTCAGGCTTGTCTCTGACCAGAGGCATGTGGTGAAGCCTTCCTTCCATGATACAAACCACTGTGATCTTCCTGCGGGCTATTCTCCATTGCCTCTCCCATACCAAGCCTACAGGCTTGGCTGGATCCTGGCAGACCTTCTGCCATTCCCCAAAGCAGCCCGGTGGGCCACCACTGCTGAGGCCAGGAACAGTGATGCTGAAGGACAACACTTTGGTAGCTGTCAAATGTTAAAACCACAGAGCGTGGGCTCTGTCAAGGAGCTTGATGCTGGTAATTCAGTAGCACTGAACTGGGTAAGTTCTACCAGCCACAAGGCTACTCTGTCCCTTTCCTGGTCAGAAGACCAGGCACTAGACTTTTTTGTCCCTGGGGGGTTTATAATTGCCTTTTCAGAGGCAGGCTGCAGTGGGCTGGTGCAGCACCTCCCCATGGGTCAGGTTTTTCCCTGTCAAATCCACAGGGATATCCCTCCTTAGGAACACCCCTGCCCGTGCTCTGCCGCCCTTCTGTCACCTCCTGCCTGTTTTCCACCTCACCCAGCCCTGCCTGGGATGGGGGCACACCAGCATCCGCTCCCAGCGGGGAACAAGCAGCCCCAAAACCTGCTTGTGGGGCTGACCACAACCCAGGCACATCCCCCTCCAGACGAAGGGTGAGGGGAGGCAGGTCCTGAGCACGCCGTCCTGCCCCACACAGGGAGGGGATGGGGCCGTGGGCCCAGACCATGCGGCCGCCTGCAGTTACTGCGTATGAACCCGATGACAGAGAACTGAACTCCAGCTCTCCCCTCAGCCCATAAATCTCGCAGTGGTCTAATTTTGCTAGGAATGATGCCTCAGGGAAGGCCTGTGTGGTCCAGAAAAAGAAAAGCAAAGCATGCTTAAAAACCCCTAATTCTGCTTATCATCTCCCCCCTCAGCAGCCCTCCTCCCCCTCAGCAAGAGGGCACCTTCTAGCACCTTCTGCCGGGGACGAGGCTTATGTAGATCATGCCAGTCCTCAGCCAGGACGTGAGGCATGTGACAGGTCCAACGGCCATCTGCCATGAGGGCTGGCAGCACGGGACCGGGATCAAGACTGGGTTTGGGATCAGGATCGTGATGGTGATCTCGGTGCCACAATGGAAGTCATGGGGCTGCAGCTGCCCCAGCCTCTGGGAGCGCTGGCTGGCTCACGGCCACCCTCCTGCCCGAGGACAAGGCCAGTACTTCGTCTTAAGGCCATGCCCTCCCACCCTGGGCCTCCTCTGCTGTGGCACAGTGCCGAGTTCAGGTTGTTGGAGAGTTTAGCTTTTTGTGAGGGCAGCTCAGAGCGTGGTTCCTGCTTGGGTAGAGTGGATTCAACGGTGGCTCCTCAGGCCTGGCACCAGGACTGCTTGCAGGGGGCGCGTATCTCCATCGTCTGGTTGTGATCTCCCTGCTGTTTGGGAGTGCCTGTGACTCTGGCGCGGTTGCTGCCAGGGCTGGAAAGGGGTTTTCTGGAAGAGCAGAGGGAAGGGTCCTGGCTGCCTGTCACCCAGCAGCGAGCAGAGCTCCGGCCCTTGCTGCAGGGGCCTTGCAGGGACTTTCCGCAGCCGAATTAATTTGCCTTGTTGGCAGTGCGGGAGCGTGGAGAAGGAGCGCATGCAGCGAGGCTCCTTCCCCTGTGCATCATAACAAGACGTTAATTCGAGGTTTCTGCAGAAGACAAAGGAAGAGTTGTAGCTGTTTCATTTGGGGGTGGGAGGAGGCTCTGCATCCAGGAAGCACCCTCCCCCGGGAGATAAGGGAGACCTGGCCACCCACAGCCCCGGCTCGCCAGGAATCCAGGCTTCCATATGTACAAAGCTGGTGCCAGAAGTGTCGTTCCCATCGTCATCAGGCCACCCACCCCCTCCCCCACACCTTCCCTGCCTTCTCCCTCCTCCTCTTCTCTCTCCATAACCAGCTGACTTTTTTCACAACCAGGAAACAATCAAACAACCTCTTCAGCTGCTTCAGCTCCTCCTCCTCCTCCCCAACACCGCCATCTCCCCCTGTAAAGGATGCTGTCAGTACTCCCAAAGCCTGATGTGCTGTGCAGGGCAAAACTGTTATTCCAGCCTCCCAGTGGGGAATACTCTCTGGGCTGCAAATACCTATGTTTCGTTAAGTAAATAATCACACAAGATAAAATATCCATCTTGACGGTAAAATGGAGGGAGGGGAGCAGACCGGCTGAGTACCAGACAGCAGCCCCTGAATCAGTATCACAGGTCCCGTGAGGTGGCTGGCAGTTCTGTTATGTGCCTGCCCTTTCTCCTGTAGGTAGATGGTAATGCTGGCATCCACGAGAGGACAATTAAATGCAGAGCCTTTAGAGGGGTCTATGGGGGGAAGTGTTGCATTTGCTTTTTAAAAAAGCTTTCAGAAAGGGTATGGCTGGGAAATATATTCAGTGCAGCTCACCCGCCCTCTTTGGGAAAGGCTTGGAAACCAGCCAGCTGTGTTGTTCCAGCCTTACAGGGAAGTGAGGAAGAGGAAGGTTGATGACCCCAGAGGAGGGGGAAAGCTGTTCCTAACTGTCTGGGGGACTTTCTGTGCCACTGTGTGTGCTAGCGGATGCTGGGCCCTTCAGAAAAGCTGAGCCCCAGAGAAGCACTGCGTGGAGGGAAACCCAGGTCCTGTGGAAAGCCTGCTCCTCTCTGCCACTTCCCATGGGTCACTGAGAAAGTTTGTGCTGGAGCCAGGCATTGATCCCAAGTGTCCTGGCTTGCTGCCTGTGTGCTCTAACCACCAGACTGTAGTGCTGCTGCCTCCCCTGCAATGAAGTCTTGGACGTTTTATTGCTCACCTGTTTGGGGGACTTCACACATTCAGCATCAAGGCTTATAAACCTACTGAGAAAAGAGAGGAAGGGAAAAGGCAAAGGAGGAGTTCAGCCAAGAGTGAAATACTGGGGAAGTGTTGGAGCCTCGGGCTGGCCCTTGCCAAAGTTACCCAGGTCCATCCCAGAGCACAGGGGAGGCAGGCAGGTAGCTTGCCCACGCCAGGATCACAGGGAGGGATGTCTTGCGTCACCTACAGGAGTCTTGGGATGGCCAGGATGACGGCTGTGGAGCAAGCAAAGGATCATGCCATGTACAGGTAGGCCTGATGGACAGCTTGCTGCTGTGCCTAAGATTGTGAACTGGAGGCTGAATCAGGACTGAGAGTCTCCTGGATTCATTTCTCAGTCATTTATTCAGATATAATTGCCTGTCTGCCTGTCTTAAAGCTAATGACTGGATGTGAAGATTTCCAGTTAGGGTTTGTGAGAAGGTAATTACATTGCAATCTCACTGTATGACTATTCCTCGAATGAAGATAAACTTGTTTGAGTAGGTCTGCACATCGCAGGAATCAGTTGTATTACAGAGCCCAGGCATGGCAGGGGAGATAAGGAATGTTTTCGCTGCTGCTTTTTTATCTGCTGACCTATTAAAAGCTTTTCTGTCTGAAGGGGGTGAGGAGCAACCAAAGGGGTTAATCTCACAGCTCCTCACCCCTGATGAATGAGATTTAAGTCTCCTGTTGAGACTTGATCATTTGATTGGGGTTTAGTGGGTGCTCTTAACTTCCTTTCTAGTAGGTGCTGGTTTGCTTTGTTGAGATGCCCTGAGTTGAGCTCCAGTTCCATGAGACTGACAGACTTTACCCAACAAGGACCCTGAGATCATGTGAAGGGTATTGCAGATGGGGACAGAAATTCAGCTGAGGTCTGGGAAGAAAATCCTGATGTGGAGTAGGAGGAAGTGGGCTGCAGCACAGCACCCATCAGCAGGACCAGGGGAGCAACAGGCTATTGCTGTGAATTTTTTGCTATTCGCAGAGCTGTGTATCGGCTGTTAGCAGGGGATGCTCCCAACCAGCATCCAGGTGGTCTGTGTACAGGCAAAGCACACTGTCCCTGTGGGTGAAGTCTGTTTCTGGCCGGCATTATCAGAACCTGCAGATGCACAGAAATTCACCCTGCTATTACAGAGCAGATTAACACGGAACGTCTTCTCTAAACATCACTGAGGAGCTAGTAAACTCCAGCAGTAAGACATCGTTCCAGGCTTGATCAGGTACAAGCCTGACGGCTGGGTAAAACCCTCTTCCGTGCTCGGGAAGAGTGCCTTGCTTTACAGGACTGTAGAATGATGGGAGTCTGCATGAGAAAACACAACCGAGTTTCTCACTCTGGCCCTGTACTGGGCAGACCTGGGGTATAAGCATCACTTGGGATTGCATCATTTACCAGCAGTTTTGTCACCTAAGGCCACTTCTGGGTAGCGCATATTCAACTGCCTCATACGGTCATGGTTCTACTGTGGCTTCTGACAGTGTGCTGGATGTCCCGTGGGTGGGGACGGGAAGGGACACCTCCACTCTCTGCAGGCTTCTCCTGTTCTGTTACTTTAAAGCTCTCACCCTTCCTCACAGCACAAGCCAATGCACTGAGATCATCTCTCGGTCCCATCTAGCTGTTAAACCCCCTCAAATCTTTCTTGCTCAGCAGCACTTCATATAAATCCAGTAATGTGCATATCACTTTGGCTGCCAACTGCTTTTGGGTCGGGTGGGAGGGGGCTGCGTGGGGGTTATTATTACAGTCACTGTTCCATTTCCCTAGGGGATCCCAGGAAACCGCAGGCTGCCAGCAAACGTCTCGAGGATGGAGGCATGTTGGGGACCCCTGGGAGTCAGCTGGCAAATTTGATGCACTGGGTATGGATTAACAACCCATTAGGGCAGGGGCTTGGGGCTGCATTAAACAAATCCTTCCCCTCAGCCTTCGCAAACGTTAGCGATTGTTGCCTTAAAGCAACGCAGAAGCAAGACAACTTCAGAGCAGGGATGGTGCTTAAGCATCAGGCTCACACCATTAAATATCAGTGAGGGCTTAAGGGCATTGC
Source organism: Ibidorhyncha struthersii (assembly GCA_013398815.1). NCBI lineage: Eukaryota > Metazoa > Chordata > Aves > Charadriiformes > Charadriidae > Ibidorhyncha > Ibidorhyncha struthersii. The sequence goes on along the minus strand of VZSZ01008623.1, from coordinate 291,801 downwards.
ACGGCACTTCCCTAAGGGAGATAAATGATTTCCTGGGATGAACCCAACTGGCCCACTCTGTGCTGCATTTGCTTGATGTTGATGCGGCCAAAAGAACACTCTTTGGCATGAATAAAACATGCTTCTCGAGTAGCAGCAGCAACTAGTTTGTCAGGAAGAGCCCCTGACTATGACAGGGCAAAATGTGTGAACCTGTCTTTCAAGGGATCACTGCCTGAGTGGCTTTCAGGAGCAGTGTAATCACAATTACCCCCTTCCCTGCTGTGGCAGGGAATTTATCCTCGTGGAGAAGGAAAGACTCTTCTTATCTGATTTTTCTCTCTTCTGCAGTAATCATCCAGAATTGGTGGCAAAACCCACCCTGGGGAGAGGCATTTTGCCCCTGAGGGCCATTAGATCCCCAGTGGGGTCATGACCTGTTTGTTGGAGGTCCTCAAAAGGTGACTAAGAAATGCATATTCAGATATGTGATACAGGAATCGCCAGCAGTATCCTTCTTTCCACTAGGGAAAACTGAAAATTGAAAAGATCTGAAAGCTTCTGCTTAAAGTGCAGAGGTTTCTAGCTATGGAGTCCAGCTCTACCACTGGCTTCTAGCGTTAAATTGGGGTGAGTCACATACCTGCTCTGTACTTCAGTTTGCCCATAGATCTGCATCCTGAGGCATAACATCACATACTCAAATACTTTGGGACTTTCAGGTGGAGAGTTTTTAAATAGAAAAAATTCACTGTTACCAGCTATTTGGATGCAGGTTGGCAACACATTGAACCCAGTTCAAAGTTCCTTGAATTACAAGGATATGTTGTGTTGAGGTGGAAAAAAGGACAAAAGAAAACTAAAAACTGCTGCTCCAATGCCATACAGTGCTCAAACATACACCTAGCATCAAGGCATTGAAATCAACCCTGCTGATACGAGGCTACAAGTGATTAAGAAAATTCTAATGAAATATTTGCCTCTTGGAAAACATTATTTTATCCAAAATAAAACCTTTGCAAGAAGAAAAATTTAATTTACAGATCAAACAAAAATAGTCCTAATGAAGCAGTGCAGCACAGCTGGAAATTTCTGATCTGATTTGTCAAAATGAATATTAGTATTCTCTTTTTATTTGTAAGTTCATCATGTGAAACGTGTTTTGTTACAATATTGTAATAAAATAAGGTCACTATGAAAAGTTGCTTTTTACAAAGCAAGCTATTCGCAGTACTTTTGTAAATCGGAGGTATCGCTGTGAAAACTAATTCCAAACACTCTGAGTGTTCTGAAACTCGAAAATGTTGCCACAGCTCTGTGTGATGTATTTGGGAGGGACTGGGAGAGTGGCAGCAAGAACTATAAATCCTAGAGAAAAGAGAAATCTTCCTACTTCTGAAAACAGTGAGATTCCAGGTTATGTTTTCTGGAGAAATGTTGGCTTTTCCATCATTGTGCCTCTTCAAGGAGAGAGCAAATGAACATCTGCCAGCAATAGCAAGGAATGGGTGATTCTGTCCTGGGGTGAGGCTGCTTGGGGTCCCTTTCAGTCCTGATTTTTTACTGCTCTGTTACTCTGATGCACTTTTTCCTGGGAAGACGATGGTGTACCCTAGCTGAGAGCCAGGAGCCCAGCCTGCATTTGCCTGCATTGCTCCTAGCTGTACTGGGTGAGATCAGGAGGCTGTGAACCCTTCTGTGCCTTGCTCTTCAGCGCCCGGCTTCCCTGATGGGGGGTTTGTGATTTGCAAGGGGGTTAAATTGTGAAAATCTTTTCATATCACTGAGCAGGCAGCTGAGGAAAGACTTGATCAGAGTATAAACAAATTCTAAGAGCCTGAATCAGGAGAATGACACAAACTAACCCACCCCTTAAAGTGCCTGTGACCACAAACCACATCACTGCAGAAAAGGAGACACGTTTTTCTTTTCTTGTTCTAAGTCATAAAAATTACTTACCAAGGTGACAAATTTATGGCTGCAGTAATTACATGATTACTTTATTATGTGCCACCAGTGTGAGAAAATATATATTAAAAAGTCACTTACGTCCAAACCGAAAGGGCCAGCAAAGAATTATTGGAGGCTGTAAATAAATGTGACATGGACAATTATTTACATGGTTGGAAGCTAGAATTTCAGATTGAAAACCAGCAGTCATGTTCAAAGGCTTCAGGTGGTGGTGGCAGCAGTTTGGGCTGGAACCTGCCCGTCCCCACTGCAATCTGGGGGTGGGATGCAGCTTCTGGGCAAGTGGGCGGCGGGACCTTACAGCGTCAGCCTGGTTTGACTCTGAACTCTCTGGGGCAAATCCAGCCCTTGGGATCTGTGCGCTGACGGAGTCAGGGGTCCTGGTTCAGGGTGGCTTTCCACACTGCAGAGGGAGGAGCTTGTCACTGTCCCCCCAACCTTCCCCTTCTCCCAGTAGGAGCAGGAGGAGGAAGCCCAGCTCTGTCTCAGTTCTGGTCTTTTCCTGTCTCGTTTTTTATCAGAATAAACCCAGGCTTGGCCCTCTTCAGAGCAACAAGGTTCCAATTTGGCTGCACAATTGACGAGCTTTGAGGCTCCCAGCAAGAAAAAAAAAAAAACGACTGAAATGTCTTCAGGCTTACTGTGTTTAGCTTTTCCAGGGTGGCACAAACTACACCAGTGAGAACACATCCTGCAAACATGAACGACCAGCTTACAGGGCTGAATGCCGGCAAGCCAGCCAGCGAGGACCAGGAGGACCGGGGAAGGGGACGTACGTGGTGGTTGGAGCAGAGGAAAGGGGCTCTTTGGTTCCTCACCTGGCCCAGCTCTGAAAGGCTGAGCATAGCCAAGCCCTGAAGTGCATGCTGTTCCCTATCAGAGCAGCCCTCTTTGTGGCAGGGCCGGACCTTTAGCTGTGGTGCAGTTTCACACTGGCGATGGCAGCCTGCCCCTTAGTGTCTGCACAGTCCTCAGAGCGCTCGAGGAGTGCGCAGTTACAATTACATGTGGTGACACGTTAATCTGATCTTTTTTTCTTTCTGTTCTCATTTCATTGTTTGTAAAAGTAACTTCTTCTCTCCTAATGTTTAATTCTACCTTCACCAGGACCCCCCAAAGACATTCTGTAAAACTTTAAAAATGCCTCTGATCTCTCACAGCAGCCAGCTTCATTTGTGACTACTATTAGATAGCAGATTTAAAACAAAGTCATTGAAAAATATGGGAGTTTGTGGGGTTTTTTTTCTAACTTACTGCTAAGATACATAATCAGGGTTCTGAGTGCTTCCATTATAAGATGAGGGTTTCTCAGGGACCTTATGCATAAAGTTTATACTGAATCTCTTCATTTAATGGGGTGAAACCAAGACCTCTAACTCTGATCCAGGAAGGTAAAAAGAAAAACATGAAAATAATAACAACAATAGGTTCTGCAAGGATATTAGGCCTGCCCATCCTTGTATTTCTCTTATTTTTTGGGCAGGTGAGGCAGTGAACAAGCCAGTACCAGTTCCTTCTCTTGACACCTAGATGATGCCCTGCTGCTCCGGCTCCCAGCCTTGCGGGGGAAGCTTTAAATCTTCCCCCTGCCAAAAACTGGTTTCTTTTGGAGACAGACTCCTGGAAATACTCCTTGTCCTGATGGTGAAGTTAATTCCTAAACCTTGCATTAACATACGTCCAAGTCTATCACTTGAGCTTAAACTAAGCCGACAGATTCTGTCTTCAATATATGTGCAAAGGCTTTGATTTCAAAGGAGCTGCTCAGTGTGTGTCTAGATGGGCAGAGAATCGAAAAGTTCACAGTGGTGTTGTGGTGAAGATGCAGACTGTTGGGCTGCTGATCTGTTCTTCTAGATCTTTTTACTGCCCTTTTATGGTGGTTTCACATGGTACTCTTTTTTTTTTTTTTTTAATCCTTTTTTCTAAGGATTTGCTTCATTTGTTGATTAACTGACAAAACAGACTCCAGGTAAGGGTGAGGATGCTCTGGAGACTTTGGCCTGGCAGACTGCAAGCAGGGCATTGCTCTTAGCTGTTTGATGCTGTTGATGCCTCAGGTCCCAGCCTCACAGATGCACCATGTCCTGTCACAAACAGGCAGCGCTGGGACCAGAAAGGATCACAGGATGGCAAAATCCAGGGAGAAGGCTATGGGAAGCTTTGATTACCTAGATATTCCCAGGAGGTCCCAAGCGCCCCAGATACTAATTGCTAATAAATGTTCATGCTGAGTAGCTTTTATTTTTCCAGTGAGATGGAATAACAGGGAAAATATGTGAAAGTCCCTGGACTTCAAGAGTGTGTTTTTCTTTCATTTATATTTACCTAATTATGCTGTCATAGTCTGCTGGAAATTATACACTCGTCCCTCCCCCACCCCAAAAATGACCAAATAAACAGAGCAGCAACTTCAACAGTGCCAGACAACATAGTCAGCAATAAAGGAGAGATGGAAAGGGTAGTTCTGGCAACTGAGCACCTCTGAGTGGGGTCCCTGGGGCGAAAGACCTGCATCCAGCCCCAAAGCTCACAGTCCAACACCTCTTGTCATAAGCAGTGCTGTGCTCCCCATGCAGATCTGCTCAACTCCTTGAGGAACTCATGGAGTGAGAACAGAAAAGGTAAACCAAAGGATTTATTTGGGACTGGCTGTGTTTTCTTGATGGTAGCTTGGCTGTTCCTTCATAGCCTCCTGATGGCATGCCACAACATGATGGCATACGGAGATTCTTGACAGGCCAGATCTAACACCAAAGATCACACTTGGGAAGTCACAGCCCACATCACCTCTGTGTAATGAATTCCCATAGCTAAAAGGACCAGTGACACAAGACAGACCAAGCCCAGGGAAACAGGAATGCCCTCAGAGCTGCCATCCAAGGTATAGCCCATGTCTGAGTTGCATCCCAGTTATGTGTCAGGTGCCACGTCTGCTCCAGTGCTGTGTGTTGTTTATTTGGCAGAAGAATGAGCTCAGGCAGGTCTTTGTACACCTGATGTGATTTGACAGGAGATTTCCTCTCCGGTCAGGTGTGCAGTCTCCATTAGCCAGTCAGACAGAAACCATCGGATAAGGGTGATAGTTTTGTCAAATTTCAAGTAAGCAGCTCACTTACCTGTGAGCAACAGCTGGGGCTTAGGCTGCATCCCAGGCTCTTCCTGTCATCAATGTGCTTCTAATTTGAACAGATTGCTGATGAATCATTAAAGTGATTCTGCCCGATTAAGCTATGGAATGAGAGGGTCAGGCTTCGAGTTCGTCAGAGGAAGGAGAGCTCAAGCAAATCATCGATTGTTGGGTTTGTACCTACTTTGTGCAAGCTGTCAGTGGGCCACCAGGCAGCCTAGTCACACAAATATTTATTGCTCAAGGAGAGCACGAGACAAGGAAGGAGGTGCAGAGACAGTTGTGGTCTGTACTACTCAGGATTCTGTAAAACTGGGAGAGAAGAGAGCAGAAGTCAGAGCAGAGCTCTCCCTCACACAGGTCTGCTCTACTGGCCAGCTCGGCTGTGGTGGATGCAGCACTGTGTCAGGTGGGGACTTCTGTCTGTAGGTGGACGCTGTGCTCTGAAGGGGAGGCATGCCATGCTCTAGCACGGTTCAGTTCCAAATGGATAAGCAGGGGCATATCCTGTCTGCTGAGAGAAATTTGTCTTCTACCAGAAGACCTCGTTAAAGTGAGCTGGTTGAGTAACGACCACAATTAAGGCGTGTCCTCTTCCAGAGGATATGGAGATCACCTGAAGATGGGTGTGCTCTATCACAGGGTGAGGATGGATGCTCTCTCTCCAAAGGATGTGCCCTGCAGAGTATGCTATGCTCCAGTTTGATTTTCTCCTAGTTTGCAAAGAACATAACAGGCCAAGCCTCTGGTTTTACAGAGACTTGGATGACAGAAAAATGCAAAAACCCAAACCTGACTGGGATTTTCCTGTGTTAATTGGGTACAAAACACTGGTTTTACTCCTCCATAGAGTGGATGAATCACAGTTCCAACCCAGGAGATCAATTTCCACGTACAAACATAGCCTAAGGTCTCAGGATTTCCTCCCTTTATTGCAGCTCTGGCCAGTTTTGTTCTTGAGATAGAAACTGATGGAGAAAGGAAATGTTAAATTTGTGTGGGAGGTGACTAGGTCTTGTTCAGAGCTGGGCTGAGGGGTTTGCAGGCAAAGCTGTAATTGTGGCTCCAGTGATAACAAGAAAGCATAAGCACATCACATTGGCTTCAAACACAGTCAAAAATTAAGCTTGTTCTAAAAGAGCTCCATTTCATCTAATCTACTTTGTGGTCTTTATCTTGCCAAGACCAGGATGATTGCAGCCCACCTCAGTGCTATATATATTCATTTTTTGCTGTGCCAAATTTCATATAGGTGACAGCTACCGAAGCGGCTGTGCAGGTGGGCTGGAGATGGTGTTGCAGACTTCTATCACATTGCCTGAGCACCTCTGACTTGTCCTGAGAAGGGCTTTTCATTTGTTGAGTAGGGAACAGAGCTGTCTCTTACTATTTAGAGTGAGATACGCAATTTGCTCTTCTGATTTGAGATACGTAAGCATCTGTCTAAATATTTGCACAATTTTCTTCAATACAACTAAGAATTTCTTAGGAGCGTTGCAGGGTTTTCTCTCCCCACAGCCAGGTGAGGTGGGGAAAGCTGTTATTGTGCAGACAGCCGCGTGTAGTGGTACCCACTGCATTGTGACACGCTTGCTCAGCCGTGCCTGCTGGTGCAGCTGGGCTGTGCATCCAGAGCAGGGCAGCACTCCCTGGTCCCATAGCATAGGCAGAGCCAACCAGGCAAGTCACTGTGTCACTCCCCAGCATCTCGTGGATGCTTGAACACGTGCTCCCTCAATGCATTTCAAACACGTCGAATGGGCTGTTGAGGGTAATCTGGCCGCAGGGTGCTGCTGCTCCAGGGATATTCTGCACAGATCTGCTGAAATGACCTCGTCTGTCAGAAAAATTCACCCAGTGAGCGTTCCAGGTGTCAGCTGGGGCTTTGCACAGCGGTCACGGCTGAGACGAAGCTCCTCCAGGGAGGACCTGAGGGTCCCATCAACTGCAAGCCAGGCCCTTGCCTCTTCCCTCTTCTTTGGGAGCCATTATGGCCAAGGACACGTGCTGCCCCTCCACCACTGGTACTTGGATGCTGTCAGCACATCCAGTGTTGTACTGCACGTTTTAAATAACATTTAAGTCAGCAGAGTGTGTGGTACAGTAACCACAACTGTGTATATCACATAGGTCTATAAATATAAATGTGTGTACATATATATATAAAGAGAGAGAGAGAATAGACTCAGTGAGGAAGAGTACAACGAGCAGTGGGAACAGTTAAAATCCAGTATATTGAAATCGATTTAAACCATGAAGTACAACAGGAGGTATTACAAATACAGCAGTTAGCTATCACAGCCCATTTTGTACAGAGCTTTAGGAAACCTTGCCTGAGTTTCTTTATGTGTGTGTGCCATGCAACTTAGGAGATGTACATTCGTCTCTCAAAAGCCTTGGTATTTTTTCCACGTGCTCCCTAGCAGTGCTGGGACGCAGCGCCGCAGAAGCAGGCCTGGCACCGTATTGGATTACTAAAGCATTCCAGCCCCATTCTCACCCACAGAAATGGTCTGGTTCCCTGAAAAAATTAAAACCACTTTATTTTATTTCTCCTCTTACAATCCCCCTTCCACCTCCCTCCGCCTGGCTGGGTTCTGCCACGGGGACGTGCAGGTTTGCAATATTGCTGCTGATTATCCATGCTCGCTAATGACACAATAGGCAAATTACACGTCTCCCTTCCTAATGAATTGGGATTGATGGCGACGGCGAGCTAAGAGCGCAAAAGCAGCAAGAACCTGTCAGAGTGTCTAGACCACCGCTGTCCTCAGGACAACATAACATGGCAGTGACCTGCGGCCCTTCGGGTAACCCTGTGACACCTGACATCATTTTTCAGGCACTTACAGTTTCTGAGACCTCATTCCTCTCCTTCCCCCTCTCCCTTTCCCTTCCCCTCCCCACCAAACCCTGTGCTCCTGCTTCAGCGCTCCTCTACAAGAAGGTGCTGCGCAGACTTTGCTGCAGAGCTATTAAGTTCTTTTAGTTTCCCTGTGGATCTTATTAGCCAAAGAATTTGCTCCCTTTTCAGGGCTCTTTTTTATTATTTTAAATAAATACACTTCAAAATATGTATATATATACTTTTGCTTTGAGATGAAATTTCAGAGTTGAATTATGCACGTGCACTTCTGCCTCTTTCTACTGCAAACATTTTTTTTATATACACACATGTATGAAAAATCAGTTACTGAATTAAATTCCCTCTGCACTAAGCTCCCTCAGCAGGCTGCTCCAGGCAGATTCAGCGCTGCGGCTCTTTCCCCAGTACCAGAAGCTGGGTTTCACACTGGTTCTCCTGCACCTGCCCTTTCTCCCCAGCCCCACGGCGGAGATGCTGGCTGCCGGCCGGGCTCTGCAGAGGGGCGAGGAAGGCTCGGCCGGCTGCCTCCTCTCCCAGCCCGGGAGCTCAAGCAGAGCCGAGCCAGTGTGCAGTCCTGCCTCCTCACTGCTGAGGGGCCAAACACAGGCCAACCTCTCAGGCACTGTCTGTAAAGCATAAACAGGTTTATTCCTGTGGCTCCTTCATCTCAGACTGTGTGTAGGGGCTCTCAGGGTTGCTGGGGAGCTCCACGCAAACCCCAGCATCCTTCTGCCGTGTGCCCTATGCTGTACGATCAGGTGCCTCTCCCATCTTCCTCCTACAGCCCTGTGTGTCCTTTCACTGTCTCTCCCCATCACATCTCCTTCCTCACACCACAACCCGCACACTTCTCCGTTCCCTGCCCTCCCACATCCCCCATCTCCTCTGCAGCCCCTGCCTCTCTCCTGCTCCTCCTTTCATGCTCTTCTGAGGCTTTGTGGCACAAGCAGGGCTTTGCGTTCAGGCTGACTGCTGCTGCCTATCCACCCACAAGAAAGATTTGGTTGTGGTGGCTTCACAAAGCCCTCTTTCATTTTCGAGCGGCAGAGGGAGGCTGCACTTGTGGATCTGTCTGGCAAGCCACTCCAGAAGGCGTTTGTAAGAGGCAGACACATTGCCAAGAATCTCATTATACGTCCTGATTCGCGGCGTGGTCCAGCCCTCAGAAGGATGCTCTCCAAACAGCCAGCCCATGGACCGCATGCCAGGATCTCGGAGCTGAAGGACGTGCTTCTGCAGGGCTGGAGGGGACGGCAGGGACCTCGAGGCCCTGCGAGGAAGTTTCCACTCACAAACCTCCAGGAGGAGAAAAGCCCAGGGAGGGCAGAGAAGAGGTCTGGGAGGGATGCAGGAGGAGGATGGAGAATCCGCACCAGGCTTTGCGCACTGCTCGGAGCAGGCTGGGAGAGGGCTGCAGGAGTTCAGCCAAGGCAGACACCCAGACGGGGCAGCCATCATCAGTAAAACTCACAGCTCAGTCTCTCTGTCTTGATTTAAAGGATTTCCACACAGCCAAGAGCTGAAATGCGGAATTGCTCTCCCATGAACGCAGCTACTAGCAGCCTGGCTGGGTCCACTAAGGGGTTAATGTCAGGTTACAGTCAGAGATCCATCTCCGTTTCAATGCTTCGTTAATAATTTTGTGGTGAAACAAAGCAAAACCATCCAAGTTTGGTGACAATTTTCCCACAGTCATACGCTGCTCTGATTCATTTTTGTCCACAGATTTGAGTGGTAATGGCCTGACCACAGAACATTTCCTGGGGATTAATCACGGCTGGGAAAGGGCTGCAATGCCGAACTGTGCTCCAGGTGCCCCCAGATTCTCCTTCTTTGTCAAGAAGTAGCTGGTGGTGAGGTCACTCCTGCTTTGACTTTGCTGGTGCAATTATAAACCAATACATGTTAATTAACAGCAGTGTTCAGACATCAAGGTGCCGTGCTCGCAGTAGAAGCCCATCTCCTGCCCAGGCTCAGGCTGTCTTTGCTCCTGCCCCGTCATGCCCAGCCATATGCTGCTTGCAGAATGCGTATGCCCTGGGCACCAGCAGGCGCTGGTGTCCTCAGGGAAGCCCCTTTCTTGCTTCCCTTTGTTCCCTGTCCCTCTCTTTCTGCTCCACAACACCTGGGCACCGAGGTGACTGATGGATTGACGGATGGATCGGGCGTTTTTTCTTTCTGAAGCCTGCAGAATATCCCCTGGTTTCAGACACCCTGCTCTCCTTCCAATGAATGAGTCAAGCCTGGAAAATAAAGTCCCAGGACATCATTCAAGCAAATGCCTTTTTTCTGTGCACAAACAAGGAATTCCTGGTCAGAGCTGGTGTGGAAAGGGGTGGCTCCAAGGGGTGGCTCCCCTCGCCTGCCTGCCGTGCTGGGCTGGGCTGGTGCTGGCTCGGGATGATGCTTGGCTCCGTGGGAGCCCCCCGCGACGCTCCCTGCACAGCAGCGAAGGTGCCTGGGGCTGGTACCTCCATCCCTGCTTGCCAGAGCCAGTGGACAGGACAGGATTTCCCCCAGCACAGGCAGCAATGCAGGTCATCAGGAAAGGTCTGGGGCTGGTCCGCAGGCTCCGCAAGAGCTCAGGACTGAGCGAGACAGAAGGTGCGATGGCTCTGGTTCCTCGGCACTGCAAAGCTGTGAGATCTCCCTCCACGCCTCACAGGCCTGTTTTCTTTCAGAGACCCTGTGAGATGGTGTCTCCCTCCTGCGAGGCTGGTTGGGCTCTACTGCTGGATCCCTGGCCCGTCCCCACACCCCTCCAGAGGTTCACCTGGACAGGCAGCTGGGGGCCCGATTTCCAGCTGTAAAGTAAAATATGTTTCTCCAGCTCAGGGAAATATTCATCCAGATTTCAGTCCAGTTCGTAACGGAAAGAGCAGCCACTGGCAAAGAGCTCTCCATCGTTCCCGGGTGATGCGGGACCCCTCGCGGGGTACTGCAGCCACCTCTCAACCCATGCAGCTGGGCATGGCTGCGCTGGGGGTATTGAGAAGCTTAGCGAGGACAGGTTCACCACGTTGCCTTTTTCTGCCTCCGACTGGATGCAACGTGCAGAAATAGCCTGAGAAAATGAGCCCGTGGCTATTTCTGAGCTTCTTTCAGGCTCGTGTTATAATATACAAATGCCAGGGAGGGAAAAAGCAGATTTCTGCAGGTTTCCAGCCTGCTGCAGCGCGAGCAGCAGCCGCTGCAGACAATGGCCCCATCGCCACTTTGGCTGAGGCCGGCGCTGGTTGGGGTTCCCCACTGCTGTTCCCATTCCCTGTGCCACATGTCTGCAGCTGGCTGCCGGCCACCGTGTCTGCGGGGAATGAATGCAGCTGAGTTTCCTACCCCGGCTCTGCCAAATATCTCGGGGAAGGGGGAACCGACAAATCCCCCCTCCTCACCCTCCAGACCAAGAGCTGACCCTGCTTGTCTGCTGCAGGAGTGCTCAGGTGATAAGATGAAGGAGGCTTTTTTGGGTATAATTGCTCTGTTTTCCTGCCCAGTTTATCCCATTTTGTACAGTCTAGAATTAAATGTCTGCCTTTCGAAGACTCCTTCTCGTTGCCTAGAAGATTCTCCGGTGCTGTGTCCCCTTTTAATTTCCAGTGGTGGTGCTGCCCCCGATCACCCTTTCAATCTCCAAGGCATCCCGGCACACAGGTACTTGCATCCACCTCTTGTGCCATGTCTTTGAAGTTGATATTCCATCTCCCTGCGTGATCAAATCTTTTATTTCTGATTAAAGCTGTCAAAGAAACAGTTTCCTGCCCGGTGAAAATTCATATTAAAAAAAAATAATATCTGCATTGGGCTAAAAAGTAAAAATATCCTTTTCATTGACCTCAGGAAAGGAAAACAGTATCGGTACAGGTTGGTCCCAACTTTTCATCTCTGCTGCAACCTTCTCTCCTTCCACTTTTTTGTTATGATTGGCATATTTTTGGAAACATAAGCCTGTGTTAAGTGGGAAGACAAGGAAATTTTCATTTTCAGAGTATCAAAACAAAATCCCCCTGGCAAATTCAAAGGCAAATTTTTTCCCCCAACTTTTGTAATTGAAATGTCCCATCAAAACCCATCCCGTTCTAGGGAATAACTAACTAACTAAATAAATAAATGTTTCTTTTTTGATCAAGCAAGGACAAGAATCATTATTAAATTTCCATATAGCATCACATCACTCAGGGTATCAATTATCGACACCTCAGCAGACAGCACCCTCCTGCTTTGCACATTCTTAATAGTACAAACTTCTCTGCGAACAATAGGACTAAAAGGGAAAGAGGAAAGGACAAATTAAAAAAGCATGCTGAGAGCTTAAACTAAAGGCTTGACACTGTCAGCACAGCACATATGGAAAAAATAGACCTTTTCCATGGCATGGCAACATGTTTCTTCATAAAGGGGATTGCACACACATGTAAAATATATGTGTGGGTGAGGAAAGTGCACATGTAATGGATACTGCATCACTGCAGTGCCAGGTAGTTTCAGAATTACGAAAGCTGGGCAATTTGGTGCAGATATTTTATAGACTGTTGCTTCAAATAGCTTAAATATATTGTGTAAGAGAAGATAGCCAAAGCAGTAATGTTTGCAGCCAATCTTGTTAAGGTAATGAGGAGGGTAACTGAATCTCTAGGCTTTGAGGGCTAGAGTAGTTTGTCAGGGGGTTAAAAAGGGGTGTGTTTTCCAATGATGCCTGGCACAGTGGCCAGGTGAGTTACGGGGTGAGGATGGTTGGCTCCAGTGAGGTCTCCGGCGCTGACTACACCAAGCAGTAGGACCATTGGAGCCGCAAGGGTCCCCCGGGCTGTTCCTGCTGGCTGCCACAGAGCTGTCCATCCACCATCCCAGCTCAGACAGACACCCTTGCAAAGCCATTCGTCTGTCCCCCGCAGCAACTGGGAACAAGCGCTTGGAGGACAGCAAAGTAAAACCCTAAGGCGCCCGGTCTGGGTACGGGAGGTGAGGAACCCTTTCTCAAGTCTTTGCAGCGCTTGCCCCATCACTAGCTCTCCCCGTCAGGTTTCTTGACCCAGGTGACCACAAGGCAGCGTTCGCAGCTTCTGGGTTTAATATACATATATAGTACATGTGCATTTATTTATCAGGTCTGGCCCAAACAGCCAGCATTTGCCAAAAAGAGACAATCATCCTTCATTTCACAGCTGTGACATCATCAGGTCATATTTCACGGATATGATGTCACTACTGCGCAATACAACTTTTTATTTTCAAAAGGTTTTTATTAATGCTGAGGTTTTTGGTTTTTTTCCTCTGGTCTGGCCAGAACATCTGGAGCCGGGAAACTTCAGAGTCCAGAAATATTCACAAGATGTAGCAGACAGAATTACAACCCACAATATTTCTTTGAGCGAAAGAGAACAGATAACAATGTGGGGAACCAGTAGTCACAACTAACTGCTAAAAATCAAAGCACAATGGAGTGTGGGAGGGAGGCAGGAGGTACACCGGGCTGAGGATGGTTCCTTAGCTATCGATGAGCAGGTTGGGGTGACACACTTGGCTGTGGGAGCAGGGTGGGACACCTGGGCAGGGAGGGGACACCACAGAGCCACACAGGTTCCCAGTGCAATGCCAGAGGACAAGTTGCACCTCGAGGGAGGGGAGAGGTCTGTCCCTCTGTTTTACCAGAATAAAGGCAGATTTCCTCCCCTACAGCTTCCCAGATAGCAGAGAAACCCAGAGAAGGTGGAAAAGAGGGAGCGGAAAGGATGCTGGGGAGAGCGTGCCTGAAGGGAGAGGGTCCACTGAGCAGACAGAAGAAATTGGGTAGGTGGAACAAAGCATCAGTGAAGCTGCAGTGGGCAAGGGCAGGGGTTTGGATGTAATGTTGCTCTGCAGGATTCAGAGACAGCTCCTGCGGTGCTTGGGTGCAGGGTGACCATCCCTTGGGGCACTTAGCAC